>CM070606.1:21485940-21935605 GCA_036346395.1 Hsuehochloa calcarea | reverse complement strand
AAAGAGAAGAAAATGAGAAAAAAATGAAAGGGGTTTGTTAGTGTCGTTTTGCATAGGATCATGTCGTCAGTATGTGTACTTATCTTGTTATCTTGTTTTGAGTACGGCCATTGCCTATCTACAGTGGAGGTTTGGAGGCAGCGTCATCCGCATGTTACTCGCTCAGCAGTTAATGAGGAAGTGCATGATATAGCGATATCCTATGAATGCTATGAAATATGTGATGTTTGCACGACATGATAATGTTTACATGATGATGCTTACATTATAATGTTCATATGTTGATGGCAATAATGTTGGGACAAGGTGAGTAATGAGACTACTCATTAATGTTGACAATGATGAATCATGATAATGACAATGGACATGTGCATTTGCATCATGGAAAGAATGCATGAGCCAGACGGTGAAAGTCATGTAACTATTAGGTGCGGTCGGTGAAAGCTACATGACTAATCCGGTGTGCTCTAGATAAAGTCTTACATCTGTAGGGACTAACAAAGTCCTACAATGTAAGGACCCCATCCTAACGAAGATGGGGGAAGAGTGTGTCATCAACGGGTGAACACTCCGCGATACCGGTATCAGCTGATGAGATGCATATGAGCATGAGCATGATGTGCATTCGCATACATGGATCATGAAATGAGCATGTAGGTTAATGAGGTTTTGCACTAATGGAATGTTAACGATGGAAATAATGATATAGTGGCAGTGTTTATCGTTGTATTATGTGCTTGCTGAGTCTTCGGACTCACACTTATTTACTTGGTTTTCTTTTAGGTGAACGCCGCAGATGACCTACACTGGGAAGGAGAATAGCACACCCTCGACACATGTAGTCACAACCATCCTCCTAGATAATTTACTTTTGTTTGATTATGACTAGTTGTTAAATTAGGCTGCAAAGTTTGTAATAACTAAGGTGTAGTGGTAGCATTCGGGCCGAATAGCGGTAGGGGTGTTACACACCTGTAGTCGAAGCCTCCCTCCTTCCGACCACCTGTAGTCGCGGCCTCCTTTCGACCAGGAAGTCGAAGTCTCCTTCCAACCACCTGTAGTCGAAGCCTCCTTCCACTGTAGTCGAAACCTCCTTCGACCACCTATAGTCGAGGCGCCTTCCAACTTGGTAGTGAAGCCTCCTTGACCACGTGTAGTCGAACCTCCTTCCTACCACGTGTAGTCGAACCTCTTTCTGACCAAGTTTAGTCAAACATCTTTTCGACCGCGTGAAGTTGAATGAACAGTATTCAAAACGACGAATAGCACTCGAACCAGCAATACTCGAAACGAATAGTACTCGAAGAAAGCAGTACTCGAAGCGAACACTCTTCTGGCAGAAATGGTTTAGGTTATAACTTTCACATTCGAATTCCAAATCGAATAATTTTTGTTGCTAAATTCATATTAAATCATAATCTACCTTTTGTATTAATTTCATAATTTTTGAAGACTTTTGGAATTTTGGTGTTTTCACTTTGTCGGTACTTATCGCTAGATGATGATTCGGGAGTGCAACAGAGATGATCATGTGACTGTCCAAAGTACCCGCAAACAAAGGCAAGCACTCATTTCGTTGATGCATGTTGATCCTAATACATAAAGAACTATTATCTTATTTTGCAACTGTATGTATGCATGTTTTATTCGACAAATTATGTTTGCGATTAGAGGTAGTTAATCCTATTGAATGAATTCCCTAAAATTGTTCATCCCCTGCCACTAGCCTAAGTTAATAATTCTGCTGGTGGATTAGAGCCCAGAGGATGTTATATGGTCTATTTATGTTTATTCGGTACCATGCTTCGCAATGCTTAGCTTCCGGTAGATTGGGCGGTTGTCGACTTTGTCGATGACCTTGATCATCATTAAGCATTTTTATTATGTTATATCTAGCACTCTGTGCTATTATATTTGGAAACTAAAAATAAAAAAAAACGATTTGGACTCAGGCAAATGGTTGTAGGTGTGGTTATTGGTTGTGTGGCTCGTGCCCGAGTCAACAACGACCGAACATCTTGTTCCACCGGACCAAGCACTATTGTGTGCATCCACATGAGGGACATATGAGAGCGCACTTGACTTGGTACTTTGGCGTCTGTTAGCTCGGAGTCGCAGGTGGTGGTTTTAGGAGAAAAATGTTATATTATTAACGATAATATGCGGCTGAGTCCTTTTAAGTTCCCTCTTGGGGGCATCGCGATAGCTGCATGGTGGGCCGATGTCTCCGACACAACGTATGGGTCCTCCGTGGGAGCCCTGTCTGCACACACAAGGGCAGTTCACAGAGGGTTTCCCCCATGCGGGCGACTCTTAGCTTATACATCTCATTGGAAAGCATCTCGTAGGACTTAGCTCTGCCGGCATACCTTCGAAAGTGTGCTTTATCCGGTAGCAAAAGGAGCGATTTGACATGTGGTTTAAGTTATACACCCCTGCAGGTTTTAATCTATTCGAATAGCCAAGTCCTTGGTTATGGACACGCTTGTGAGGGTCTTTCAAGAGTAAGACATTTTGGAATTTTATACTTAAAATTTGATCAAGTAGTATTTAGAGTGGTTCTCATGCTATGTTTGTGTGCAGGGGCAGCTACCTGTAGATGTTCTGTTGATGTCTAATGTTAATTTCTCGCTGTTATTTGAAGTATTAAAAACGTTTGCTAAACTTGCAATTTTAATCTACTACTTATATTCGATTGAAATGTTGCTTTGTGCTGAAAATGTACACTATTGCCTTCTCCTTTCAGTAGAGCTTGCATGTAGCTATGTATAGGCTTGGTAAAGTCTTGCGGAGTACATTCGTGTGTTTACTATTTGCTTTTATTTACTAACCTGGAAAGTAGGTGTGAAATTGAATTGGGTAAGGAAAGATTGCGCAAGAACGTCGATTTGCTATGGTAAAATTGAATTCGGTTGCCCCGCGGGTTATGGCAAGCCATTGGGACTTTATTTATGATTAATTCATATTTTTATTTCAGTTTTTCACTATTTTCCGCTGCGTACTTGATATTTATCTTTTTATTTGGCTGGTCGGCCCTTTTGTATAAAACTGAACCTTGTAAGTTTAATATGTTGTAAATCCTGAAGTTTCGATAATGTAAGAACTTGGGTATGGAATGATATTGATATTGATATTTGTGATTGTGTATGTGTACCGCTCCTGTGTGGTACAAAATACATCGAGACAGAGAAATTTAATTTGTGATGCTAGTACCAATTGGAGGGTTAAGCATTACCAACTAAATCGCCCAGGTTCTCACAACCTTGCTCCCACCGACTCCTTTGAAAGAAACTCTTTCTCCAAGAAGACACCATTTTGGGCAATAAACACTTTGTTATCAGAGCTATACTATCCTGTAGCCTGAACATCTCCTGCTCATCTCGTCTCGGCCTCACTTGGCGTGCCCAATGAGTGCAGCAGCAGCCTCACTGTCTCTCCCACTCCTCTCGGAGACAGGCGACTCGTCGTAAAATTGCCCCATCTCCAAGTGTCATCCTCTCCATGAGAGTAAGGATCTTGCTATCACCAACAAGAAGACTCAAATGAGTAACAAGTGGTATTAGAGCTATACTATCCTCAGAGCCCTGAGCATCTCTGCTCATCTCCGTCTCGGCCTCGCAGCAGACCCAATGTAGTGAAGCAGCTAGCTCCGGTATCCCCGCCACTCTCCGGAGGCGAGCGGCGGCTCGTCGGCGACCCCTCTCCACGTGATGCTTCCCCGATGGCGCGCCATGTCCGCAGGCGATCTCGGCCTTCGGTCGCCTCGAGCCTGGCGTCGTGAGCAGCCGAGCTTCGCCCAGCAGTAGCAGCCATGAGCGAAGCGGCGCAGAGATCACGGCGCGAAAAGAAGCGTCAAAGGGCGGCAAGGTCGGCTGGCGGCGAGCGCGGCGCAGTGGAGAGCGTGAGGCGGAAGCGGGCGGGCGCAGCTAGATGGCGGCGGCGAAGTCAAGGAGGTCAAGGCATGGCGCAAAGAACAGCGACTCCATATCCGTGATAGATGATGGCCGAGCGGACCTTTGAGCCCGGAGAGGGAGGCGGTGGCGGCGGATGCGGCGCGATGAAGCGACAGCGCGCCTAGCGGCGCAAGCGAACGGCCAGACAGCAGCGGACGCGGTGGCGCTCTCGGAGGAAGCGCAAGACGGCGGCGTGCTGGGTCGGTCGACAGAGAGCGGCCTTCCACAGCGACGCGCTCTCTCCCGGTTGATGCGCACCGTGGTCGCCACGAGTACCAGTCGTCGTCGAGGGCGTCGGCCCGCTGGCGGGTGGCCTACCCTCACGAAGACCAACTACGCCGAGCGGGTCTGCGGTGATGAGGTAAAGCTCCAGTGCGGCATATGTGGGATGCGATCCGAGACTGGCGACGTCGACACGACCGGGATCGACGGCGTTGGATGCTCTCATCGCTGCGATCCCGCCGAGATGCGATTCGCTACTAACAAGCTGATCGCTAAAGAGGCTTGGGACGCCATCGCTGCAAAGACGCATCGGAGCGACCGCGCGCGAAGTCTACATTGCGGCGCCGCGACGGAGTGGGAGCACGACCTTCAAGCCAGTGAGGGCGTGGATGACTTTGCTCTCGTCTCAACACTCTGTTGCATAAGCCGCGCGATGCGGGCGGCGACACCTACTGGCGAGGAGAGAGCGTGGAAAAGCTCTTCCGGCTGCGCCCCGAGAAGTACAAGCGACGGCTCGCTCGTCCGAGTCTCTCTTTGGACCTCTCCACGATGACGATCGAGGCGCGCGGTCGCCTCAAGGTCGTTGACGGCGATGAGCCTGGCGCCTCGGGACCTGGTCACCATTGGCGGAAGCTCCTCGCTCGGGAGCGATGGTCGCCGGCCAAGGTGATGTAAAGAAGGGAGCCTTCTTCCACGACAGCGCATAAGCGTGGCAAGCCGCGCAAAGACGCTGTGCGAGAGCGAGGACGGGCTAAGGTGATGACCGTGGGCGCCAGTGCGCGCCATTCGGTGGCAAGCAAAGCCAAGACGTAGACGCATCGTTGCCACAACTACGGCAAGATTGGTCAACACGCAGACGCCGCAGAATTGCTCCACATGGTCAAGGCACGCAGTTCGCGACCATTTCGCGGGCACCGAGCCGCCTGTGGCCTCGGGCCGAAGTGAAAGGTGCCCAAAGCGCTCGTGTTATCGCACGCCTCGTCGTCCGGACGAGCAAATGAGGCAGAGGGTTGTGCCACCGACACGTGAAGAATGTATAGTCGATTTGCGCCTCTGGTTACCTTGGCAAAAAGCGTGGCGAAGATCCCAAACCGCAGAAGACACCGTGCTCGATCTCGACACGCGAGCCGTTCTCATCCACCGTCCCAAGCCGATGATGGAGTTCCGCATGGTCGGGGATGTAGTAGACGCCGATGAGCGTACTGTGCTCACCGTGACTGATGGTGGTGAAAATGACGAGCCGACGCCCTTGATTTCCACGCCGAGGCGCCCCCAAACTTGACGGAGCCTCTGACGCTAGAGTCAAACTCGGCGAAGAACTCCGTCGACCGGTCATGTGATGGGTGGCGGCGCGGTCGAGGCACCACCCGTCGATCTTGTCGCGTCGAGCCGTGAGCCGAGGAGGCATGTGCTTTTGGCTCGTCAAGGTGGAGGAGAGCCATTGCGCGGCGGTGCCGCGGAGGTAGTTCGATGCTCGCGATGAGCAATGAACGAAGCCATTCCTCTCTCCTGCACTGCGGACGTGGGCACGGCGCGTCGTGGTCGCCGACAATCCTCGCCCAATGACCAAGCTTGCCGCAGATTGTGGCAAGAGTCGCCTCGTCTCGGGCTTTGCTTGCCGTAGCGCCACTGGCGCCCCACGGTCATCACCTCTGCACGCCTCGCGCCCTGTTGGCGTCTTTGCGCGCTGCTTGCGCGCTTGCGGTCGCGCTGTCGTGGAAGAAGGCTCCGTTCTTTCGTCACCTTGGCCGGCAGCCCCACCGCTCCCAAGTGAGGAGGAGCTTCCGCCAATGGTGACGGTCCCGAGAGGCGCTGTGGCTCATCGCCGCCAACGACCTTGAGGCGACCCAACGCCTCGATCGTCATCGTGGAGAGGTCGAGAGAGACTCGATCGAGCGAGCCGCTCGCTTGTACTTTCGGGGACGCAGCGGAAGAGCTTTTCCACGACTCTCTCTCGCCGTAGGTGTCGTCGCCGAACCGCACTTCCGCAATGTTGTTGAGACGGAGAGCAAAGTCATCCACGCCCTCACCGCTTGAAGGCTAGGTGCTCCCACTCCGCGCGGCGCTGCAATGTAGACTTCGCGCGGCCGCTCCGCGCGTGCCGCAGCGATGGCGTCCCAAGCCTCTTTGGCGATCCGCTTGTTGGTAAGCGAATCGCATCTCGGGCGGGATCTGCGGCGATGAGAGCATCCGGCGCCCGTCGATCCGGTCGTGAGTCGATGTCGCCGTCATCGATCGCATCCCACATATGCCGCGACCGAGCTTTACCTCATCACCGCGCCCACTCGACATAGTTGGTCTTGGTGAGGTAGGCCACCTCGCCACGGGGCCGACGCCCTCGACGATACCTGGTACTCGTGGCGACCACTGCATCAACCGGGGAGAGAGCCGCGTCGCTGTGAAGGCCGTGCTCTCTGTCGACCAGACTGCCGCCGCCGTCGGCGCTTTCTCCAGAGAGGCGCCCGTGGCTCGCTACCGCGCGCCGCCGCCGCATGCGCTTGGCGCGCGCCTTCGCCCATCAAGGCCGCTTACTTGCCGCCTCTCGGTGACTCAAGGTCGCGTCGGCTGCTATCATCGGCGGATATGGAGAGTTTATGCTTCTGCTGCCAGAACCTTGACCTCCGCCGCCACATCGCCACGTGCATCCGCCGCCGCCGCTTCCACTCTCTCCGCGCCGCCGCTTGCCGGCTGGCCGCCACCTTGACGCCTTTTTTCGCCATGCCGCAGCTGTCTCGCCGCCGCCTTCATTCGCTTCTTCTGCCATGGCGAAGCTCGGGCCGTCACGACGCTGCGTGCTCGAGGCGACCGAAGGCCGAGATCGCCTCGCGGACATGGCGCGCCATCGGGGCTGTCGCGTGGAGAGGGTCGCTTCGACGAGCCGCCTGCCTCCGGAGAGGAGTGAGCGGGACAATGAGTCGCTTCGCCACGGCACATTTGGGGCGCTGAGGCCGAGACGGAGATGAGCAGGAGATGCTCATGCTACAGGATAGTATAGCTCTGATACCTGTTGTTACTCGCTGGAGTCTTGCTGTTGGTGATAGTAAGATCCTTACTCTCATGGAGAGGATGACACTTGGAGATGGGGCAATTTTCTTGGTTTATTTCTCACGCAATGCCATACCAACCTGAGGGGTTGGGGATACAAATTTATAGGCTGCTACCCAGCCAAGCATATGCTAAGATGCTAGTCCTAAGATGCCAGTCAAAAGCTGTCCTAAAGCTCAAGATGCTAGTTTAAAGCTGCTGTACAAGAACCATGTGCCCACCCCATAAAGACCACAGTACATGGACTTATTCATCAGTAATATCCTTTAGTTTTTTTGTAATACCCCACAAAGAAGCATTTATGCAACTTTGGTTTGAGTTTATCAGACGTCAAACATTTTACATATACCACAACCATATATCTTGAGAAAAGACAATCCATGACACTTCCCCGTGTTTTCTTTGTGGGATGTGGGAAATGTGGATGGAGTGAACAGTTGAGGCCGAGAGGGAGGGAGGGAGAGAGTAACGCCCCCTTCAAACTCAAAGTGGATCAGGAGGATCTCATGTACTGAGTTTGAGTAGAAGAAGCCAACGTTGTTCTCGAGTTTGAGGTTTAGTGAAGAAATCTGCAGTTTGAAGCTTTGAGGGTACATATTGGAGGTCGATGGTCGACCACAGGCATTGAGACCGTGTGAATGATGCATCAACACCAATATGCTTTATGAACTCATGCTTGATAGGATCACTAGCAATCTGAATAACACTTGTATTATCACAAAACAATAGTGTAGGATTATCACAAAGAACTCCAAGATCAGCCAAAAGCCATCGGAGCCAAACAATCTTTGAGATGGTAGCGGCAAGGGCTCGAAGCTCAGTCTCTGCACTAGAGTGTGACATCGTAATCTGCTTCTTAGACTTCCAGGCAATGGGCGAAGCACCAACACGGATGCACTTGCCAATGATTGGTTGGTGATCAACTAGATCACTCGCCCAAGTAGAGTCACAGTAATTGTGGAGCTGGAGCACTGACAAGAGAATGTGATCATAGTGGATTGAGGTGGGAGCACTAACAAAACTGGCTGAGCACATGAACAACATGAACAGTGTCTGGCTTGATGATAGTGAGATAAATTGGGCTTCCAACGAGCTGACGATAGCGGGAAGGATCATCACAAGAGTACATCGCCTATAGGACAAAGCTGTAGGGGGAGCTCCATGGGTGTGGCAGCATTGCGAGTATCAGTCGTACCAGAATGAGCAAGCTGACCCTAAACTTAGCGATGTTGAGAGAGGTAGTGACCATCACTATCAGAATGAACCTTAATCCCTAGAAAATAGCTCAATGGTCCAAAATCTGACATCATAAATTGTTCATACAATTTCTTTATAAAAGCCACATAGTCCATATTATCTCCTGTAATCAGCGTATCATCTACCTATAGCAGAAGGAAAGTACGACCACACTAAGAAGTGTCAATAAATATGGTAGGGTTATGCTCACTTGTAGTGAAACTAGTAGCTCGAATCACAGAATTGAAACGCTCGAACAAAGCACGGGGAGTTTGCTTGAAACCATATGGAGCACGCCTAAGACGACAAACAATAGCATGTAGGAGCCTCAACATCTAGGGTGGCTGCATATAGACCTTATGTAGATCACTATGTAAAAAGATATTCTTGACATCCATCTGAAATACAGTTGAACGAAACGCTGCAACAGTAATGAGTATGGACTGTAGTCAAATGAGCAACTAGAGCAAAAGTCTCATAATAATCCTAACCATAAGCCTACTGAAAATCTCTTGCAACAAGACAATCTTTGTATCCCTCTACTGAACCATCTGACTTGGTATTTACCTTGTACACCCACTTACAAGTTATAGGCACAACTCCAGATGGTAGCGGAACAAGATCCCAAGTGTCTGTATACTCTAATGCTGTAAGCTCCTCCGTCATAGCCAATTGCTACTCAGGTATACTGACAGCCTCCTGATAGGTACTGATGAGGATATCACCTAGAGGTAACATTTGTGATGGAACCCCGAGGGTGGAGAGGGAGGTAGGGTTCTACAATAATCTAAATAGGAGATCCTCTCCAAGATTTCCCACAGCCTTACTGCTACTTGCCTGCCAGTCTGGCCAGTATTCATTGAATTTCCTAATATTTTGCTAGTATCAAGATGAATCTAACTATTATTTGTATACTTGAGCTATCCAGCCATAATTTAAATAGTAGCATCCGGCATTTGCATTATAGCATATTAGTCACTGTAGCAACCGACCTAAATAAGGAGGGGTACCTCCCATGTAATAGAGAAGATGGTTGTGTATTGATATTATGAATGAAGTTTAAATGGTTGTATCCCTTGATATCCTTGTGAGGATTTTAAGACTTTGATTGACTCTTCTTTGTTTTTGCAAATTTTTTGGGTTTGCTTACAATGATTTGCCGTGATCAACCAGTTCGTGCTTTTGCCGATAGCAAGTTGTGTGGATTGGAGCCTTGTGAAGTTGGTGTGATTGTGGTGTTGGTCTTCTTGTGCTTGACACAAGGTTACCTACTTTATCAAATCATGTTGCTTCTTCGAGTTATCTTCGGTGTTGATCGTCGTCACCGTGAGATCGTGCTAACCCTGGCATCATGTACTCGTCGGAAATTCTGCACATGTACGAGAAAAACCCTATCTCTCTGGTGCCTGAATAGAGGAATGATCACGTAGGGTATACCGTGATGTAGTAAAACGATCGTCAGAGTTCGTGGTATTGGTTGGAGGGTCAAGTGGAGGAGAGGGGGATTGAGGATCAGAAGGTTCAAGACGAATGGAAGTCCGAGGATCAGAAGGAACTCTCTGTCGACGACTATAGTGAAAGGGAAAGTGGAAGTGTCAAAAGCTGGTGGAGATACACTAAAAGGTGAAACAGGTGGAGAAAGTGTATCCGGAGCAAGTATGTCTGGTGAAGGAATGAGAGGTAGACACAAAATAGAGGTAGAATTTGTGGAAGGTGTGGTATGTGTGGAAGGATTATAAAAGAAGGGTCGACTCTCATCAAATGTCACATCACAAGAGATGTGAATGCGACATGTAGAGGGGTCATTTCAACCATTGCCCTTATGCTCAGTACTATAATCCAAGAAGACACTCAACCGACTGAGAGCTTAGCTTTGTGTGCTTACTAGGTGCTAGAAGGATATAGCAGACAACTAAATACACGACGATGAGCATAATGAGTAGGTGCTCTGCACATGACCTCACCAGGATACTTGCCGTGAAGTTTGGAAGAGGGCTGACAGTTGATGAGATAGACTGTCATAGAGACTACTTTCCCCCAGAAGTGAGCGGGAACAAATGAGGAAATGAGAAGAGTACGAGCAGTCTCAACAATGTGACGGTGCTTGCGCTTAGCAATATCAATCTGAGCATGAGCACCAAGACATGGGAAGGACCCCAAACATCTGGATGGACCAAATCAAAGGGACGATCATATCTAGTCAAGTTATAGGGATATGGGAGTTGTACTTGCTTGCTAAGTCTACAACCCTTGCACTGAAAATTGGTGTCAACATAAACAGGACCAAGAACATCTTGGTGAATCAAGATAGAGAGGCGTGAGCCACACAAGTGCTCTAAGCGTTGATGCCATTGAGGAAAAGATTTGCAAACAGAAGTAGATGCATAAGGGAAAATAGTAGATGCATCACTAGATGGATCACTAGTAGAAGATGAAATAGCAGGAGCAATACCAGAAGCCAGAAGTGGAGGAGAAAGGCAGACTCATACGATCAAGAACATACAGCCCTGCAGAACCTTTCTTACGATGGCCTATACCATTGACAACTCTTGTTTGACGATCTTGCACAAAACAGGAGCTATCATCAAACCCAACAAAATAGTTCATATCTGCGAGCTAGCTGACATACATGAGATTCATGGAGAGCATAGGGACAAGTGAGACATCCAAAACATGAGCTATCATCAAACCCAACAAAATAGTTCATATCTGCGTGGACGAAGGGGCGTGGAGGAGGCGCAGCTGGCTACCGAGAGAGGATTGAGGAGGGAGGCGAAGGCGCGTGGCGAAGAAAGAAGAAGCAAGCGCAAGTCGTCGCGTCGCAAGAGCGGAAAAGTAGAGCGAGCGAGAAGGCGGCGGGCGGTGCGGCAAAGTGGCAGCGGTAGGCCGGGCAGCGGGATCTTCTGTGGCCGGATTATTTGTTGCTTCCAGCTGTTGTCGGGATCTTCTGCGGCCTTCCGGTCTGCTGCTCTGCACTGCCGCCTTAGGGATGTGTAAGGCGTCGCATCGACTCACGCTTTACCGCTTAAAAGGTGTGAGGGGGGTGAGTCGCCTCGCCTCGCCTTACCGCCTTAATAACCATGGTAGTAAAGATATGCTAGGAATGGTTGCAGTGAAATTATATCACTGCCAACAAAAAAAAGAAAGATGGGCTAAACGGTTATTGTACTCAGATGCACTAGCCTTTAATGTCTTTTCATCACTCTCTCTCTCATGGGCTTGGGCCCCATGGGCAGAAGCAGATGCACAGCAATTGCTGTAGCATGGTACTGCAGGTACAGTACCATGGTTTGGTGAGCCAGTAGCAGCTTTATCTATTAATTTGTTTCAGTTTTGATCTCTTTGTTTGATTAGGAAGTTATCCTTAAGAGTCTGAGTTAGATTGGATTGTTACTTTGTTAGAGATAAATTTGAATCTTAGGGGACAAGTCAAGTGAAAAGTCTTCTCTCTCATCTAATAGTCTATTTCTCCCTATTCTAGTATCTCATCTCCTTCAAGCCGTCCCGTCCTGGCCCTCTTCTGTAGTGTATTTACCCTGTCATAGTTGATGACACTCTGGGATTTTGGCAGCTCATATTGCCGTTGCTGCACTTTCACCAAGGTTCAGCTTAAGGTTCTTTTAGCAGCATCACTTCCCCGTTGCTGTATTCATACACAATATTGTTTTGAATGACTCTGTTCAGATTCGTGTTATTTTTATTTCTTTGGCGCTGAATGGAAATTTGGCTGACGAAAATTATTTTCACTTAGGTGTTCACTCGGTGATGCTACAAATAATGATGAACATTATAAGAAAGCATTGGAAGTCTCAAATAACAAATCTGCTCGAGCTATGGTATTTTTCTTAGTTGCTTTCCCTACCAATTTGTTACTAGTACATGATTTCTTATATAATGGGAATTGGTCTTAACAGTCTCTTTATCTTTTGGTGCAGCGTTCTCTGGCTCGCAGTGCATACAAGAATGACTTCTATAAATAAAAAATCCTTTGGTAAAAGTCTAACCTTAAGCAAATTGTGTCTTTAGTTCTTTACAGTTGTCACTGAAAAAAATCACTTATCTTCAAACTTTGGGTAGGGAATCTGCATTGGCGTTGAATTCTTTGTTTCCAGATGGCTGGTTTGCGTATGGTACAGCTGCATGGAAGGTATTTTTTCCCTTCAAAATTCAATTTCTTTTGCATTGAAAAGTTCTTGAGTAATAATAAGAATATTCTACTATCTGAGACCGGGCCGTTGGGATTATGGGCCACCACTTTGAAATTTACTGTTTTATATTACTTTTCCGGCAATGTGGAACAAAATTATGATGTTTAACCCCAATAACATGTAGTTCTACCCTGGTGCAATAATCTTTCCGTATGTTTGCCAATGGCATCAACTTTTGGGGCATAAATGGTGGGATAATTTTAATTTGTGCGGTTTTGTGTTCTCTGATGGGTTAGACTTAGACAGCACTTGCAAAGTAGTTCTCCTCCCATATTTTGTTTTTTTATTTATTATTTTCTGATTGTCATGAAAGTAAGTCATGATGGTACCTGGAATATTCTGAAATGCATGAACCATCCAATTTTTTCTGATCTATCAAATTATTGCAAAAAAAGAAAAAGGAAAAAAAATAGTGGGTACCTGTGACTTGTTTGCATTAGGCATTTACAAAAGGTAGAGATATGATTGAGATGGTTTCACTGGTCATCGCATTATACCCTTTCCATAATCAAGAACATGCACTGGGAGGTTTTGCTTTTACTCCCTTAATGCAGGACAAACTATCGTGTTGAGTGTTGACATAGCACACAATGCTGTGCTAATCTAAATGTTGATTGTGCCAACAATTCATTGTTTTACCCCCTTTATCCTTCAGCCTGGTTTTCTCCACCATGGGAATAGTGAGCATGTCACCATGGCTGCATTTTTCCATAGTACCTTTGCACATATTATTTTAACATATTTGCTTGTTTATAGCATAATTGATGCATTATTGATATTCATTTTCAAAGAACTATGGACTCAGAACAGAAATAAGCTACTGTTTTTTTTTGTTCATACAGGATAAAGACATTGAGAAAGCTGTGGATGTTTTTTGTCGTGCTGTGCAGATAGATCCTGAAAACGGAGAAGCATGGAACAACATAGCCTGCTTGTATGTTCTAGATTTATTCATTCATTACCATGTCCTGATGCTGATGGTTTGACAGGGTATTTTGCGCCCTGATTTCATTTTTTTCACCTCACAGATACAGTTTGTTTTCCTCCTTTGCATTGTTGATATTTCTTGATTTCTTCTTTGTTTCAGTTGGACAATTTGTAGTTCATCAGGCCAAGCTAACTGTAGAATATTTTGGTTCTGATATTTCACTTGTGGAACAGTGCTAGGGTGTATCTTTGGTCTAGAAATAATCAGCTTTAATAAAAAAGAAATATTGCATGGAGATACTTGTGCACAGGGATCACATTACCGGTCCCAGGGCATTTCCCGCCGGCTGGCCGGGAACGGTAACCGGCTGGTTACCGTTCAAACCGGAAATATCCCGGATAAAAATCATTTGAATTTGATTAAAAACCAACCGAATTTTGAAATTTGAATTTGCAAACCCCAACCGGGATTTTTTTCCCTGCTTGTACATACTAAGTGGGAATAGAAATTATGGTGTACCAAACTTATGCAAAATCAAAACTGCTCTGTAAGTTGTAATGCTCAGGTGGGGTTAACATGTTCTGGAGAAGGAAAAGCTAGCCTTGTTGGTCTTGGGTACTTTGTTAGCCTGAGGAAAGTTTCTGGATATTTCTATTACCATGGAAGCTTAGGATTTGTCATTCTGTTATTTGTAATATAGCTTTTTGTCTTGCACCATATATCCACGAAACCACATTACCTTTGGCAAAACTACCGCAAAAGCCACACTTTTAAGCAATACTTTCAAAGAACCACACTTCCTTTTGCATAATATTTCACGAAACCACACTTTTAAGCATTTCCATCATGTTCAACATGCCTAACTGGCTAGGCCCCACTCGCCAGTATCACATGACTATCCCGTTTCCTTTTGTTGATATGGTGGTAGTTTCCATACTGGATCGTGTGCTGTGGAGGGGCTGAGTGAAAGATTAGTTATTTGTAGGATGTAACTGGGAGCAAATTACCACTCAGTCATGTAATCATGCATACTGACATGTAAGCTCTTATATCTAGTGTGGCAACTACCTCCGTGTCAGCAAATGGAAATGGGGTAGTCTTGTGAGACTAGCTTGTGGGACCGGCTTGTCAGTTCGTTGGATACGACGGCAATGCTTAAAAGTGTGGTTTTTTAAAACATTATGTAAAGGGAAGTGTGGTTCTCTGAAACGATTATTAAAAGTGCGATTTTCTAATAGTTTTGCCAAAGGTAGTGTGGTTTTGTGAAATTTACTCCATATCTGATATACTAATATAGTTGACTATCCAGGCACATGATTAGAGGAAAGAGCCAAGCAGCAGTGCAAGCATTCAGGGAAGCTGTAAAGTTTAAGTGCGTATCACCTCATATTCCATAAATGTTATTATGGAAAAGTTTCTGATTACAATAAATTAATTGTAGGAGGAATAGTTGGGAAGTTTGGGACAATTACAGCAAGGTTGCTTTGGACACCGGCAAAATTAGACTGGTAAGATATGTATTGATGTCAAGGACTCTAGATTTCTCACTTGAAGCTGGCATTTTTAAATTTCTAGGTGATACTTATTTCAGCTGATCGCACACATCATCATACCCCCCTCCCCTTCGGGATCTGATCTCCCCAGTTTTATACACGTCATTAATGTTTTTAGTTTATACTACATCTCGTTGTTATGAATGGTTTCTTTCTTCAATTTATTCAGGTGTTTAGTTTAATGTCATTTGCAAACAAGGATACTCATCCATTTCTGTGATTACCTTCCATATTTTACCAAATTGGTTACTAGTCTACCATATGAAATAGATAGATTTTTCTCAACATCTCGCTGGGCAAACATTTTCCCTCATTGGAATATCTCAGACCAATATGTCAGCTAGAATGTGTTTGGTTTCTGTAAAATGACTCTTGAAATAATGTATCCTGTGCAGACACTTGAAGCTGTCAAAATGGTATTGAATTTGTCCTCAAACAAACGCTTCAATGTTGATTTATTGGACAAGGTGATGGACACGCTGGAAGAACAACCTGCACATCTTTTTGATACTCAACAAGATGAATCGATCAGCAACACTTCAGATGATGCAAATAAAGAGACCAGGCAATCCTACCAATTGTTAGATATGATTGGTGATATCCTTCGGCAGTGTATGAGCTCTATGGGTTGGCATTTCATATTATATTCCCACAACAGATTGCAGTTTATATCTGATTGATTGTGTTTGTAGTTTGTACGAAGTGGGGGTAGCAATGCGGATATCTGGGGATCATATGCAAGATGGCATAAAACCAGGGGTAACCTCGTGGCATGTGCTGAAGCTTTGTTGAAGCAGATTCGATCTCTCCAGGTGCATAAACTATGCTCAAGATGAATGTTTTTTTTTTTCGCTATTATGTTTGTTATGATTATATTATGTATGTATTCAAGAGGTCTAATGGGCAATATATACAAGGAGTACAAGGGATATATACCATACATATATAAGGAAATATAAATGGTATATAAGAAATACAAAAGAGTTCTTATTCTAACACCCTCCAAAATGCAAGGCGTATGAATAACATTGCATTTAGAAAGGGTTGACACTAAAATATAGAAAATCCAAAGTCTTGAGTCTTCATAATATCGTCGTAACGTGCAACTCTTGGAAAAATATGCCGAGTATCAAAAGTGTTGGGAATAAACTTGTTGTATTGCAAGGGACCAATGGGCCTATATATCCAAGTACACATCAGGTGCAATATGCATAAAACACCCTAAAGTAGGGAAGAATAACACAACATATAAATTCATCTAACACCCCCCCTCAAACTCATGGTGGATCAACAACACTGAGTTTGGATAGGAAAAGGCTGTGTTGAACTCGTGTCTAGGCCTTCGTGAAGAAGTCGGCTAGATGAAGCTCCGAAGGCACGTACCGAAGAGCCACGATCTGTGCATGCACCTGCGATCTCATATATGAAGCATTAACTTCAATATGCTTAGTGAGTTCATGCTTCATTGGATCTCGCGCAATACTGATCGCACCAGTGCTGTCAGACAAAAGTAGGGTCGATATCGTTACAGAGACAACAAAATCCTGAAGGAGCCACCGTAACCATGTGACCTCAGCTGTTAACGATGCCATAGCCCTCAACTCAGCCTCAACACTCGAGCGGGAAATTGTTGTCTACCTTTTGGTCTTCCAGGCAATCAGAGAGGATTCAAGGAAAACACGGTAGGTAGAAAGAGATCGACGATTAGAGTGTTCACTAGCCCATGTCGCATCAGAGTACACCTTGAGCTGCAAGGAGCTAGAGCGAGAAAAGAAAAGGCGACGAGAAATGGTACCACGAAGATATCGAAGGACATGCAGAAGGTGATTGTAGTGAAGCTGAGTGGGAGCCGAAGCAAACTAACTCAGAATGTGAACAGGATGAGAGTTGTCAGGTCGAGTGATCCCAAGATAGATAAGACTACCAACAAGGTGACGGTAGCGAGTGGGATCCACAAGGGGCTCTCCATCAATAAGTCGAAGGTGAACTCCAAGCTCTATGGGAGTATCCACTGTGCGCTGATCAGTGAGACAAGCGCGAGCAAGAAGGTCCTGAATGTACTTCTCCTAAAGAGATGGTAGTCCTCTGGCGTAGAAATGACCTCAATCTCAAGAAAATAACGAAGTGGACCCATGTCAGATATCAAGAATTTATCACTGAGACGCTTCTTCACAAAGTCGATGTACTGAGGATCATCACTTGTGATGGTCATATCATCAACATACAGAAGAAGATTCCGACCACGAGGAGAGGTGTAAACAAAAAGAGCAGGGTCATGATCCCTGACGGTGAAATCGACCTCAGTGACAATAGAGGTGAAGGGCTCAACCCAGGCTCGAGGAGCTTACTTGAGACCGTAGAGCGACGAAGACGACACACCATGCCGTCAGAGACAGAATACCCAAAAGGTGGCTGCATGTAGACCTCACGCAACTCGCCATTGAGGAAGGTATTTTTGACGTCCAGTTGAGAAATGGACTACTGACGAAGAGAAGCAACTGCCAAAAGGGTCCGAACAGTGGTCATGTGAGCAACAGATGCAAAAGTCTCGTCATAGTCACGACCAAGCTCTTGATGAAAATCACGAGCTACAAGACGAGCCTTGTAGCGCTCAAGAGAGCCATCGGAGCGAATCTTAATCTTGTAAACCCACTTGCACGTGATCCGAGTAACACGAGCAAGTAGGGGAACAATATCCCAAGTCCCGGTGCGCTCAAAGGTAGTAATCTCCTTAGCCATCGCCTGCTACCACTCCGAATGAACAATAGCCTGACTGTAAGTCGGAGACTCAAGAAGAGCAGCGGCCGCAGAAAGTCGTAACGCTCAGGAGCTTGATAGTCCGACGATCACAAAGATCATACCTAGGAGGCGAGGCTGGAGTGGGACCGAACAATGACGAGGGAGTGAAAGGAGTAGAAGGCGCAACTGGAGGAGTAGTAAACTGTGGACAACGAGAGTAGTGCAGCGGAAAAGGAGATATCTTGACAAGAGAGCTGGTAGGAACCTCCGAAGGAAGTGAGGAAACCGAAGGAGACAAGAGAGATGGTGGCGAAGGAGACTGTGGTGGAGACAGTGGGGACGGAGATGGTGGCAAAGAATCACAAAAAGTCTAGAAGAAAAGCGACTCAGCGAAAGTAGAGCTGGTGGTTGAGGAACAATGATAGTAAGGACGAGACTCATCAAAAGTGATGTCGCGAGAGATCCTCATTGTCGAGCAATAGGATCATAGCTACGATAACTCTTTTGCAGAGCTGTAGCCAAGAAAAACACATTCAACCGACTGAGAAGGTGACTGTCCTGGGATAGTGAACCAGTGAGACGCTCAAAAGGGGTACATCCTTTGAGAGCAGAAGTAGGCTGCCGATTGATAAGAAAGGCAGCGGTAGAGACAACTTCAATTGAAAAATGAGGTGGGACATGAGTAGTAAGCATGGGAGCTCTAGCTGTCTCAAGGAGATGAAGATGCTTGCGCTCAGTGACACCATTTTGGGCATGAGCACCAGGATAAGAATACTAAGGGAGAGTGCCCTGCTAAACAAAAAAACGATGAAGTGAAGTGAGAGATATTCACCAATAGAATCTGCACACAAAAATACGAATGGTCGATTCAAACTGAGTGCGAACTACGATGGTAAATTACTGGTAAATGGAAAGAAGCTGATTGCGAGAAGACATAAGATAGTGCCAAGTGTATCTCGAATAATCATCAATAAAGATCACATAATAGGTATGACCCCCTTTCGAAGTGAAGGGAGTCGGTCCCCAAACATCAAAGTGAATCAAATCAAAAGGACGCTGAGACTCAAAATCACTAGAGGGATAAGGGAGTTGCAGCTGCTTGCCAAGCTTGCAACCCCGTACAATGTAAAGTAGTGTCACCAAAAATAGAATCTAGAACACCACTCCCGATTATTGACGAAAGACGAGAACCACCAATGTGACCTAACCGATAGTGCCACTGGACAAAAGTGGTGGTGGAAGAAGCAGCGGAAGCCAAGGCGATGGTATTGGCTGACTGGCTGGTGGATACAGCGGAAGGAAGATGTAGCCAGTCGAGCTCCCAAAGACGCTGGGAATAATGACGCCTAGGACCAGTCCCAACCAGAAACCCCGTACGACGATCCTGAACACAACAAGAGTCAGAATCAAGTATGATACGACAACCATGATCAGTGATCTGACCAGCTGACATGAGTTGCCATGATCAGTGATCTGACCAGCTGACATAAGTTGCATAGTAAGACTTAGAACATGAGATACAGTAGGAACATGAAAAGATGAAGTGGAAAGAGTGTCACGTCCTACAATAGGAAGAGATGTCCCATATGCAGTCTGAATTATGAGAGGAAGATCAGGTGATCTCACAGAGGAGAGATGAGTAGAGTCCGGTGTCATGTGGAAAGAAGCACCGGAATCCAGAATCCAAGGAGATGATATACCTGAAGGAGGTGGTGGCGCAGGACCAGAAGACCGAACAGCAGTACCCGGTGCAGGAGCAGAAGCAGCAAGGTGTCGAACAGTGTCAGCATCTCCTGGTGTGTTTGCTCCAAGGAACTCTGGCGTGAACCTAACTGGGAGGAGCCAACTCCCCTCTCGAAGGGCGGCCACCCCGGCGAGCATTCTGATTCTAGCGACAGTACTGGACAGTGTGCCCAGATCGATCACAGTAATCACAGTGAAGGCCGGTGGGAGTAGTAGCAGCAGCCATAGGAGTAGAGGAAGGCGTAAGCACCGGTACTGGGGTGTGAACAGCCAAGACTGAAGAGGGTTACTGGAGAATCCCTATTGTGCGAAGACGAGACTCCTCTACCCGAGTAGCAGCGAGAGCCTCCAATGTTGAGGGAAGGGGTTGTCTCATCAGCAACTGAGAGCGAGCCACCTCATACTCCGGACGAAGGCGAGTGAGGATCTCGTGGAGGCGACGAGTCTCCAAGTGAGCCTGCTGACGGACACAGCAGGTGCAGGACCGGCAGACATCTGGCCCCAAAGAGTCAAGATGACGACAAACTGCAGCCAACTACTAGTGGAAGGCGTCCACGGTGGCGTTCTGCTGCTGGAGAGATTGCTCCTCTCGAAGAGCGGAAAGGTACAAGGCCTCGCTCTTCGGCTCTTAGTGGGCACAAAGATGATCCCACATCTCCTTGGTCATAGACAAACCAAGCACATCGAACGCGTGCTCGGGCTCAATGCCGGCCACCACGATGGCAGAGGACTTAGCATCCCCATTGTTCCACACCTCATAGGCGTGGAGCTACGTCTGGTACTTCTCGAGCGCGTCCTCAAAGGCGGCAATCGCAACCCGCTGAACATCCTTAGTAGCATCAACAGGGAAAACGGTCTCGGTTGACGGGATGGGGTGGGGTGAGCAAGGTCACTCGCCGGTGAGGTAGACCTACAGGCGCTGTCCCCGCAAGTGAATCCTCATATGTTGGGCGAACTCACGGTAGTTGACACCGTTGAAGGTGACCGGCGACTTCGGAACCGAGACGGTACTTGTACTCGAGGTTCCGGAGGGTACCATCTTTTGTGATGGCCACTGCACGCCGGAGTGACGCGATGCAGTCCACAACACGCTGGGCAGCAGCTGAAGAAGACGTCGAGCCCGCCACCTCTCGCCGGTCCCGAGCAGAGCGTCAGCAGCAGGGGTGCTCGGCAGCGGTGCCGCGAGAAGAGGTACTCGGCGGCGGCGGTCGGACCCGAGGTGGAGCATCCAGCTCGGGACTGCGCCGTGCGACGTCATAGAGGAGTCGTGAGCAGAGGAGCTCAGCGTCGGGTGACGTAGGGAAGGCGAGCAGGCGGGAGACGCCTTGGCCGGTGCGAGCACGGCGTGGCGCACTTCGAGGAAGGGTGTCGCGGCGGCGTCGGGTGCCGGATCTGGACAGGAGAGGGCCCGGGACGGCGTCGGGCAACGTTGTGGAGCCGAAACTGGGTGGGGGAAGGCTCGAGGCATTGAGCGACGTCGAGGGGTTGGATCTAGGCAAGAGAAGGCTCGGGGAGGCGACTAGCGATGTCTGGGAGGGGGAGCAAGGAGAGACCAACGGCGCCTTGGGGAAATAGGATGGGCGCCGCACGAAAGAAAAAGGGAGAGGAGACGGGAATCAAGAGTTGGGAATTGATTTATTGTATTGCAAGGGGCCAATGGGCCTATCCAGAATATGCAGAAAACACCAAAAAGTAGGGAAGAATAACACAACATATAAATACTTCTAACAAAAAGATCTCCCACCCGGTGTCGTGCGACAACCCATAAAGCACAAGGTGCAGGAGCTGAGAAAGTAGAGGCAAGCGAGAGCAAAATCGACCGCGACAACACGACGAAGAATATGAAACAAGCATGAATAGAGAAAGCTGTCAAATTAAGCCGAAGAGGAATAGATACAAGTATAGCGGCGTAAGATCGAAGACCAAGATGGTAGCGACGCAGTGCACAAGAAGTGTAACGGAGGCGCAGTGCGGAAGAAGCGCGGGGCGGCGACTCAATGAGAGCGGCGGTATTATAACGACTTTTACAATCTACATCGGCTTGGAGAGAAGAGCAGTAGTTGCTGCCATGCAAAAGGGAAAGAAGAGCGCCACTCTCGATCCAAGAGGACAGACTGTGGTTAGCAAAGAAATCAACTGACTGACAACGAATTTGTGGACTCGCATGGCTTAGACGAACTCAAAGATAAGAGCGCTACGGACTTGGATGGATGCAACGAAAAAAAAGACTCAAGACTAGCAGCAGATACAACCAACACCAGCTTTTTTCTCCTCTCTTTTCTCAATACCAAACGACTCCTCTCTTTCTCTTTTCTCAATCACCACTGACTCCAACAACAGGAAAGCAGTAGCACTTTGGGTAGCGGCACTCGGTGACAAGGCTAAGAGCAGTGACAGTAGACCCCTCTCTTCTCTCCTACCTCTCCACCGAAGGCTCCGACGTGTCAAGGCGGCGCGAGAGAGGTGCAGCCGAAGCAAAGGAGGGAGGCGGTGCCGAGCAGAGGACGACGGTACAGGGCTGATCTGGACGGTGACGGCAGCGGTCCAAGAAGACGACGAGTGGGATCGAGGGCGACCGGTGGGTGCGTCGATCCGGAGGCGGTGGCTGCACCTGGCGCGCACAGGGCAGAGGAGGCACGAATCTGAATCGGGGCAACTTGATCCGAGGCGGTGCGGCCAGGAGCTCGAGTAGAGGAGCTCAGGAGGCTCGGGCGGCGCGGATCCGGCGGCGGGATCGGACGACGCACGGGGGGATGTCGTGGCACCCTCCCGACTAGATCCAGATTTATGAAAGGCAAGGGCCGCGCCACCGAGCAACCGCCGGAGATCCCTGGACACCATGGCAAGAGGCGGCGGAGGATGCGGAGGTGTGGAAGGCTTCGGTACCAAGAAGCCAATCGGAGGATGCGGAGGCCTGGTGATCTCTGTCACTGGAAGATGGCAACTGCTAGGCTTGCTGGTGCTTGACGACGAAAGACTACAACTAATGTGACCGCCCCTGGGAGCAGAGATTGCTCCTCCTGGTGGCAGTGGATGCGAAATAAAGGTTAGGCTATCACAGGGGAAACACTAACCCTAACCCTGATACAATGTTATGAATATATTATGTATTATTCAAGAGGTCTAATAGACAATATATATAGGAAATACCTAATGGGCAATATATATCGGGAGTACAAGGGGATATATGCCATATATATAAGGAAATACATAAGGCATATAAGGAAATACAAAAGAGTTTCTATTATAACACCCTATTCTAACAATGTTCACTATATGTTTTAACAATAGTACAGATCACATATTTGATATTTCTCTTTATATTTGTGATAGCTTTTTAATACCAATAAAATAAACAGACTGTTGGGTTGATGGGAGATTGGTTGCCTTCGATATTTCCTCTTCTATCTTCTTAAGCAGCAGAGATTATGATGGATACAATGATTTATTGCTTCATAAGCAATATCTTTGAAAATATGCTTTTACTTTAAATGCTGATTTTTATTTTTCTTATATAATGCGATTATATAACACTGACTTGTTATTAATTATTTTTTTACACGTAGTCTAGCAAAACTATCACAGGACTATCACTTTTAAGAGAACATTTCAGTGAACTACACAAGGATTGGTAAAATGTGTCAGAAAACCACACACCATCAGTCCCATTAGTAGGAGAAACAAGGCTAGTTTTATTGCCACATGTATTGCACACATCAGCAAGTGGCTTGTTTTGGTCGGTACCATACCATCAGGATCACAAGGCATGTCTTGGTCTTGCGTGTCACGTCCTTTCAAGTCACTGTTATGCGCCAACACTACCTTGTGTTGCTTACACATGGCCCATATAGTTAGTAACCATTGCCTTGAACGGGAATGCATTAAAGTGTTTGATTTATGAGATAATTTTGTTATTCACAACTATGCATTTTATTCATTAGTGAGAAGATTATATAGATAGGATTAGTTGGACCTTATGTGCTATATGTGTCATATGAGCCAAGAGAGAGATTACTAATATGTATAAGACTCTTAATATCCCCTTCAAACTCAAGGCAGATAAGGAGAATCTAATGTACTGAGTTATTACTAATATGTATAAGACTCTTAATATCCCCTTCAAACTCAAGGCAGATAAGGAGAATCTGATATACTGAGTTTGAGTAGATGAAGTCGATGTTGTTCTCGAGTCTGAGCCTTAGGGAAGTTCTGAGGGTACATACTGAGGTTGATGGTCGGCCGCCGAAAATGAGATCGTGTGATTGATGCATCAACACAATGTGCTTTGTCAACTCATGCTTGACCGGATCACAAGCAGTCTGAATGACACTTGTAATGTCACAAGGTAAATGTATAGGATTATCATAAAGAACACCAAGATCAGCCAAAAGCCATCGAGCCAAACGATTTCTGAGGTGGTAGTGGTAAGGGCTCGAAACTCAGCCTATGTATTAGAGTGTGATCGCAGTCTGCTTCTTGGACTTCTAGGCAATGAGTGAAGTACTAAGAGAGAAGCAGTAGTTAGTGATAGATCGGCAAACATCAGGAGTACTCGCCCAAGTCCAGTCAGAGTAAGTGTGGAACTCGAGCTGACTCAAACCAGAATAAAACAGACGCATGGACATAAACCTCAAGTATTTCAACACACGAAGAATATGACCATAGTGGACTAAGGTGGGAATACTAACAAAACTGGCTGAGCACACCAACAACATGAGCAATGTCTGGTTTGGTGACAATGAGATAGACAAGACTCTTAACAAGCTGACGATAACATGAAGGATCTGTTAGTGGTACACCGACTGTAGGACGAAGTTGCGGGTGGAGCTCCACGGGTGTGGCCGCAATGCGAATATCAGTCATACCACAGCGAGTAAGTAGATCTTGAACGTAGTGATCACAATCAGAATGAACCTTAATCCCCATAAAATAGCTCAAATATCCCAAATTTGACATCATAAATTGTTCACTCAATCTCTTAACAAGTCACATTGTCCATGTCATCTCCTATGATCAGTATATCATCTATATATAGCAGAAGCTAAGTGTGATCTTGTTGAGAAGTGTGAATAAACAATGCATGGTCATATTTGTAAAACCAGCAGCTCAAATCACATAACTGAAACGCTCGAACCAAGCATGAGGAGCCTGCTTGAGACCATAATAAACATAGCTTGTAGGAGCCTCAACACTTGGACGTGCTTGTATATAGATCTAATGTAGATCACCATGAAATGCATTCTTGACATCCATATGAAATATAGTTCATGAGTGTATCGCAGCAATAGCAATGAGACTACGGATTGTAGTCATATGAGGAACTGGAGCAAAAGTCTCATCATAATCTCGACCATAAGCCTGCTGAAAACCTCTTGCAACAAGATGGGTCTTGTATCGCTCTATTGAGCCATTTGACTTGTCTTTGCTTTGTACACCCACTTGCAAGTTATAAGAAGAGCTCCAAACGGTAGTAGAACAAGATTCCAAGTGCTTTTAGACTCTAATATTGTAAGCTCCTCTGTCATAGCCAACTGCCACTCATGTATATTGGCTGTCTCCTGATAGGTACTTGGCTTAGATACTGCAACTGCACGAGAAAAACCCTATCTCTCTGGTGCCTGAATAGAAGAACGAACACATGAGGCATATCGTGATGTAGTAGAACGATCGTCATATTCTATGGTACTAGCTGGAGGGTTAAGTGGAGGAGAGGAGGATTGAAGATCAAAAGGTACAATAGGAATGGAAGTCTAGGGATATGAAGGAACTCTGTTGACGACTATAGTGAAAGGGAAAAGTAGAAGTGTCAGAAAATGGTGGAGTAGACACTGCAGGTGAAATTAGTAGAGAAAGTATATCTGAAGAAAGCAAGTTTGGTGAAAGAATAGGAGGTAGACACAAAAAAGAGGTAGAATCTGTGGAAGAAGTGAGATGTGTACAAGGATGATAAAAGAACGGTCGGCCCTCATCGAAGGTCACATCACGAGAGATGCGAATGCGACGTGCTGAGGGATCATAGCAACGATAGCCCTTATGCCTTGGACTATAACCCAGGAAAACACACTCAACCGACTGAGTATTCAGCTTTGTGTGCTCACAAGGTGCTCGAAGGACATAGCAGGCACAACCAAAGACAAAAATGAGCATAGCGAAAAGGTGCTCTATACAGGACCTCACTAGGATACTTGCCCTGAAGCTTGGAAGAAGGCTAACGGTTGATGAGATAGACTACTGTAGAGAGTGCTTCCCCCAGAAGTGAAGGAACAAATGAGTAAATGAGAAGAGTATGAGCAGTCTCAATGATGTGATGATGCTTGCGCTTATCAATCGTCATTTTGAACATGAGCACCAGGACACAAGAGCTGAGGAAGAGTACCATCAGAAGAAAGGAACTAATAAAAAACTGATGAAAGATACTCTCCTCCAGAGTCAGAAAGAAAAACATGAATGGCAGAAGAGAACCAAGTATTAACCATCTGAGCAAAAGACTGATAGATAGAAATCAACAACGAATGGTGTTTCATGAAGTAGATCCATGTGTATTGAGTGTGGTCATCAATGAAGATGCCATAATAACTGTGACCACCTTTTGAAGCAAATGGTGGACCCCAACTTCCGAATGGTCCAAATCAAATGGACGATCAGATCTAGAAAAGCTGGAACGATATGGGAGCTGAGATGCATCAGGTGTTACATGGAAAGAAGTTCCTGAATCTAACAGCCATGGGAGTGAAGCACCAGACATGGGAAATGATAGTGCAGTAAAACCAGTGGATCCATTGGAAGATGCCACAGCTGACTCTATTAGGCTTGAAGGCTGCTCATTCGAGCCTGTATTTGACCAAACTGCGCTGCATAAGACTCCAAAGCGTTGGCAATGACAGAAGAAGCAATAGCAGCATCTAACGACACTGCCTTAGAGGGAACCAGATGGTTGGCCTTGCGCACAAAGCGGATGGAGGCCACACGAGCACCAACCGTTGAAGGAAGGCCAGTTCGGACGCCTTAGAGGAAGAGCACCAGAACGCGATCTCCTCCCAGTCGAACTGGTTGGCCGCGGTGATACCACGGTTGTAGATCGAGCATGCGCTCACTGCGGTCGGACCTGGCTAGACATCGTTCGGGATCAAACCTGCTCGGATCAAGGCCTCGTCGTTGTTGTCCTCAGAGAAACCGAGGTGATCAAGCCTAGGGGCGGCGGCGGTGGCCCGAGCGAGGTAGGGGCAGAGCAGAAGCGGCGGCGATGGCCCAAACAAGGTAGGCGGAGGTGTCACAGAGTAGAGGGGCAGAGCAACCGAACGGCTCCGGAGCAGAGGAGTCGAGGCAGCGGCGAGCAGAGGAGTCGAGTAGTGCTGGAACAGAGGACTCTTCTTGTCGTAGAGCAGAAGCACACGCGGAGGAGGCACACGTGGAGGACACCAGATTCGAATGAACCACGGGAGAGGGAGAGGAAAGGTTGTTGCACGGTGAGGATGGCGGTGGCCGGATCGGGTCTAGTTCCTAACCCTAACCCTAGGTTCTTATACCATGTTAGATTTAAAAGAGCATTTTGCTACACAATTGTGTGCATTTGATTCATTATTGAGAAGATATATATAGACAAGATTAGTTGGGCCTCATAGGCTACATAGGTTAAGACAGAGAGACTACTAATATGTTTAAGACTTAACATAAAGGTTAGTTTAGTGATATTCTTGGCAAAGAATGTGTAGTTTTGTGTAAAATTCGAAAGTGTAGTTTTGCTATTATTCCGTCAAATACGTGTACTTCCATGAAATATACTCTTCTTTTTTGTCACGTCATCTTATTAGATTGTTGTCCTAACAGGGTTCAGGACTATGGCATGACCAAAAGAAGTTCACGAAGTATGCTCAAGCTTCTCTGCAGCTTTGCAAGGTGTACATGGAAATTTCTTCCAAAACTGGAAGCCAGCGAGAATTATTATCAGCAGAGATGCACCCTCAAAAGCTCCTTAAAACAGGTACTTGAATTTCTCTTGTACTGTTCCACTTTCCTGATATGAAATTGATGTCAATCCTTAATTCTTGGATGAAATAATCTAAAGAATACCCATCCTTAACTAGAAAGTTTGGTTAATAATAGAGTTATAATATGATCCAGTGTTCCATTTCTGTGAGTTTTGCTCCTTTTATGCTCTTCATGCTCTGGGTAGTCGACAAATTATGGATAGCTAAAATATAATATTTGAGACTGTTTGCACGCATAACAAAATATTATCTTTGAGATCAGTAATCTCTCTCTCGTCTCTATGTTTCATGTCCTCCAGATAACTCATTGTAGCAATTGTTCTTCCTTTTGTAGGCAACAGACTTCTCAGATACAGAGGAGTATAAAGCGCTTGATGACTGCCTCTTGGAAATAAAGAATATGATTGGTGATGCCTAGACTTATGGTTGTGGGTTTGATCTTTTTTTTTTCTCTTTGTTATATTTGATTCTCCTACTATGTATTTGGAATAATACTATATATGTATGTATGTGTATGTGTATGTGTGTATAAAATAAAATCCGGTCGATACCGGAATGTCCAATTCCAAGAGTTGGATTGATTTGACCATTGGAATGATATTGGCAAGTATGAATGGAATTATGGGATTTTTTTTATTAACTAGCAGAGTGTCCGTGCGTTGCAACAAAAATACAAACTTTCCACGAGATGGTAGGGTGAGAGGAGATGGGGACGGGGAGTTGGGTGGATCAGCGGCGACGAAGCTAGGATGGGAGAGGGAGACCGGGAATGCGACGTAGGGGGCTCTTCAAGCGCCGAGGGACGGGGTGTATGCGGATGGCCAGTGGCGAGGATGGTTCTGGCGATAGCGAGGTTGAAGGTGTGCGAATCAAGTGCTGTGGCGTCGACGTGGCGGGGGAATTGGAGGAAGATGAGTGGGGTGGCGATGGTCCAGATTCGAGGAGTGGCCACCAGGGATTGAAATCTCGCTACCGGATTAAATCCGACCCGGGCGATAACGATAACCGTGATTCTGCGGCGATTCTGGAAATTTCAAAAAAAACCGGGTTGAATTCAAATTTTGATTTTTTGAACTCCAAATTTTCTGCGCCGTGCCGGACGATTCTGCTATCGATACGCAGAATCGAGCAATCGGAAAAACCGGAAAAACCGAATTTGGGAAAATGGTAATTATGAAATTTAAATTTAGAATAATGCAAATATTAATGGGAAAATGTTTCAAGATGTACATAAAAAGTCATCCTTGGTTGCTTCACTCTCAGGCGATCCTCTCGTCCAAGTATTCTAAAGCATGTAACACAATAAAAACATAAGCTAATGATAATGAGCGATAGCTTGACTAGCATACAAAAACAATAATGAGAAGTAATTCATACCAATACATTGTCGAAACGCGAAGGTTGTGCAATGTAGTCGTTGTTATCATAGAGTATAAGTCCTTCAAATTGTGCTAGGTGAGCCTTGTATTGATCCCAAGTGTGTGTTTCGTGTGCATATTGTAACCAATGATTGTAAAGTTGTTGGTAATATGTGGGTTCGACCCAGCAGTAAGCGTTCGGCATTGGTATTGAAGGACACAAGGCCGTAATGGAAACTAGGATCGGAAGAGGCGTCAGACAAATGAGAATCATCTCCGAAGGCAATAGATTGACATCTCGGCGTCCATAAGTCCGAGTGGATCTTGAGCTAGCATGTGATTCATAGGAAGAAGAGTCATGTGGTGAGATTGATCTTTTGGCGACCCTTACCCTCGTGTAGGTCTTATGATATTGTTTTGAAGCATGAGAACCGTGGTCTTCATCACGAGTAGCATGCGTGAAGTTTTGCTCGCATGTGAATTCCAATGGTTGGTCTTGCCTGCATCATGGCGATCCACCATCGGCACCATCATCGGACGACGGAGAGCTACTATCACGGACTCTTGATGCTGGACTTCATCGGATGGCGGACTTTGTTTCTTCGTCGCTTGCCACAATATCCTCCTCAATGGTCTTTTTCTTCTTCCTGTCAGGCACTTGTTTCCCTGTTTGTGTAAGTGAGGCAAAGTCTTCAGCCAATTTTTCAGTTGGTTGGCTACAATATTTCCTTTTCCCAAGATGACTCTTGCCAATATTTTCTTTGCCCACCTTTGCTTCAATGGTTCATCATCTAGTGCTTTATTCAATTCCTTTGGGGATAGCATCAACTACAAGCTGTAGATGGCATGGGGGACTCACCTTCCTCGTCTAGTAGGGGCTCTGATTGTATCATGGAGCTATCAAGCCACTCGTGGATTGGGTTCTCTCTGTCGTACAGAGTGGCATTGATTAGATCGCCAAAAGGATCTACATCCCTATCTTCATTTCTAGTCTCATGCTCTTGCAAGCGGAGCCTCAGTTGTAGTGGACATACACGAGTTTATGTAGTTTCTTGTATCCAAGACGGTTCCTCAATTGTGTATGTACCAATGCAAATGTGCTCCAATTTCGTTCACATCCTTTGGACGAAACACATTGCGAGACAATCCATAAGGCATATTTTGTTAATGTCGGTGTCTGCGCTCCAAGCGTCATCCACCATGTAGCTACAAGTAACATAAAATTTGTGTTAAACTAATAGTGATGGGTCATTTTCCATGTATATGTATGGTCATAACAACCTACTGCAGAATGACGACTAGCACTCATGTGAGCCTCATTGGAAGCAAATAAACCTAAATCGATTCACGGTATTGTTCTAGCTCGCCTAGAGCTGCTGCGTCATCGGTGTATCGGCTAGTCTTTGAATCGCCAATGTCGAGGAAGCGGCGAGGGTGGATTCTTCCCACATTATAGAAGCGGTGCGGGTTCAAAGAACGATCTTTGTGCAAACAAACACACTTAGAGAGTTAGAAAAAATACAACAAATATGTGATATTTATTTTGATTTAGGAAACTATGAACTTGCACGGAACTATGTGCGTGCGGTCCTTCATCATTGCAATTCTCCTATTAACAATCTTTATGACACGACAATAAGTGGCATCATCTTCTTCGACGTCTTGAAGTTGAAATTGAGTTCGTGACGTCTTTTCAACCATCCTTCTTTATTGCGAGTTTACGTTGGTCGACATATCGAGTAGTCGGTAAATTGGTTCTACCAATTTTATGACCCAATCCATCTTGGACCACCATTGTCTACTTGTGAAGCGAGAATACATATATTCTCCTTCCTCGATTCGTGCTCAAATGGTTGGAGCTCCATACATCGACACCATCCACTTCGTGAACTTTGCTTTTCTATCCCTAAAACTTTTCAAGAAAATGAATGTGGTTCCAAACCTTGTGGCGTTTGGACGAACTATCTCCCTCAATTTGTTGGCGCATTTCATTATGGAGGCGATTGTGGTTGTATAAGGCAAACAAATCCTCTTAGCCGCCTTGACAAGCGCATCAACCTCCTCGAAGCCGACCAATATCCTTCAACATGAGGTTGACGGTGTCGCGTTGCACATGGTCGCCAGACTAAAGTTGGGTACTCTTCAATTACAGTTGGCATGCTTTCTTATAGTTCGCACCATTGTCGGTCAATCTGCATGACATGTTTAACTCCAACTTCTTCCACAACTCTACGAATCTCACGATACAAAAAGTCAACATTTTGTATGTCACGATTGCATTCAACGACTTATGGAAAAACATTCTTCCATTGCAATTACAACATGAAGTTAACGATACTCATTTGTGTAGGCCCGGTCCAAGAATCACACATAATAGAGACTCCATATATATCCAGTCTTCTTTGAACTGTGATCGTACTCCTTGACCTCTTGTTCGTTGGCATCAAGATATGTCCCATCGATTTCATGCCCTCTTGGTGACGGAACCCCTTGGCCAAGTTCTTGTGTCTCTTTGATGGCGGCACGAAAATAAGGACACTCAGCCTTAACTCCAGCAATGTCATTACTATGGAACCACTTTGACCAAATTTTCCCAAGTTTTGACTTTGCTTCTCCGCGAAGTGTTGTATCAATGCGGGGTTGGACGGGTGCCCGACTGCGCAAAATATCAGGATCAACTCTCATGGACTGTGACCTGCCAAACATCCTTGAAAAAGCATTGCTTCCTGTACCACTACCTCTGCCACTTCCACTTCCCTTTCCACTCCCACTTCCCGTACCACTTCCACTACCACCACCATGTTCAAACGTCGCACCCCTGGCTCTAGCTCTTTGTTGCATCTGATGTAACTCTATCGACTCCCGACGAGCCCATTCCATTTGCATTTCCTCGTTATCATCAAATGCATCTTCATATGATGGACCACGAGCTACAGGCTCTCTTGCGGCTTCCTCCATTCGCAGTCGTTCATCTTGAAGAGATTTCTTTCTTGCCTTCGCTTCTTCAAGACTTGCCAGCATGAGCCTTCGGACTTCCGCTGGAACCCCATTGCAAGCAACAACATCTCCGTGTCTCCCGGCAAGATGTTGTTTTAAGTGAGTGACACCTCACTTTGATTTTGTTAGATTGCAATATCTGCACTTCCAACCAGCACCTCCTAGTCTTTCTCCATGGTCCCAAACATTGATGGATTTAGAAGTCATCACCTACAATAATCCAGACAGGATGAAAATTGTTAGTCATGGATCATATTGACAAGTGATTTCATCTTCCGTACATGGATATATGCTATGCAGGTTACTGAAGGCATATATGTTGTTTTGTGAATGGATAGCATTACAGTAGTCTTGCATACACCGATACACAACATGCATGGACAACATTATGTGGTCTTGCATACACCGACACATATGACATGCTATAGCCTTTCACATGACCACTAGTAATCCAAATGTGCAACCCTCCACAAATGCTAACCACTAGTAATCCAAATGTGCAACCCTCCACAAATGCATTCAAGATGGTTTTCTACACTACAATCTCTACTTAGTCCTTACTCCCTACAAACAATGAACTCAAAAACTCGACAAGTAGAAAAACTTTCGGACTGCTTGCTTGTGCTTGTCTTTCTTTGCTCGCTTCCTTGTGCTTGCCCTTGTGCTTGCTTGTGATGGGTGACTTAGTGCTTGCTTGAGCTAATGGAGAATGAGAGGAAGAGATGCTCTTTGGAAATGGAGAATGAGAGGGAGGAAGAGGCCAAGAGGAGGCAATAAGTGAGCAAATAAACAAATGGTAGTGGGTGGGGTCAACTACTAGCAATAAGTGAGCAAAAGGGATGAGGGGCTTTGCCCACATGGGAGAAAGCGACACATCAAAATGAGCCAAAAAATTTTTTAGTAGGTTTTTCCGATCCTTCGGGGCCATGAAACCGATGGCAAATCGCCGATAACCGCGCGTTACCGGCCGGTTTTTTTATCTCTGGTGGCCACGTTAGGGACGTGTCGTGGCTAACACAGTTTTCCTAGTGCACATGAGGATTTCGATGATTTTTTTACGTACGTAGGGGTGTGATGATCCTCCCGCTGTGCGGGAGTAAACTCATACTTTTATTAGTTAAGATAAGATAATATATTAATTTTTAAAAATAGACAAAATTAAATAGTCGTTTTTTTTTGGCAGTCCTAGCCTACTTCCGCCACTTGAACCGGCGACAGGCCTCCTGTCCCTGTCGCGAGTTGAATTAGTGACAGTCTGTCGCCACTTCAACAACCTACAAGAGGCGGCCTATCAGTAGTTCAATTAGCGGCAGGAGGTTGAAATTTTCTTTATTTTATTTTGTTTGCAAAATTGAGGATAAATATTGAGTATTGTTTTATTTAATTTTGAACCATTATTCCAGCGTCCGAACCGTCGCATAACACCCACCAACTAAACTACAACCACCAACAACGCCGTCGACAGACAATGGTGGTGATTTCAAGAAGAAAGTAAGTTACATATTATAATTGGACGCACGATATAATAAGAAACATAATTAGACAGTAATAAGATAAACAATATTAGCACAACATTTTAAAACAAAACATCATCACATAGTTTTTCGATAAATCACAAAGATGTTACATAACTTTCTAGCATGTCATCACATAGTTTTTTGATAAATCACAATGATGTTAAACACATTTTAGCAAGACGTCGTCACATATTTTTCAAAAATCACAATGTTGTTACAACACATTCTAGCAAAACATCATCACATAGTTTTTTTTTAACAAATTACAATAATAATACAAAACATTCAGCACAACATATTTCGAGAAGACAAACTGTTATAGTGGTTGTCGTTCGGACTGCCAACCTTTCCTTCATCTCATGCACTTCTCGTAGGGTATTTCTTGTAGGTATGCCTGGACTCCCTTCAAATTGAGCACTTCTCCGTGCGACGCCCCACTTCTGCTTCGTCTATGTCATTCCTTATCTACATGCACTGACGATGGCCAACTTTTCCCTTCAGCCTAGCGATGTCCACGGCCCAGATGAGTTGCTTCTAGGTCGGATGGACAATGAAATGGCCCACCATTCTATAGTCATACAGCTCCGCATTCTAGGTTGTAGGACCGTAAAGGCGACTAGGGGGGTGAATAGGCGCTTTCTCAAATTTCTCGCCTTAATCAAATTCAACACGAACTTTACTCCTTTAGCTATGAGAGCTAAGAAGATCAGTACACGCACAGAGAAAGCCTTGTGCTGAATTCAATTACCCCCTTTAAACCACAATACACAAATGTGGAGAAATGATCTCATTGGTGCAGTGCAGGCTTTGGCGGTCGGCCATTGGTGTCAGATCAAGCGGTCGGACCAACGTTTGACGAGCGGTCGGACCGGCTACTAACTGGCGGTTGGACCGTTAGAAATCGGTTCGACGCCACAACCGGGTGGTCTCAAAGGCGGGCGGTCTGACCGCCGTTGCAAAATCGGTCAGACCGATTTAGTCCAGAACCGAAATGCCAAGCCCAAATACAAAACGAAATTTGGTCCAACTTTTGATTCAACCAATGAAACTTGACCAAATTTGGAGCAAACCTCCCTAAGGATATTAGAGACCTATTTCTAGCGACGATCCTCCAGATCCACTTCACAGAAACGATCTCTGACGATTTTACCAAAGAAGTGCACAAACCCTAGAAATCTGAAAATCTTGATTCAAAACTTGTTTGTGGGGGGTTGATGATCTAGATGATTCTAGGAGTATTCCCACACATCAAAGCAAGATAAAATAGGTCAAGAGACCAAGTATAAACATGTTGGACTGAAAAGGCGACTAGAGGGGGGTGAATAGGAGCACGCTCACTTTTTCTCAAATTATGAATTCAACACAATTTCACTCCAATAGCTATGATGAAGCTATGAAGATCAATATACCAGTACAGCGGAAGACTAGTATTGAATCCAATTAAACCCCCTAAGCAAAAACACAAAATCAACTAAGATTGCAAAAACTCAAAGCACGGGCGGTCCGACCTCTGGACCCAATCGGTTGGACCGATTGGAGGCGATCGACCATTATTGTCTTTGGCGGTCGGACCGCTCAAAATCGTGTCGGACCGGTGATGACAAATGATCGACCGGCCGACTCGAACCGATCCGCAGCAAGATAAAATCATCCAGCGAAGTTGCAATTAGGTGAAACTTTTGATTCTCAACTCCAATCTTTATGAAACTTTGCACACACCTTCTATATGCTATTGAGGACCTATTCCAATCGAATATTATGATAATTCTTAGATAGATCCTGAGCAATTGCCAATTGATTAACAGAAGGTCTAAAACCGGGCAAGAACGAAAACTTGATCCTAAAGCTTGTTCGTGAGAGATTGATGATCAAGATGATGCTAGATAGATTCACACATATCACAGCAAGCTAATTCACGTGAAAGAATTAATCATAAACTCGCGGATCAAAGAAAGCCCTAAAATCACGAAATCGAAAGCAAGAACGAAAAGAGACTTATCTCAAGCAAACCTTGTATAGATTAAGAACGTGATCGTCATTTGGATTACACCCACGCCATCATGGATCGATGGTCAATCCAAGATCACGAAATTCACCTCAAACCATAAAGAGCCCTAGCCTCCACCTCAACTCCCCTAAGCCAATTAGGGTTTCTCAACAAAAAGAGGCGAGAGAGAAAAGAGCTAGATGGTGCAGCCACCACCTCCCCCTATTTATAGTGGAGGCCTAGACTCCTAGGGTTTGACTCCATTGGGCTCCGTTAAGGCCCACTAACAAGCGGGTCACACACGCACACGCCGCAAAGCGCCGTCTTTAACCTTTTGACTTAAACCGCTTCACCATGCGCCATGGATTTGCCAATAGGTCACCCTTGTCCATCTTGTGTCACGCTTGAGTCATTGACCTCACCCGCATCGTCGATCGTTCGGACCTCAACTCTCCAAGTCTAGTCCCGATCCTCCTCGCGTTGACCGTCGTTGACGACCAAGCAACCTGCACAACCATAGACAAGCAAACACGAATTCGGGAACAAGTTCTTCACAACTTGACCCATGTTAGTCAAAACATGCATCATGCAAACCATATGCCACGATACCAATGACTTTGACCTAACAAATCAACATCGCCACGGTTGGCCAGCGTTCAAGTCAATCTGGTCCGGCCGCTCCTATGAGCGGTCGGATCGCCTCTCCGCCGGTCGGACCGCTCCTCGTGAGCGGTCGGACCGCCACTGTGGACTTAGTCAATTTCAACCCCTGAAAATCCGAAACCTACTGGAAACTTTAAACCAATAGAACTTCTTACTGGAGACTCCAAAAATCATGAGACCAAGTGCATTGGGATCCCCTCACTTGCCTACAACACATATTTTTGGCTTAGCTCGTTTTGACCACTTTTAGGTCACCATCGGTCCGACCGCCCCACATGGCCGGTCCGACCGATTTGGGACCAGTCGGACCGCCGTGCTAGGACCGGTCGGACCGCCCCTGTCCAGAATGCATGTAGCTTTGTCGAAAACACGTGAAACGACAAACCGTAAACACCATTGCCAATTATCACATCATCCTGAGATCTGGAACATATCCCCATGATATCCACAATCTCCCCCTTGATGAACACATTGGCAATTATCCAGAAAATGTAAGTAAGAGGTTTGAAAACGAGTTTACTCGTAGTTTTCGCACAAAGGCACAACTTGGTCCATAAGCAAGAAAAAGCAATGTAAATGACCAAGCTGGCATCAGAATAGTATAGGCATGTGAGACAAGGCAAAAGAAAGCATAAAAACTTTGATTTCCAGAAAAGGGTCAAAATTCTTACATAAGGTCCATATGAAAGAACAATTGTTCAATTGACCTATGATCATTGTGAGGATAAAAGAATGCAACTCAAGAACTCCCCCTCACTATGATCCTCAAATTTCAAAAAAAAATTTCAATTTTCAGTTTCTCCCCTTTGTATAAACTTCTCCCCCAACAAAGAAATATCTTCTCATTAACACATCTTATCTTCTCATTTAACACATCTTCTCCCCCTTTGACAATGGATTCATCAAGGAATCACGCCTTCCTCTCATCCAGAGATAACAAATATAGAATAAAGGAAGAAGCAGAAACAAAAGAAGCATAAAGAAGAGTATGCATGAAGTGCAATGGAGTGGCTTCATTTTTGTATTTTTCAATTTTTGATTACAAGAAGCTTTGGAGATTACCCAAAAGAACAAGCTAGTATCTCTAATATTGCACAAACAACATATCAAGCCTGACAGCGCTAGCAAGATCATGGTAAGACATATATATCAAAGCTAAGCACAAAGGCTCAAAAGTAAAGCAGTAGATTTGATCAATTTAAGCAACGCTTCAAATTCGGCAAGTTCATCAACAGGGATCCTAAAGTGAAATTGGTCATGTCAAAATGTCAAAGTGAGATAAAAAATCTAACAAAGACCGCATTAAGAGTCAATCAAGTCCCGTATTGAATCATTTTGCTTAATATTTTGTAAACGCCCATTTGTCAACATTTTTCTCATTTGCATTGAATATTGAAGTTGACTAATGATCTAACTTAGTGACAAGATCCGGACTAGGAGCCATCCACAAACTCATCCTAAGCTTGACCGAAGTTGATTAAAGGTATATCTTAGTAAAGAAGATCACGGACTAGGAGCCATCCACAAACTCTTTCTAAGCTTCTACGTAGGCGACAAATCTTGAGGTTCATGTCATTTCGACAAGCGGTCCCCATGAGATCGTCGGTTCATCAAACTATCTCCAAGTTCATGTCATTTGACAAGCGGTCTCGTAAGAATAGTTTGGCACAATTTAAGCATAAGACAATCTTGATTTTCATTTTTCACATGAGCGGTTTAGAATCTCAAGAACACAAAAGCTCAAGTAATGGTCAATTCTAGATCAAAGAGCTAACAAAGCAATTACAGCGGGGCCAATGTCACAAGAGGAGCACTAATTGCGCAACTCGCTAAAACATCCACAAATTGCAATTTCTTAGTTCGAGTTGTTTTAAGGTTCTAGCTCATATAGCAAAGACTTAGCTACACATGTTAAAGCATGATAATTCTAGCAAGTCAAAGAACTAGACATGACATTGAGCAAGAATTGAAATACAAAAGCTCCAAAGGGTAATAGGCAAAGCTTCATCAATTTTAAAAGATAAGCAAGAAAGACTTATATTACAATCATCTTTTTGGATTTTTCATACCACTTGTTGTATTTTTCATATGAATGCAATATGACACAATGAGATGCAATTAAAAAGCCTAAAAACCTAAAAAGTTCAAAAAGATCACTAAGTTCAGAAAAAGAACAATAAAAGATCAAAAGAACAAGGAAAGATCAGAAAAGATCAAACTCCCCCTCAAACCAACCCATAGGGATAAATTACCCCTAACTCGCTTCTCAAGGTGGCAAACCTAGTTGGGTCTAAAGATTTGGTGAGGATAAAAACAAACGACAAGAGAAGTGCCTAGTGGGTGACAAGCGCCTGAGGTACTCTTCCTATCTAGCCGACAGCCCGCACAATCAGAATAAGAAAAACCCCCGAATGGACAAGGATAAAGAACAGGAATATCAAATGCCATACAAAGAGAGTAGAGTGTAAGTACCTGAATAAGAGCTTAACGGCCTGGCGATGGGAAGTTCTCGGAGATGCTTGAAACCTGTCGACCGCGTGAAGGAGGTGAACCATCTTGAGTCTCCGGCAATATGACGTGAACAGTTGGAGTTGACAAAGCACGTGCCCTTCCTCTTTCCGCGTCAATCCTGAAAAATCAAGGCACAGAAGAACGATGTGTCTCGATACTGGGGTTAGTTAAACAGGACTTGGGAACCCAGTACTGAGACACACGTCTGAAAGGAGTATACAAACCAGAAGTACTATCCTTGATTTTATCTAAAATTCTGTTATGAGCAATGTTTAAATTAACATGGGAATTAAAGCTGTTGGTGATCGGCCGGCGTTGTCTTTGTGATCGGGCCGTGACCAAATCGGTCGATCGGTGACCACCGGCGTGTTATCTGGCGACTGAAGAACATGAGAATTAGGATATGTAGAAACATGATGATTAGCATGTGAGAAAAATCCTAATCCAGGTTTATTCTTTTCAGTGTTACCATGTCTCATAAAAGCTCTAGGTTGCCTGAATGAAATTCTATCAAGATTTTTCCTATCATTTTTCAACCTACGCCAACAGAATTCAATCAAATGCCCACCTTTCTTGCAATAAGTGCAATGGTACTTGGTACCACTAGAAGAAGCACCATTTGAATTAATACAAGGTTGGGCAAAACGCAGATTTAAAAGATATTTTTGCGAGTTGGGTTTTGAATTCAATTAAACATTTTTCCAAGACTTGAATGACTTTTGGGTTGGAATTGTCTTGAAAAGAATTGAATCCTAAACCTTGCTTCTTATAAGGAGTTTTAGACTTGTCAAGAATCATGTTTAATTGTTTCTTACCTTTAGAAAATTTCTCTAATGTATCATGAAGGTAAGTATTTTCTTTTCTCAAGTTAACACAAGCATCACAAGTTTTATCCATAGATTTCTCCTTATACAAAGCAATTTCAAGCTTAAGAGTGGAACAAGAAGCACAAGTAGTATTTTTAATATTGTCCTTAAGCTTAGCATATTTGACTCTAGCAGCTTCTAAGATATCTTTGATTTCACGTTCTTTTTCTAAGCATGAAGTGCAAGGGCTAGAATCAATCACATCAGAAGCAATCAACTTGCTAGACTCTAAGCATTTTTCACAAGGAGCAGATTTAATTTCAATTAGCTCGGTTCTAGCATTTTCAAGTTGTTGTAAAGCAAAATTATGAGCAGATTGTAAATTGGTAATTTCTGAATGCATAACATGACAAGATAAACATTCATCAGGTTCAAGAGTCTTAACATTTGCAAATTCTAGTTTCAGTTTATCAATTTTTGACTCTAGTTTCTTATTTTTAGTCATGACAAATTCTAGCACTTCATCTTGACTAAGCAGTTGCTCATATATGGAATGATATCTAGCGTAAAGCTCATCATAAGAGAGATACCTCATTATCATCAATGTCGTCGATTGTCGACCATGAAGCACATCTTGGTGAAGTCCTTGGCCTTCCCTTCTTGTCCTCTTCGCTCCGGAGTCCACATCGCTAATGGATTGATCTCCAAAAGCGGCAAGGACCCGTGGCGGCCTTTATAAGCTTGACATGACATCATACTCGAATTGTTCTCATGAGGCTTCTTCCAAGTGTCTTCTCCTCCTGTGCTTACCCTTACCTTTTAGCTTGGGGCAATTGGCGGATGTGGTAGAGCTCTCCACACTCATAGCAAATAAGGACCACCTCTCTTTTATTTCTTACATTGTTGTAAGCCCGTGTGAATTTTTTTAGCTAAAAGGGCTAACTCAATCTCAGGGATATTCTCAAGCTCCTCTTCATGAATAGCAGATAAACAAGCAATGAAAATCCAGAAGAAGATTCAAAAGAGTCATCAAAAGCCTTTTTGAGAGGATCTGCTACCAAAGCTAAATTATCTTTCTTGGGATGATCAACTCTTTTAATTTCATGAGTCTTGAGTTTACTATAAAGCAATTATAAAGTAAGACTTGAAAGATCAACATTCTCTTCTATAGCAGTAGCCTTCATCTCCCACTCCTTGGTGTTGATTGCAGCCAAGAGGTGGGTGGCATTTTCAGATTGAGAGTATTCAATATCAACAGCTTTCATTTGATTAATTACTTTATTAAAACGATTGAAAATGTCATCGATGCTCTCTCGGGGCGCATCTCAAATTTGTTATAATCACGCTTATAGATCGTTTGGCGCACTTTCTTAATTTGGGACGAACCCTCATGATATGTTTCGAGAGTGTTCCAAATCTCGTGCGCAGTCGTAAAATTGCAAATCCTATCATATTCTTGTCTACCATGCGCACCATATAAAAGATTCTTGGCCTTGTTGTTGTTAGCCAAAAGAACCACAGAAGCAGGAGTTTCAACCTCAGGAATAATGAGCGGGGATCGAACAACGTCCCACATAACTTGTCCCTCGCTCTCAAGGAATACTCGCATACGATTCTTCCAATAGGCATAGTCGTGCCCATTAAAGATATGCGGTTTTGTAGAGAATCTATCCATCGCCAAAGTTCAGTGACCGGTTAAGATCAAGATTGAACTAACCTGGCTCTGATACCACTTGTTGGACCGAAAAGGCGACTAGAGGGGGGGTGAATAGGAGCACGCTCACTTTTTCTCAAATTATGAATTCAACACAATTTCACTCCAATAGCTATGATGAAGCTATGAAGATCAATATACCAGTACAGCGGAAGACTAGTATTGAATCCAATTAAACCCCCTAAGCAAAAACACAAAATCAACTAAGATTGCAAAAACTCAAAGCACGGGCGGTCCGACCTCTGGAACCAATCGGTTGGACCGATTTCGACCCATTGTTGTCTTGGCGGTCGGACCGCTCAAAATCGGTCTCGACGGTGATGACAAAGGCGATCGGACCGCCGACTCGAACCGATCCGCAATGATAAAATCACCAAAGCGAAGTTGCAATTAGGTGAAACTTTTGATTCTCAACTCCAATCTTTATGAAACTTTGCACACACCTTCTATATGCTATTGAGGACCTATTCCAATCGAATATTATGATAATTCTTGGATAGATCCTGAGCAATTGCCAATTGATTAATGAAGGTCTAAAGCAGGGCAAGAAGCGAAAACATGATCCTAAAGCTTGTTCGTGAGAGATTGATGATCAAGATGATGCTAGATAGATTCACACATATCACAGCAAGCTAATTCACGTGAAAGAATCAATCACAAACTCGCGGATCAAAGAAAGCCCTAAAATCACGAAATCGAAAGCAAGAACGAAAAGAGACTTATCTCAAGCAAACCTTGTATAGATTAAGAACGTGATCGTCGCTGGATTACACCCACGCCATCATGGATCAGTGGTCAATCCAAGATCACGAAATTCACCTCAAACTATAAAGAGCCCTAGCCTCCACCTCAACTCCCCTAAGCCAATTAGGGTTTCTCAACAAAAAGAGGCGAGAGAGAAAAGAGATAGATGGTGCAGCCACCACCTCCCCCTATTTATAGTGGAGGCCTAGACTCCTAGGGTTTGACTCCATTGGGCTCCCGTTAAGGCCCACTAACAAACGGGTCACACACGCATGCGCCATAAGCGAGTCTTTAACCTTTGACCTAAACCGCTTCACCATGCGCCATAGATTTGCCAATAGGTCACCCTTGTCCATCTTGTGTCACGCTTGAGTCATTGACCTCACCCGGCATCGTCGATCGTTCTGGACCTCAACTCTCCAAGTCTAGTCCCGATCCTCCTCGCCGTTGACCGTCGTTGACCACCAAGCAACCTGCACAACCATAGACAAGCAAACACGAATTTGGGAACAAGTTCTTCACAACTTGACCCATGTTAGTCAAAACATGCATCATGCAAACCATATGCCACGATACCAATGACTTTGACCTAACAAATCAACATCGCCACGAAGTTGGCCGACGTTCAAGTCAATACCGGTCCGACCGCTCCCTGTGAGCCGGTCGGACTGCCCTCTGGCCGGTCGGACCGCTCCCTGTGAGCCGGTCGGACCGCCACCAGGGACTTAGCCGAATTTCAACCCCTGAAAATCCGAAACCTACTGGAAACTTTAAACCAATAGAACTTCTTACTGGAGACTCCAAAAATCATGAGACCAAGTGCATTGGGATCCCCTCACTTGCCTACAACACCTATTTTTGGCTCAGCTCGTTTTGACCACTTTTAGGTCACCGTCGGTCCGACCGCCCCACATGGCCGGTCCGACCGATTTGGGACCGGTTGGACCGCCGTGCTAGGACCGGTCGGACCGCCCCTGTCCAGAATGCCTGTAGCTTTGTCGAAAACACGTGAAACGACAAACCGTAAACACCATTGCCAATTGTCACATCATCCTAAGATCTGGAACATATCCCCATGATATCCACAAAACACTTGAATGAAGGAAGCACCAAATTCATCAAAAGAGAAGAACACAAAGGAGACAAATGATCTCTCAAGCGAGCATCACAAGATTGATTGATCTCACAAGATGCTTACAAAGCCACTCCAACAAGGAGGACAAGAGCTCACACAAGGAGCACACACACAATCTCTCCAACCCTAGCTTCTCCTCTCCTCTCCAAACCCTAGAAAAAACTTGGAGTTCCTAAATGAGTGCTTGGGGGTTTTACATCTCCCCCCTTTCTATTTATAGGAGAGGCCTAGGGTTTCACTTATGGGACCCACACACACATGGGACCCACACACACAAATCTGTTGAATCAATCGCCTGCTTCACCACGTGTAGGTTGATCAGCGGCTCTCATCACGTCGCCAAGTCTCTCTCGTCCGAATCCCATCGGAACCTCCCAGAGACTTGCACCGACTTCGCACCGCTTTGATCCAACGGTACCGAACTACCGTTCGATCCATCTTGCCCATTACGCACCATGCTTGAGTCACACAACCTCACCCGGCATCCATGATCGTTCGGACCTCGGCTCTCCAAGCGTAGTCGATCCACCTCACCGTTGGCGTCGTTGACACGCAAGCCACCGCGCGACAATAGACAAACCAATCGTCTCCGGGAACAAGTTCTTCACAACTTGACCCACGTTAGTTTCACAATGCAATATGCAACAATAAAGCATTGACATCCATACATTAAACACAATCCAAACACATCAATGCCAAGAAGGCTCACCTTCAAGTGATCGGTGATCGGCCGCCCCACCACACCGATCCGACCGATTTGGGCGGTCGGACCGATTCCATAACGGCGGTCGGACGCCCGAAAGGACAACCAAAATTCCATCTCGAAAATCCGAAACCTTCTGGAATTTTCAACTCAATAGAACTTTTGACTGGGAGCTCCAAAAATGATGTGACCACATCCAGGAGACTCCCCTCACCTGCCTACACATCCTATTTTTGGATCAGCTCCAAAATCCTTTGTTAGTCAATACCGGTCGGACCGAACACACGGCCGGTCGGACCTCTTCCTGGCGATCGACCGCCTTGATACCGATCGAGACCTTTGTGGTGCAGCGAGCTAACAAAACCGAAAACGCGACATTTTGCAAACCAACAAAGCCATTGCCAATTGACTCATCATTCTAAGATCGTGCACATATCCTCACGATATCCACAATCTCCCCCTTGATGAACACATTGGCAATTTCCTAGAAAATGTAGTTTCAAGGTTTGAAAAGTAAAAAAATTCGTCGTTTTCACATAAAGGCACAACTTGGTCCATAAGCAAGAAAAAGCCTAGGAAACGACCAAGCTGGCTTCAGAATAGTATAAGCAAGTGAGATAAGGCAATGAAAGCACAAAAGGATTCAAATTCCAGAAAGTGGCCAAAAATCTCACTTAGGTCCAAATGAAAGACAAATGTTCTATTTGACCTTTGATCATTGTGAGTCTTCTTCAATTGCGAATATAATCAGAAAAAGGCAATAAAACCCAGAGACTCAACTCACTATGATCACAAATTTTCAGAAGGTTCATTTTTTTATTTTAAGAAGTTCTTTTATATGAAACCTTATGTATGAAACCAAAAGCTCCAAAACAACATTTTTCACAATCCTTCTCCCCCTTTGACAATGAATTCATCAAGATGCATGGGAAAAGAAGGAGTATGAAGGAATGACTTTATTTTTGAAATTTAATAAAAAGGAGCCATGACCATTAACCATGTAGACAGTACAAGAATTATACCAAGCCATATTAAGTGAAGAAGCTATATTCAATCATGGCAAAACATGTACTGCAAAGCTAATACCAAAATAGCAGCAATCTGAGATTACAAGAATTAAAACCATGAAAGGTTGCTCAATATCATAGTTTCACTAAAAGCAACCAAAAATGAGTCAAGCCATGTCTATAAGTAAAGAGAGACTCAAAACTGGAACTGAGGCATTTTGAGCATTAAGAGTTCAAATATGGAGCAATATTCAAGCACTTAGCCTTTTGAGCATTTTCCTAAAAAAGATTTTTTTTCATTGTGCTAGATCTCAAGCCTTGCCGCGACCATCTCAAGCAAGAAGCTTAAAAGAGTGGTCTAGGTCATCCAAAACTTTCCCTGAGTTCATGCCTAGTGCAATGGTAAGCCGTCTCATGAGAAAGGATTGGTGAGATCAGTTTTTTCGCACATAAAATCTCATTCTTCATTTGCTTGACTTAAGAAGTTAAAAAGCTCATTTTTCATCTCAAAATAAGTTCAAGACTCAATTTAACCTATATGACATGGCATGAATCATAAGAGGATCACTAGAGCAAAACTAGTCACAATATCCTACAAGACATGATTTGATTCAATTTGTTCACAGATATAAAGCTAGCAAGGTGAAAGCTAAGCTAAAACACGAAGAGCCATAAAAAAAGTCTAGCAGACTATCACTTGACATGACAGGGTATAGAGTATGAAATCAAGCCATACAAGGATAATACTCAAAGCTCCATAAGTTTTATTATACAATGCAAGATTTTGAAATGAAAAATGCATTATGATACAATGAATGCAAAAAGAGAAAATTCCCTCAAAACATCCATGCCTCAGTACTGGGGTTAGAGATAAACGATCTAGGAGTCCAGTACTGAGAAGCACGATGCCTGGGAATAGCAGAAGAAGCAGCAGAAAAATGATTAGGAATAAAATCATAAGAATGCACACGAGCACCACCTGGACCTCTCCAAAACGATCTACCAAAAGACCGATACTCCCCCTGTCTAGGTGCTACCCGTGGTCTCTCCTCACGATATCCTAAACCACAATGCTGCCTGGACCCACCAAACGAGTCAACGAAGTTCTCTACAAACCTAGGCCTATATATGGTACGATAAATAGGCTGCCTGGCTCTAGAGACTACAGCTGGTGAAAAGACTCCTCTGATGGATCTCAAAGTGTCCATCCTCTCTTTTCTCTCAATCTTTGCTCTCCGGAAGCAAAACTCAACAGTGTGGCCCTCTTTCTTGCAGAAGGTGCAATGATACTTGACCTTTTGAGGGGTCTGTACTGGTGACACAGAAGCACCTTTCTTGCTAGAAAGAGTTTGAGCAGAACCTGCAGATTTAAAAGCAACCTTAGAAGTCATATGAGGTTCTTGCTCAACCAGACCACTTTTCACAACTCTAGCAATCTTAGGTGGGTGATTCTTGGAATGCTCTAGGGACTTAAAACCTAGGCCACTGTTTTTCACACTCACCTTGGATTGGTCGAGAATCAAGTTGAGTTTCTTTTTCCCACTAGAAAACTTCTCAAGAGTCATTTTGAGGTAATCATTCTCTTTTGCTAAAACTCCACATTTAGAGAACTTTTTAGAATTGATTGCCTCATCATGTTTGCTCTTAAGAAGAGCCACTTCCACTTTAAGAGCCTCACAATACACAATAGGATTTCTTAATCCTATTCAACTGCTCCTTAAACTTGACTCTAAAAGCCTCTTGTATTTTACCAACAACAGTTTCAACTTCAGCATGCAACATACAAGAGGAAGAATCAATGACTTTCTTGGAAGCAGTAAGAGACATGGATTTTTTAATTTTAGCTTTCTCTTCAAGAGTCTTGTTTAAAGCTTCAATCTCAATTGTAAGCTTAGGACAATTTTCACAAGATGTAGCTCTAGAGTAAACAACCATTTCGGTCATCTCTTGCATTTTAATCCTATTGTTCTTACAATGAGAGCAAGTGTGACTAGCATCAAATTTTTGCAATTCTTTCAAAGAGCTATCCAGTTTTAATTGTAGCAAAGCATAATTTGAGCAAGTTAAAGGAATAGCGTCTAAAGCAGTCACATCAAGCGGAATGACATCCATGCAAACAGAACTAGACTTGAGAGATTCTATTTCAACAAGAGCATTTTTCAGTTGATTCACAACAGAGGAATGAGCAGAATTTAAGCTTGACAATTCATTAAGCAAGCTAGAGCATGAATCACAGAAATCATCAGGATTAATGGATTTGAGCCTAACAACTTCTAGGTTCAAATTATCAATCACAGTATCCTGTTTCTTAATCAATTTAGCTTGCTTATGCAATTTCTATTCAGCAAGCACCAAAGCCCTTTTCATGTCAGGAAGTGAAGGGCATACCTCATCGGGATCACTAAAAGGATCCTCGTTGTTGGAGGTGTCGCTGTCGTGGCTGTTCTTGGCCATGAAACACATGCCCGTGAAATCACGAGCCTTCTTCTTGCCACGGGAGTCACTCTTGTCGTCCTCCACCTCCGAGTCCACATCGCTCATGCTCACATCCTCTAGAGCTTCAAGGACCCGGCTGACAAACTTGCGATAGTTTGTCTTCTTGGATTTAGCATCCCTCGCTTGAGTAAGCCTTTGTGACTCCTTCTCCTCCTTGCCCTTCAGCTTGGGGCACCTGGAGCGAATGTGGTTCGGCTCACCACATTCAAAGCATGTGATAGGTCCACCTCTCCTCTTATTTCTCACATTGTTGTAAGCTCTCGTGAATTTTGTGGATAGGAGGGCTAAATCATCTTCAGGTTGTCTCTCAAGTTGCTCATCACTCAAAGAATGCAAAGCTGACAAAGAAAAGCCAGATGAGCTACAATCCAAAGAATCAGAATATCTACCCTTAGATTGGTCGACCACTAAAGCCATCGGCTCTGTCGTGGGGAGACGCGAGATAAAATCAATCTCATGCGTTTTCAACCTCGAGTAAAGCTTATCCATGGTATGCTCACTCATGACAGTGTTGTCATTGATGGCAGTGATCTTCATCCCCCAGACCTTCACATCAAGAGCACCCAACAGCTGGTGTGTATTTTCAGACTCAGTGAAAATAAGATCAACAGCGCGGAGATCATGAAGTATCTTAGAAAATCTTCCCCACAGCTCGTCTAAAGACTCACCAGGCCTTTGCTCGATCTTAGAGTATGCTTTCTTCATATGGTTCTGTCTCACTTCCTTGATCGCAGTGGACCCCTCGTGATAATCACAAAGAGTCCGCCAGATCTCATGAGCAGACAGCAAATGAGCAACACGCTCTGTGGATATCGTGAGGATATGTGCACGATCTCAGGATGATGAGTCAATTGGCAATGGCTTTGTTGGTTTGCAAAATCTCGCGTTTTCGGGGTTTGCTTCATGCTGTCAGACCACAAGCGGTCTGACCGGTGGTGTGGGGCGGTCAGACCGCCCGTGGGTCGGTCCGACCGGTAATGGTGGCCGGTCGGACCGGCCTGACCTAACATTGGGTTTTGGAGCTAATCCAAAAATAGGTTGTGTAGGCAGGTGAGGGGAGTCTCCTGGATGTGGTCCCATCATTTATGGAGCTCCCAGTCAAAAGTTCTATTGAGTTGAAATTTCCAGAAGGTTTCGGAATTTCTCGCTTGAATTTTGGCTAAGTCCTTTGGACCGGTCCGACCGCCGTTGTGGGAGCGGTCCGACCGGCCCTGTGGGGCGGTCAGACCGGCAATGGCTTGGAGGTAAGCCAAGTTCGCATTGATGCATGTTGATTGTGTTTAATGTTTAGTTATCAATGCTTTATTGTTGCATATTGCATTGTGGAACTAACGTGGGTCAAGTTGTGAAGAACTTGTTCCGGATCACGGTTTGTTTGTCTATTCTTTGTGCGGTGGCTTGCGAGTCAGCGGCGTCAGCGGTGAGTGGATCGGGACTACGCTTGGAGAGCCGAGGTCGAGCGATCATGGATCTGGGTGGTCGTGTGACTCAAGCATGGTGCGAGATGGGCAAGATGGATCGAGCGGGTGGTTGATGCATTTGGTTGGATCGGCGGTGCGGATATCGATGCGAGTCTGCGGGAGGTTCGATGGGATTGGACAAGAGAGGCTTGGCGTCGATGAGAACCGTGATCAACCTACACGTGGTGAAGCGGCGATTGCTTCAGCAGATTTGTGTGGGTCCCATGTGTGAGTGGGCCCCAAATGTGACTCTAGTCCTCTCTAGTATAAATAGGAAGGGGAGAAGGAAAACCTTGGAGGCATTCATTTGGTTTCTTCCTTGCTTTTCTAGGGTTAGGGTTTGGAGAGGAAGAGAGGAGAGATTGTATGCTCCTTAGGTGAGCTCTTGTCCTCCTAGTTGGAGTGGCTTTGTAAGCATCTTGTGAGATCAATCAATCTTGTGATGCTTGCTTGAGAGATCATTTGTCTCCTCTTTGTGTTCTTCTCTCATTTGAATGAATTTGGTGCTTCCTTGATTCAAGGGTTTATGCTTGGTCTCTTGACCCATTTTGTCTTGCTTTGATGTGTGGGAATACTCCTAGAATCATCTAGACCATCAATCCCCACAAGCAAGTCTTGAATCAAAGTTTTCATATTTCTAAGGTTTGTGCACTTCTTGATTAAATCCTTGAGAGATCGATTGAAGTGGATCGAAGGATCGTCGCTAGAAATAGGTCTCTAATATCATTAGGGAGGTGTGCTCGAAATTTGGTCAAGTTTCATTGGTTGAATCAAAAGTTGGATCAAATTTCGTTTTGGATTTGGGGTGGATTTTCGATCTTGGGTGAACGGTCGACCGGTCTTATAGCGGCGATCCGACCGCCGTATTTTCGAACCATTTGTCTTGCAAGGGTCGAACTGTTGTCCACCGGTCCGACCGCTTGATTAGTTGCCGGTCGGGCCATTGGTTGAGCGTCGGTCAGGCCGCTGTGGTAGCCGGTCGACCGCCGATGCCAGATCAACCCTTTGAGTTTAAGTCTCCACATTTGTGTCGTGTGGTTGTCGGGGTTTGTCGAGTTCGGCACAAGGCTTCGTGTGTGTGCTCTCGATCTTCTTAGCTCTCATAGCTAAAGGAGTAAAGTTCGTGTTGAATTCGACTTAGGCGAGAAAGTTTTGAAAGCGCCTATTCACCCCCCTAGTCGCCTTTCCGGTCCTACACGCTCAAACTCAGATCGACTAAGACCTTGAATCAAAAAAAATTCGAGCCTTGCTGTTGGCCTCCACATCTGGAGTGATCAAATTGTCATCGGCTGGCACGACATAAGGATTTTTCACCTTAAGCCAAATTTCGTGCCCTTGAGCCTCGATGTAGGCCTGCATTCGGGCCTTCCAATAAGCAAAATCAACTCCATCAAAAACATGTAGCTTTGATTGAATATCATCGATCGCCATGGCTCCAAAGACCGGTTAAGATCTATGAGAAGAGCTAACCGGCTCTGATACCACTTGTAGGACTGTAAAGGCGACTAGGGGGGTGAATAGGCGCTTTCTCAAATTTCTCGCCTTAATCAAATTCAACACGAACTTTACTCCTTTAGCTATGAGAGCTAAGAAGATCAGTACACGCACAGAAGAAGCCTTGTGCTGAATTCAATTACCCTCTTTAAACCACAATACACAAATGTGGAGAAATGATCTCACTGGTGCAGTGCAGGCACGGCGGTCAGGCCATTTGTGAAACTGCGGTCGGACCGACGTTTGACGAGCGGTCGGACCGGCTACTAACTGGCGGTCGGACCATTAGAAATCGGTTCGACCTGCCACAACCGGGCGGTCTGATCGCTGTTGCAAAATCGGTCAGACCGATTTAGTCCAGAACCGAAATGCCAAGCACAAATCCAAAACGAAATTTGGTCCAACTTTTGATTCAACCAATGAAACTTGACCAAATTTCCAGCACACCTCCCTAAGGATATTAGAGACCTATTTCTAGCGACGATCCTCCAGATCCACTTCACAGAAGCGATCTCGGCGATTTTACCAAAGAAGTGCACAAACCCTAGAAATATGAAAATCTTGATTCAAGACTTGCTTGTGGGGGGTTGATGATCTAGATGATTCTAGGAGTATTCCCACACATCAAAGCAAGATAAAATAGGTCAAGAGACCAAGCATAAACACTTGAATCAAGGAAGCACCAAATTCATCAAAAGAGAATAACACAAAGGAGACAAATGATCTCTCAAGAGAGCATCACAAGATTGATTGATCTCACAAGATGCTTACAAAGCCACTCCAACAAGGAGGACAAGAGCTCACAGAAGGAGCACACACACAATCTCTCCAACCCTAGCTTCTCATCTCCTCTCCTCTCCTCTCCAAACCCTAGAAAAAGACTTGGAGTTCCTAAATGAGTGCTTGGGGGTTTTACATCTCCCCCCTTTCTATTTATAGGAGAGGCCTAGGGTTTCACTCATGGGACCCACACACACAAATCTGTTGAAGCAATCGCCTGCTTCACCACGTGTAGGTTGATCAGCGGCTCTCATCACGTCGCCATGTCTCTCTCGTCCGAATCCCATGGGAACCTCCCAGAGACTTGCACCGACTTTCGCACCGCCTGATCTAACCAGCTGCACCGAACTACCCGTTCGATCCATCTTGCCCATTCTGCACCATGCTTGAGTCACACGACCTCACGGCATCCATGATCGTTACGGACCTCGGCTCTCCAAGCGTAGTCGATCCACCTCACCGTTGACATCGTTGACACGCAAGCCCGCGCGACAATAGACAAACCAATCGTCTCCGGGAACAAGTTCTTCACAACTTGACCCACGTTAGTTCCACAATGCAATATGCAACAATAAAGCATTGACATCCATACATTAAACACAATCCAAACACATCAATGCCAAGAAGGCTCACCTTCAAGTGATCGACGGTCTGACCGCCCCACACAGCCGGTCCGACCGATTTCAGGCCGGTCAGACCGATTCCATAACGGTGGTCGGACTGCCCGAAAGGACTTAGCCAAAATTCCATCTCAAAAATACGAAACCTTCTGGAATTTTCAACTCAATAGAACTTTTGACTGGGAGCTCCAAAAATGATGTGACCACATCCAGGAGACTCCTCTCACCTGCCTACACATCCTATTTTTGGATCAACTCCAAAATCCACTGTTAGTCAATACCGGTCGGACCGGAGCACACGACCGGTCGGACCTCTTCCACGGGCAGTCTGACCGCCCCAGCCACCGGTCAGACCGCCTGTGGTCTGATAGAACTGAATCAAAACCAAAAACGCGAGATTTTGCAAACCAACAAAGCCATTGCCAATTGACTCATCATTCTAAGATCGTGCACATATCCTCACGATATCCATATAGGTCTACATCACGTCTTCCTTGGTGAAATATCCGAAAAGGTACTGATCGGGGTGCTACGTCACCATCGAACATGCAGCCATGACATGTGAGCATGGCCTATAAGGAAGAAGAGGCTTGTTGTAGGTGGATACGCAACTAGTTCGGCATAGCGTGCACTCGTGGATTATCCTCTCGCGGTTCGTCCTACGACGTCCTTCCTCCTTGCACATGATCTCGAAGCGAAGCTCCCTTGTGCCCATTTTGAACACCCAGTGCATCTCAGCCTTCTTGCTCTTCTCCTCCATGTACTTAGTGATTATGGCGAGTCTGAGAACTCATCATTTGCCATGGAAGCGGCCTTGTTTCTTCGATCAACGAAGTACTTTGTGGTACCTCAGAGAATTGCCTTCATAATAGCAACCAAAGGAAGGCACCTAGAGCAGCATGACCCAACTGTACATACCGGCTAGATTGGTTGTCATGATACCATATCGAGCACCGTTCTTGTCATGCAGCAGCAACCACTTCTCCTTAGGCTCGTTCTCAATCAAATCTGAGAAGCATTTCACCTGCGCCCCGTCTTCCTCATCAGAGTAGGAGCATCTGTTGGTATATGTGGCAATGCCTTGGGGTCATGGTCAGCGCCTGTAGATGACCTTTTTGTTGCCTCCCTTCTGTGTGCCCCGGTATGCTCATCTAGAATCTTCCAGAGGACATCGAACCTTCTCTTCTGGTTTTGGCTGCACAGATGCTTGAACAAGTTTATCAAGTCTTTATTGCAGAACTACTTTAGTAAATTTGTAGTCAAGTGCCTCATGCACCACCGGCTCTGCAGATCCACCCACGGAAGCCCCTCGTTGTCCCGCCGTTGTAGCTAGGTTATTGCACTCAACAGGCCCGCATGTCGATCGTATATGACAGATACGTTAGGACGACTCTGTACTATAGAGATCTTCACATTCCTTAGAAATCACAGCCAATTGCCTGTGTTGTCGCTCTCAACGAATGCGAAGGTCATGGGAAGAGCCTAATTATTCATGTCCGTCCCTATTTTAGTTAATATCGGGCCCTTGTGCTTCCCAGTCAGAAATGTGTCATCTACGCACAAGATTGGATGGCAATGCTGGAATGCATTTATGCATGGACTAAAGTCAAAGAATGCCCGCTTTAGTGCCTTCTTCTGTTCCTACCGTGTATGTACACCATCTTGAATGTCGACATGAGTGTCGGGATTTCTGTCTTGTCTGACTCAGAGTTTCCCAGAGAGGTTGTGGTAGGAGTCCTCGAATGTACTGAACATTGATTTCTGTGCCTTTTATTTTGTCTTCCACACCTTTCCATAACTGATTTGTGTACTGGAAGATTACTTCTATTACCCGAATGATAGATCGTGGCTCGAAATCTAGATTATCCACGATCTTACCATACATGATGTTTGCGATGAAGTGGGATGACAGGTTCTTATGGAATTGCGTTGATTCAGTGATGACATGTGTGAGGGACTACTATAGAGCATTTCCAGTAGGTGTCCCACTTAGGTTGGAATGCATGCACTCGCCAAGGGCATCCCTCTATGTCGCATTTTATGTCGTAGCATCTGGGTTTTGACTTTACTATCGTAAATGTACGCTGCTTCGACAAGACCCAGAATTTGACAGCCTCCTACATGGCCTATTTGCATTTGTACATAACCCTTTGCCTGACCTCGTTCTGGTCGTACTCCCATAGTACACGAGAGCCTTCGTTAACAGCGAGGTTGTCGGCGGTATGTGTTCCACTTGGATGGAACTGTCTGTTGTGCCACACCATCCTCCTCATCAAATTCTTCATCTTCTGACAATGCTTGGTTATTCTGGTCTTCAAGGTCCATCCTTTCTACTAGGCCTTCGATCTCCTCACCTTCATCAGTAATCCCACTAGCTTGCCAAACAGAAGGAGCCCCTTCCTCACAGCCTTCATTGACCATATCAGCAACTCCTCAACCTCCTACCCCGCTGGAGTCCCTAACTTCTTCTTCGGTATCACCACCACCTGCTTGTTCAGCTGTCGTTGCAGGAATGGCCTTGGCATATGCTTGGACTAGAATGACCAAATTCCATCCTTCCTCCCTCGCCAGGCCTACATAAGACTGCCATGACCTAGTTCCTTTGAGCTGCATTAACTACCAATATGTGCTATGTTGTGCTCGGTTCACAAGGCAACTCAATTTCAGATCATACACAACATTGTCCAAGTTGAATGTGTGGTACATCCACCGCATCATAGCGCCCCATGTATGCTGCTGTGGTCTTGCTAGGGTTACAATCACTGATTGGAAATAACGTAAATCAATCCCTCAAGATCCTCCAAAATAGTGCCCTGACTGTAGTAAATTTTGAAATTGGTTGTGTGGATATCATGGGGATATGCTCCAAATCTTAGGATGATGTGACAATTGGCAATGGCGTTAACGGTTTATCGTTTCACGTGTTTTAGGCACAGTTACAGTACTGTCAGGCCTTAACCGGTCCGACCGGCCATGGCGGCGGTCATACCGGTCCAAGATCGGTCCAACCGGCCATAGCGGCGGTCAGACCGACCAACTTCAGAAGTGAGGGATTGAGCTGGGCCAAAAAAAAGATGGTGTAGGCAAGAGAGGAGATTCTATTGCACTTGGTCCCATAATTTTTGGAGTCTCGAGTCAAAAGTTCTATTGGATTGAAAATTCCAGTAGGTTTTGGTTTTCCAGAGAAGAAATTCGGCTAAGTCTTTACTGGCGGTCTGATCGGCCAATAGGTGGCGGTCAGACCGGCCCTGGGGGCGGTTTGACCGGTTTTCACTTCGATCCGTCATGGCGGCGATATTCGGTTGTTAGGTCAAAGTCATGAGTTTCAGGGCATATATGTTGCATGATGCATGTTTTGACTAACATGGGTCAAGTTGTGAAGAACTTGTTCCCAAATTCGGTTTACTTGTCTATTGTTGTGCAGGTTGCTCGCTGGTCAGCGATAGTCAACGGCAAGGATGATCGGGAGTAGGTTTCGAGAGCTGAGGTCCAGAACGATCAACGATGACGGGTGATGTCAATGTACTCAAGCGTGGGGCAAGATGGACAAGGGTGACTTGTTGGCTAATCCGAGGCGCAAGATGGCGCAAGGTGTAGCTAATTAGGTCAAGAGGTGTTAAAAACGACGCATTAAAATACGAGTGTATGTGTCCCGTTTGTTTTGGGCCTTAACGGGAGCCCAATTGAGTCAAACTTCTAGAAGGTCTAAGCCTCCACTATAAATAGGGGAGGGAGATGGCTGCACCTCCGCTTTGTCTCTTTTGCTATTTTGTAAACCCTAATTTTCTTAGGGAGAGCTTTTGTGGATGCTAGGGTTCTTGATAGTTTGATGTGATTTTCGTGCTCTTGGATTGAGCATTGTCCTCCGTTGATTGAGAGGCTGTAAGCCCATGTCATATCAAATCAATCAAAGGAAAGTTTGATAAATGTTTTGTCTCATTGCGTTCTTTCTCTATATTTGATGATTTTGAGTTTTTCTTTGATCCGCGAGTTTTTGATTGAATTCTCCACGTGATATAGCTTGTTGTGATATGTGGGAACATACCTAGGATCATCTTGATCATCAATCACCCACGAGCAAATTTTTGGATCAAGTTTTCGTTTTGACCCGGTTTTAAACCCTTCTTCAATCAAACAGAAAAGGATCGCTATTCTTCCAAGAATTATGATAATCTTCGATTGGAATAGGTTCGTGGTACCATAGAGAAGGTGTGTTCCAAGTTTCATCAAGTTTGGATTAGGAGATCAAAAGTTTCATCTATTTGCATCTTCGTCATCGGCCGCTTTTTCTATTACATTCTTGGTCGGTGGTCGACCGGCGAGTCCTTAGTCGGGCCGTGAGCAATCGGTCTGATCGCTAGTGACACAACGGTCCGACCAGCAGTGCATTGATTTGCTTTAATCTTTGTTGATTTCGTCGTATTACTTAGGGGTTTATATTGGATTCAATATTAGTCTTCCGTTGTACTGATATACTGATCTTCATAGCTTCCATAGCTACTGGAGTGAAATTTGTGTTGAATCCATTATTTGTGAAAAGTGAGCGTGCTCCTATTCAACCCCTCTAGTCGCCTTTTCGGTCCAACAAGTGGTATCAGAGCCCGGTTAGTTCAATCTTGATCTTAACCGGTCACTGAACTTAGCGATAGATAGATACTCCACGAAGCCGCATATCTTCGATGGGCACGACTATGCCTATTGGAAGAATCGCATGCGAGTCTTCCTTGAGAGCGAAGGACACGCTATATGGGAGGTTGATCGAGTCCCGCTCGTTGTGCCCGAAGTTGCTACGCTGGCTTCAGAAGCCCTTTTGGCTAACAACAATAAGGCTAAAAACCTCTTGTATGGCGGGCTTGATAGACAGGAGTATGATCGGATTTGCAATCTTGAGACTGCGCATGAGATTTGGAACACTCTTGAAACCTATCATGAGAGTTCGTCCCAAGTCAAGAAAGTACACCAAACAGTCTATAAGCGTGAATATAACAAATTCGAGATGCGTCCTGGAGAGAGCATCGATGACATTTTCAGTCGCTTTAATAAAGTGATTAATCAGATGAAAGCTGTTGGTATTGAATATTCTCAGTCTGAAAATGTCACCCACCTCTTGGCTGCAATCAACACCAAGGAGTGGGAGATAAAGGCCACAACCATTGAGGAGAATGTCAATCTTTCTGATCTGACTTTGGAGCTGCTCTATAGCAAGCTTAAGACTCATGAGATCAAGAGGATTGATCATCCCAAAAAGGAAAACATGGCTTTGGTAGCAGACCCGCTCAAGAGAGTTTCTAATGGGTCTTTTGAGTTTTCTTCTGGATTTTCGCTTGCTGGTTTATCTGCAATTCATGAAGAAGAGTTTGAGAGTCTTCCTGAGGCTGAGTTGGCCCTCATAGTCAAAAAGATCACACGGACCTAAAACAATATGAGAAATAGAAATTGTGGAGGTCCCGTGACTTGCTATGAGTGTGGTGAGCTTAATCATATTCGGGCAAATTACCCCAAGCTGGAAGGTAAGAGCAACCATAAGTAGGGAAAGCCAGTTTGGAAGAAGCCTTAATGAAACAAATCAAGGTATGATACTGCCAAGCTGACAAAGGCCGCTCACCGAGTGCTTGCCGCTTTTGAGGATCAATCCTTAAGCGATGTTGACTCCGGGAGTGAAGAGGACAAGGAGGAGGAGATCCCTCAAAACAAGAAGAAAGGGAAGGCCAAGGACTTTCACAGGGTTTTCGACAAAGTTCAGACATTCTGGACAGGGGCGGTCCGACCGGCCATAGCATGGCGGTCCGACCGGTCCCAAATCGGTCGTACCGGCCATGTGCGGCAGTCGGACCGGCGGTGACCACAAATGGTCAGAACAGGCTGGGCCAAAAATAGAGGGTGTAGGCAAGTGAGGGGATCCCAATGCACTTGGTCTCATAATTTTTGGAGTTCCCAAGCAAAAGTTCTATTCGTTTTAAGTTTCTAGAAGGTTTCGGAATTTCAGGGCTTGAAATTCATCTAAATCCCTTGTGGCGGTCCGACCGGGTCATAGGGAGCGGTCCGACCGGCGGAGGCGATCCGGCCGGCTCCAAGGTGGCGGTCGGACCGATTTCCACTTATGAACATCAGCCAACTTCGTGGTGATGTTGTTTTGTTAGGTCAAGTTCATTGGTATCATGGCATATGTATTGCATGATGCATGTTTTGACTAACATGGGTCAAGTTGTGAAGAACTTATTCCCGAATTCGTGTTTTGCTTGTCTATGGTTGTGCAGGTTGCTTGGTGGTCAACGACGGTCAACGACGAGGATGATCGGGACTAGACTTGGAGAGTTGATATCCAGAACGATCGACGATGCCGGGTGAGGTCAATGACTCAAGCGTGACACAAGATGGACAAGGGTGACCTATTAGCAAATCTGAGGCGCAAGATGGCGCTAGGTGAAGCTGTTTAGGTCAAAAGGTTAAAGACGGCGCTTTGCGAAGCATGCGTGTGTGACCCGTTTGTTAGTGGGCCTTAACGGGAGCCCAATAGAGTCTAACCCTAGAAGTTCTAGGCCTCCACTATAAATAGGAGGAGGTGGTGGCTGCACCACGGATCTCTCGCCTCTTTTATGTTTCAAAACCCTAATTGGCTTAGGGGAGTTGAGATGGAGGCTACGGCTCTTGATGGTTTGAGGTGATTTTCGTGATCTTAGATTGACCACTGTTCCTTGATGGAGTGGGTGTAATCCAGCATCAATCACGAATTTAATCTATGCAAGGTTTGCTTGAGATAAGCCTCTTTTCGTTCTTGCTTTCAATTTCATGATTTTAGGGCTTTCATTGATCCGCAAAGTTTTGATTGATTTCTTCACGTGGTAAAGCTTGCTGTGACATGTGGAAACCCATCTAGGATCATCTTGATCATCAATCACCCATGAGTAAGCATTAGGATCAAGTTTTCGCTTTTACCCGGTTTTAGAGCTTCTCTTACTCAATTGACAAATGTTCAGGATCTAGCCAAGAATTATCATAATATTCGATTGGAATAGGTCCTCAATAGCATAAAGAAGGTGTGTGCAAAGTTTCATCAAGTTTGGAGTTGAGAATCAAAAGTTAGATCTATTTGCAACTTCGTCTTCGGGCTATTTTTACTGTTCTAGAGCCCAGCGGTCCGACCGCCCCTCACCACCGGTCTGACCGATTTGGCAGCGGTCCGACCGCCGGTATAACAGCGGTCCGATCGCCCGAAATCGGTCCAACTGGTCAAGTCCAGAGGTCAGACCGCCAGTACACTGTGTTGTTTTAATCTTAGTTGTTTTTGTTGCTTTACTTTGGGGGTTCAATTGAATTCAATACTAGTCTTCCGCTGTACTGGTATATTGATCTTCATAGCTTCATCATAGCTATTGGAGTGAGATTGTGTTGAATTCATAATTTGTGAAAAAGTGAGCGTGCTCCTATTCACCCCCCCCTCTAATCGCCTTTTCGGTCCAACACTTCCAAATCTAGCCTAGCACTGACTGTGTCCTTTGTCTTCCCATCAATGTTGAGAAATGTACCAAGCAGGTTATCACATATTTTTTTCAATGTGCATTACATCAAGATTGTGCCGCAGCTTCAGACTCGACCAATACGGCAAGTCAAACAAACAAACTCTTCGAGTGTAACTTGACCATCGGCTTGCCGCTTTCTCTTATTACCGCTTTGCGGATGCTTTCCTGGTCTAACATCTCTTACATTGTCCAGTTGCTGTTGCAGCTCCTCTATACTAAGTTCCCAAAGCTTCGCACGGGTTTCATTCTCACCATTAAATTCTTTCCTTTTTCTCCACGGATGATCCCTTGGAAGGAAACGACGATGGCCAATGTAATATATCTTCTGCCTTAATTTCTTTGAGCAGTGATCTTTGTCACAATGCACACATGCATAATAACCTTTTGTGGTTCGCCCCGACAAGGTGCCCAATGCTGGATAATCATGAATGCACCATAAAATTACAGCATGTAGATCAAACATACTAGCACTACATGCATCATAGTACGGACACCCTTCCAAAGCTCCAGCAACTCTTCGATGAGAGGCTCCAAGAACACATCAAGATCCTTTCCTGGACATTTTGGACACAGGATCGATAGGGCCATCATGAAGTTGGGGTATTCCATACATGCCTGTGGTGGCCCGTTGTAAGGCACGACAAATACTGGCCACATGCTATAGGAGGAGCTCATGTTGCCAAATGGATTGAAACCATCTGTAGCAAGGCCAAGCCTCATGTTCCTTGCATCTTTTGCAAACCACCCATATTTTATGTTGAAGTCTTTCCATGCCTCACCATCAGCAGGATGGCTGAGTTCATTGTCCACAGGTTGCCGCTTCAACTTGTGCCATTGTGCCTCCTCCACTGTATTTTTTGAAGCAAACATCCTCTTCAGCCTTGGAATCAATCGAAAATGCCGCAATACCTTCACAGGAATCTGCTTCCTTCCTTCTGCATCTTTCCATCTAGATTCACCACATACTGGGCACTCATCATTGTTGGCATACTCCTTTCGAAACAAGACACAATTATTCTTGCAAACATAGATTGAATCATATCCAAGTCCGAATGCACAGATAAAGTTATTTCCTTCATTGTAAGATGTGGGAAGAAAGCAAAGTGTGGAGCAGCGAAGACAACGACTTGACAATGCGATGAATGCAACATTACTGATTCGATAGAATGACTTGATATGAAGTAACTTCACAACAAATGTAAATCTTGAAAAATGAGCACATCCAGGATAAAGCTGGCGCTGCAACTCTACTATTACACTTCCAAATATTGAATTCCATCCACCCTGTTATTCAGCTGTGTATAACTCCTCTACCATATCTGGAATTCTATCATCATCGTCGTTGTCCTCGTTCAAATCAACATTGTAACATCCCAAAGCTCTGGGTTTGTATTTCAAATGTATGAAAATGAGGATAAATTAAAACTTTTAGATGCATCCTTGTTTTCATTTGAAATCTCTAGAAATTATCCCCTTGATGTGTGGACTTCAAATTCAATTTGGTTTATTGACTTGAAGTGTTGCAATTCAAGATATTCTAGTCAAACCTGGTGATCATCCTCTGGAAATATTTTTCCTAAATTCTTGATCATCCTGGTAACCTCCCTGAGAAATTTCATAATTTTTAGAAATTATTTTCTATCTCTTAAGGGTTGGTCAAACCAGTTGTATCCCTGGTCAAACCCTTGTTCAGCAGCTTATGAATTCTCTAGCGGGCAATGCACTGCACGAAAAGTTCTGAAAAATTTACACACGGTTGATCTTGAAGTCAGGATCACTCAGTAAAAAATTTAGAATTTTTAGAGCTATAGAGCTACCTCTGGAAATTTCCAAATCATCTCAGCCTTTTCAATTCAAATCTGGAATCACTGTTCCTCGAGCTTGAAGCCGAGTCAGACTCCGACCCGGCTCCCTCGTTTCAAACCAACCATCTAACCACGTCGCTCATGAGCCGTCCGATGCAGATCCTCCGATCCAGGTTCCGCACCCGTTCGGACCGCGCCGGATCTCCCCTACAAATCTGAGCCGTCCGATGCAGATCCTCCGGTCCTCATCTCGCACCCGTTCGGACCGCGCCGAACCCTTCCCTGCGTCTGAGCCGTCCATTTCCGATCGAACAGCCCCAGACCCCGAACTCAACCAGCTCAGCCGCACCGCACCTTAACCCTAGATCAACGGCCTGGATTGAGTGGCCGATCGGACCGGCCGATCGCCCCTTTTACTTGGACCGTCCGATTCGGGGTCAACGGCCTGGATTGAGTGGCAGATCGGACCGGCCGATCACCCCATTCTGTTGAGTCGTCCGATCCGATCGCACGCTCCAGAATCGCCCCGCACCACAGGACCTTCTTCCACCTTGGGCAGGCGCTACTCAGGAGCTGAGCTCCATGCGGCCGTTGCATGCTGTGCATCTCCGTCAATGCCGTTGTCGCACCGCCCCTGGCTGCCAATCGCAGGGCTTCGCCCACTCACGCCGCCTTCTCCTCCGTCCTTGCTCCTGCTCAAAACTGACCCTATGCCCACCTTCTTCCGCACTTCTCCTCTCGGTGGCTGAGGAGAGGGGTGCTCGTTTGTGCAGCTCCCATGTGTAAGTTTTCCACCCGCTGTGTCCCTCGACTCCTACCTTTCGTGGCATTTCCATTTTCGCTCACTGGAGTTTCTGTTGTTAAGTGTAGGATCCAAGTCTAGCTCGTGCTCTCGCTAAGTCCAGAGTGCGCCCAGAGCTACACCCTTCGGCCATTATCGACTCTGGTGAGATTCTCCCTCGATCAATCGCGTCACCTTGTGTGCTTTAAGCCACTTATCAGAACCCCTCAACTTAATTCACCAATACACGACAGGACTTCGTTGATTTGAAGAAATCTCATTTTCGGCCACCAGATTGCCCCCTTCGTCTCCCACCCTGGCCGGGTGAGTAGTGTGTCGATTCACTGCTTTTCTAGCACCCTCATTCGATGCTTTAGCTAATCCGGCCATTCGGTTGTCACCATTTTGCTCCAGTTGTGCTCCCCACGTTGTAGCTTACCGTCCCCGTGGACCATCATCGTCGGCAAGTCACTTCAGCAACTTCTAACACCCCGTACTCAGGTAGTCTCCCAGTGATCCTTAGCAGCCCAGGCACCCGCTGTCTTGAACGCTGTGGAGCTCTTGCCACGTTTTGCTGCCGTTTTGACCACCGCCGCTCAACGTCGCTAGCCGCCGTTCTGAGCCAGCTCACGTGCCGTGAGTACCCTCATTGGGTGCGCAGTACTATTGTGCACCTGTGCATGCCCTCAGATCGCGCCGCCTTGGGCTACCGCGCCGGCGAGCCACTGGCAAAGCAAGCGGAGCCACAGCCTGTTTTGTCAGAAAACCGACAGTGGTTGTAGCAAAGTAATTAGGGTATTAATGAGTACTTATGGATGAAATCACTGTCGGAAAATCTGGCGTTAACGCATTTAATGAGTAGCTTTTGGTCTATGGTAGGTAGGCCCCATGGCCAGTTTAATGGTAGTGTAAAATTAGGTAGTACGTTTTCCCTTAAGGAAAATGTATTATGTGTTCGCTGAAACCGAGAGTACGTTCCCGTTATCATTTGGCGTATTTCGAAAGTTCGCTTTCGTCGTTTCTCGACGAGGTTGGGTCAAAGTTGACCCAGTCAACCCTTGACCAGGGTCCCGCCTGTCAGTGGCTGTGGCTAGCGTCTGGATGGTAAGAAAAGTATTAATGTTTTTGGAAATCCCCAAATGATTTATTTATACACTTAAAAATGCAATTAACTTTGAAAAATGCATATCTAATTCATAAAAACTCCAAATAAGGTGAACCAAATTATTTTAGTCATGTAATAATATTCTATATCTGTTTTTGTAATCCACATGTCCACCACTACTCCATAAAATTTTGCGAAAGTTTTAGATGAGGTGAACAGAGGCAGATTATAATTAAATTGGATTTTTTCTGAAAACTGATTTTCAAACGGCTATAACTTCGGCATAGAACATCCAAATGAATTTATTCTTATTGCTGAATTCATTTAAAATCATGATTTTCATTCTGTGAATTTTTCATAATTTTTGGATGAATTTGTATTTTGGGGTCTTTTCGGTGTATTCGTTCTTATTGTGCTTTCGATTTCTTTCGGTAGGTTCAGACGATATTATTGATTACGAGGCACTTCTCTGCAGCAAGAGGGTAATCCACAGCAAGGCAAGCAGTTTGATCATGTTAATCCCAGTATTTTTCAAGTCTAATATATTGATTTCAAGTTGTATGTATGCATCGCTATTTTGTTGTTAAATTATGGTTTGATTAGTTGATCCTATAGTTGCATACTCTATAGGTAAATGATTATTCCTCTACTACCTGAGCCTAGGTTATTTGCTGTGATTAGAGTTCATTGGATGGGCTCTTGTCACTTAGTAGATTACGAGTAATATGCTTAGACATGCTTAGCTATCGGTAGTATGGGCGATCATCGACTTAGTCGATGGTCTTGATAACACAAATTTTATTATTACTCCATTATATCCATCACTTTGTGCTTTGTTAATTTTGTAAAGTCAAAAACTGAAAACAAAACTGTTTCTACTTAGGCACAATGGATGTTGGTGTGATCTGTTGGGTGTTAATGGAATGGTGCCTAAGTCCCCCAAGGATCGAGTTACTTGTGTCACTAAGCCAAGCGCTTTTGCGTGCTAACCACACGAGAGGGATATGGGACCTCTCTTAACTTAGTATACTTTGGTGTGTGTTAGCTCCGAGTCGCGGGAGGTGGGTTGTGTGTGTTGTGTGAAAAAGGATCTGTGATATTGTGTTGGGTGTGCGGTGGTTGAGATTCCGGGTAGGTTCTCCACCTCGAGGGGCATCGCAGTTGTTCGAGGCTTTACCCATGAGGGGTAGTTGACCGAGGCTTTCAATGACCCCGACACAACGTATGGGTTTCTATCCATACGACGACACGTAGATGATACCTAATATTGGAAATGTCTCGTAGGACTTAGCCGTGCCGGCATACCTAAGGAAGTGTGCTTCATAGCTTGGCAAAAAGGCGGTCTGGTGTGTGGGTACATTGGTACACCCCTGCAGGGTTAAATCTATTCGAATAGCCTAGTCCTAGGTTATGGACATGCTTGGTAAGGTTGTGCAAGAACTAGACTACAACTTTCAATTAAAACTTGACATAGGTGGTATGAATGGGTAATTCATGCTATTGTTGTGGTGACTATTGGGTTAGTCACTTCCAGGATGTTGTTGTCATCTATTTATTGTTATATTATTGTTATTTACTGCTATTTCAACAATAAAAACAGATTGCAAACTTGCTTTTAAATGTACTACTTTATTGCAAATAAAGACTGCTTTGGTGCTGAAAATGAAACATACAGCCTCCACTTAAATAAGCTTGCATGTAGCTATGTATAGGCCTGTTACTCTACACGTAAGTCTTGCGGAGTACAATTTTGTACTCATTTGCTTTGCTTAACTATTTGTTGCAGAGGAGGAAAGTGAGCCCCTAGGGCCTCACTTTTGTGAGATGTGCTGCGGGTTTGACGACTAGCACGGTGGACCGGTTGGTTGCCTTGTGGGTTAAAGGCACACTAATTGACTTTTGTTTATCGCCATCTTATGGCACCTTGCTTCCGCTGTTATCTTAGACTCTTAGTTGTATTTGGTCGGTCGGCCCTTTTTGTAATAACTCTATATTGTATGTCTTTCGAATTTCTTAGTCGTGCTTTGGATTCTATGTGATGAATGGAATTGATACATAATTTTTGTATGGAGTATGTGTACTCCACTTCTGGGAAGTACATATATGCCGAGAGCCGTGATATTTGATTTTGATTTGTAATGCTTTAATCATCTTGATGGTTAAGTATTACAAGTTAAATACCCCGGGGTCTCACAAACATCCTCTTCAACATCATGTTCTATAGTATCGAATGATTCATTCTCATGCGGTGCATTTTCATGAATTCCATTATCCAATGGTTCTCCATGATGGATCCACCTATTGTATGTGCTTGACATCCCATGAATATATATGTGATCCTCCACAACTCCTTGAGGTCTATGAGCCCGATTCAAACATACACGACATGGGCAAAGTATTTCAGCATTCTCATCAAATCGAGCACTAACAAATTGCATGAACTCTTTCAACCCATTCATATGTGCAGTGCTAAACTGTCTGAATTTAATCCAAGATCTGTCCATCTGTCAGACACTCAAACAAGTACAAATTAATCAAAAATATTGCCCATCTATCAGCCATTCAAACAAGTAAACCTTAATCAAAGTTATTGTCCATGTTGTTCACATCTTCAAACTGTTCAACTTCATAAAACATAAATATTTTGCAATGACCGAACGGCTTGTAAAATTAAGTGTATTCTAAACTCTCAAATTGGTAATTCAGTGGCATATGCTCAAGTTAAACCATATATGGACCAGCTAAAAACGCACAAAATCTATAATAGCACTATTATTCAACCAAACCTAAGCTACTAAGAAGCAACAAAAGGAGAATGGAGGGCATCCTTACCTTCAATTGAAGACTACAATTGAGAATGGCCTATGTCTGGCCAGATCTGGGTGTCGGCCTGTGTGGTGGCCGACCGCCGCAGCAGCTGTGGCCGTGCCACGGAGCTGTGGCAGATGGGACGAGCAGCCGTCGCCGGCGGGAGGCGCAGCTGTCCCCTTTGCTCAGCCGTTCAAACACAGTGGCCGCCACCGTGCTACTGGTTTTTCTATGTAAGTCCATGCCTTGCATGTGATAGCTTATCTAGATATTCACATATAATTTCAACGAATTCCTCTCGATGGTGCAGTGGTGTTGGAGCAGCTTGCGATGCAACAGGTCCCCGGTTCGAAACCTGCGACCTGGTTTTTATTTGCGCGTGCCACATTACATTTTGCAACACTTCCTGACATGTGGGTCCCACTTCTGTTCATCCACGGTGGCAACAAACCAGCTTGTCACCTATGTAACTTTATCAAAAAAAACTCCAAGAGGATTACGACGATATGAGATTGTCACCTGTGTAACTATGACAAAAGCAATGGCGTCACAATGCCAAATGCCCTGTTTATGACAATTTGAGGATTGGGAGTTAGTGACGATTTTGACATTTTTCGTCACTACAAGTAGGGTCCCAGCCTCGGGATGCTCTTTATGACGCAACTGCCGAACAACGTTATAGAATAGGGTTATATAATGACGATTTACCTAGTTGTCATAGCAATTTTGTCATAGTTCAGTAGATTTCTTGTAGTGCTATGATGCCGAGTCGAGTCTAGGACGTTGAAAAGATATGTCCGGCGTCCTGAGTCAAGTAAGTAGTGTTAAAGTCCGGGATGTTGAAGAGATGTGTTCGTTGTCCTGAGTCGGGTCCGTGTGTTACTCAAGTTGAAGTCGTGACCAACTTGAAGTGCTGAGTACGAGTTGGGCAAGTCGTAGTTGAGACCGACTGTCCTGAGTTGAGTACGAGTTGGGGTGCAAGTCGTAGTTGAGACCGACTGCCTCAATGAGTAAGAGTCCAAGACCTGTTCAAGTTGTGCCACTATCTCTGGACAAGTAAGTGTGAGCCAAGTTGAAGTCGAGTCCAACTGGCAGAAACCAAGACGTGTTTGAGTTGTGCCACTGTCTTCGGCCGAGTGTGTGGAAGTCATGTTGAAGTTGAGTCCAACTGGCAGCACACGAAATATAATAAGTACAATAAAGATTAGGGAGTGATTGTTAGATAATATTTGCGAGTCCGCTACTGTTTTCCAGTTGGAGTCCATATCCGAGTAGTATATGCAATACAAACCGACTTAGATAATGAGTTCATGTACTAGACTGTGATTAGCCTTTATAAGGGGCTGCATACTTGAGTTCTTTAGTAAGCATAGAAGAAAATAGTAGAGTCAACCAATTGAGAAAAGCTACGTTTGCAGCACCAAAACTTCATGATTTTTCCCATGCTTGCATGTCTTTGTATATGATCGTTTTTTGCCGATTGCTTTGAGTTCCTCGTTTGCCTCGCCGAGCGGAGTCTCCTGGGTTTGTTCCAACAAAAACGAGGTGGGCTAGTCAACGAGGTCTGCAGTAGACCATGGTGTCACCGCGTCGTAGCACCTCGCCGCGCCGCCGCTGGCCGAGCTCGGTGTACTGCCGCGTCGTGAGCGTCGTAGGCCCCAATAGCATTGTCTTCACCGGCAGACATTGAGCCGAGGCTCAATTTGAAGTCTCAGGTTCCCTTTTGTAGTTGCCATGTGAGCAGTGCAGCCGCCGCAGCTCCCAACCGTAGCGCCGTCTTCACAAACCACCTCCCACCGTGCCGTCGTCGTCCATAGCTTTGCCTCGGTAACCACAACCCATTTTGCCAGTTAATGGAGGTCGCTGTCGCTCGCCACTCCGGAGCCGAGAAGGATAGAGCCACCCTAGAGCATGCTCTGCTGCGGGAGGAGGAAGAAGAACGAAGCAGTTGCTGACGTGTGGGCCCAGGAGATTAGGTTAAACAGAGGATTAATTAGCGTTAACTAGTTAGTGATATCGGTATGACATGTGGGCTCAGCATCATTTAGAAAAGCTCATTAAACCCATAGTTAAGGTTAAGTCTATGACACGTGTACCCTATGGTTTAGAAACCAGTAGTTAAACTCAGTCAACCATAGCCGCCAACTGGTAGGCCCCCTGCCCGTGGGTCAACCGTGTGGACCTTAGTCCAATAGATCGAGACCCCACCTTTCAGCTACACATCACTTTTCCTTAAGAAAGTTCATTAAAAAAGAAATCAAAAACCCCAATGGACCTCTTCTGTAAGTCTCAGAGTTTTTCTTAACTAAAAATAAAAGAAAACAAAAAGAAAATCCCAGTGGACCACATATGTTAGAAATTCCAGAATTTCATGAATTTCTCGGGTCAAACTTTGAGAGTTTTCCCTTATTTTAAATCCAAATCAAGTGATTTTTATTTTTAAATTCAAGATCTTTTCAGCAATATGAAATTATAATTTTTGGAGTTCATTTGATTTTGTTTTTAATTTATTTGTTTATGGGTCTTTATTGGGAGTCATTTTCGTGTTAAATAGATTCGAACATCACCGAAGACCTTGTCACTGCTTCAAGTTAAGATTAAGACATATCCATATTTGAGCAAGGCAAGTCCTTACCTCTGATCATGTTGAACTTACATTTCAAATGTGAAGTATTTTGATTAAAATTATTACTTGCATACTTAATATTATTTATGAAATGATATGTTAAATGTTGATGCCTAGCTATACCAAAGTTGATATTCATTATGAATCTCGTTCCTTATTTATTGACTCCATGATACCTTGTCATCCTAAGGGTATGTATTACACGAGTAAAAATCTCATTGATAAATGAACATGAATATTGGTTGTGCTTAGATATTGCTTAGTAATTGAAGGTGAATAGGACACAAACATTGCCATTACGAGAACTTGGATACTTTGAACAAGTAGTGTGGTGACATGGGTTAAAACTATAAACAAAAAGATATTTTTATAACTGGTGGAGACTTGGACGAGTGGTTGGTTGGTGGTTGTATCTCGCCTATGTCCTCAAGGACTGAATCATGTGTTCTCATCTAAACTACTAAGTCGTGCAACCACATATCTACTATAGGATAAACCTAACTAAATAATATACCGAGTCATTATGCTACAGCTAAATACAGGGCAGGCCCGGTTGGGTTGTCGGACCTAGGCTGGAGGGGGAAATATCTTTGGGTTAGCACCCTTGTGTATGATGGTACCAAGTCGGGATACGTACTCTCCCAACGATGGTCTCTTCGGAGTTAATGTGTGCAAACACCCGAAGGTATAAATCCATTGGATAGTGTAGTGTTATCGCGAGGTATTGTAAATGTTTTGTTATGATTGTCTTCGTCACACACCTACGGTAGCGTGTCATGGCCGACATTATAAGTTGATCATATTTTATTGGTAAAGCTGTAAAACTTCTGCAGAGTGTGTTTTAACAACTTATTCAAATAGTTGTGCCCTTGGATAAGGGCATTGTGACGAAGTTACACTGGTTAGTTTTAATAACTTAAAATTGAAAGCTAGAACTTGTTGGGAAATCTTGGTGGTTCTGTAGTTGCGACATGTTGGATGGAAGCATGGTCGTTGTGTTAGGACACGTTAGATGGAAGCATGGTCTTGGTAATGCGACATGTCGGATGGAAGCATGGTCGTAGTGGTTGAGACATGCTGGATGGAAGCATGGTCTCTGTGGTTTGCGACATGTTGAATTTATGCACGGTCGTCAATGACTGAAGCAGTATGGTTATGTTAGCGACATACTGGATGGAAGCATGTGAAAGATCTAGACCCGCCATTATGAGTTAATGGAGTGTTTTGGTGATTAATGACAAATCCAAATATGAGACTAACTCTTTTATCAAGTATTATCTTTGTGTAGTCTCATTTGGATATAAAGGTGAAACACAACGAGGTATGCAATCGACATCTCAATTTATATAATATTGCATTTCTCGGATCCAAAATATAGGATTGAACTCAACCTTAAGTTAAACTTGAATATGTGCATATGACCTCATTACACATTTGTGTATGCACACATTTAGGGGGAGTTTTATCCTATACTTTATGGTTTCATTAGTATTGATCCATATTCCATTTTCCACATATACTAAGGATCTTTACGTTGAAACAAAACCTTTGAGTATACAAAACTTGTATAGTTCGTATATACTCATGTTATGAGTATATAGAACTTGTGTAGTTCTTGTATACTCATGTTAGAGTATATATAACTTGTGTAGTTTATATACTCAATTGTTCTCTCATTTATCATCATTAAATTTATGAAAATTTAGTGGTTATCATCAATTACCAAAGAGGAAAGATTGAGGTATCTTGTCCCACCATTATGAGTTAATGGTATGGTGTGGTAATTAATGATGATCACATTGTGGAACTAATATTTTCCATGAGTTGGATATACTGAGGTTATGTTCGGGATGATGAAGACTTGGGATGATCATGAGTTGATCATCAAGTCAAGAGCTTAGTGTAAATGATGCATCATGAGTTGATGCTTATCAAGAAGAGATGATCATGAGTTGATCATCAAGACAGAGAAGACCCATCATGTATTGATGGAGGTCAAGTGAAGGATTGCATCATGTGTTGATGCATGTGAAGACTCGGGATGGAGAAATCATCATGTGTTGATGATGTTCAAGACAAGATCCCGAAGTGAAGAAATCATCATGAGTTGATGAGTGTCAAAGTTAAAGACCCGGACTTGAAGTGTTGTTGTGCGTCATCAAGCTTCAAGAAGATGCAAGGCAAAGGTATGACTAGCTAGGGCTAAGGATGTGTTCCTAGTCTTTTACCGGTCTTGGTGTTTGGTTGGAAGACCGGATTGCTAGTATAGGTTGCCGTACTATTAAGAGGGTCTTAACTAGTAGTTTGAGTTAGTCATGTGTTGATAGCTCATTATATTTGCTCTAGCTCATCTAGGCATGATGCTATTTATTTGCGAATGTGTTTTGCAAATAATCGAGGCTCATGCATAACCCTTGTAGCATGTGACTTAAGTTTGCAAATGTGTTTTGCAAATGGTGTAAGTCCATGTACCTTATTCCTTGTGATGAGTATTCTAAGGGTTAGCAAATGTGTTTTGTAACCCTCGAGAATATCATCTTTGAAACCTTGTCGAAAATTGCACTCAAATGAGCGAATGTGTTTTGCCATTTGAAGTGGTGCAATTGGCTTTGCTCTGTGTTCGGTCCGGCCGGCCGGTGGTCACCGGTCACGGGCCGGTGGCAAATCGGTCCGACCGGTGTGCTCTGGGCGGTCGACCGATTGTACTTGAACCGATTTCCTTGTGCGGAAGTTCATTGTTGTAAATCGGAACTTCGCGGTGAGGAAGTTCGGAGTTCGAGCGAACGGTTTTTCCAGAGCTCCTTTTGGGACTTAGCCAATTTCGCGACGGCGGTCGGACCGGCAAGACGGGCAGGCGGACCGATATCGGCGTGGTCCGACCGGCGATGCATGGCGGTCGATCGACCAAGGCCCAACGGCTACTTTTCTAGCCGTTGGCGCATGGGGCGGTCCGACCGGCCATTGGTTGGCGGTCAGACCGGCCCTGGGCTGTTTTGATGGAATCTTCTCCCCAACGGCTAGTTTTTGTGTGTGGGCTATATATAGACACCTTGGCCGGTTGGGAGAGGTTCTTTCGTGCCATTGTTAAGTGATACACTCATTCTTTGAGCTAAGAGCAAGTCTCTATTCTCTTTTGTGCATGTGTTGCACTTGGTGAGATTAGAGAGCAAAAACCCTAAGTGCATGTGTTGCCTTAGGTAGTGGATTGTGTATCCACGTGAGCGTTGACACTTGATTAGTTCAAGTGAAAGTTTGGATTTGTTACTCTTGGTGTTTGCCGACACCTAGACGGCGTGGAGGCGTCGTGCTCGGTGACCTTCTCAAGAAGCTTGTGAGAAGGCCCGACGTTTGTGAGTGGTTTGGTGCTCGCCATCTCCGGAGTGGAGGAAGAGCAACCATAGTTGAGCGAGGTGTTGGTTCGGTTTGGAACCGGTCCAAGTGTTGGACTTACCTCGGAGGTGTGTGCTCATTTGAGGAGCCGGTCCAACGTGGTTGGGCTTACCTCAACGTGGATTAGGGGAGACCGGCAAGTCTCCGAACACCACGGTAAAACATAAGCGTGTCATCTTGTGTTTTCTTGTGCTTTACTTTGAGCAATTTACATTCTTGCTTTAATTGCTTATATACCTTGTATGTTTGCTCTCTTGTATTGTCGGTGCACTTAGTTGAGCCTAGTTGATTTAGGTTTTAATTGTGCAAAACCAATTCGCTATTAGCTTCCGCATTTATATATTGGTTTAGCCCGATAGATTTTTAAAAACCGCCTATTCACCCCCCTCTAGTCGGCCACCTCGATCTTACAGCATGGTCGCGAGGGACATGATCATGTGGGTAAACATGGTCGAGATAATGATTAATCTTACAAAAAATATTTGGGTTTAATGTTAAAAATGCTAAGTCGTAGGTTTGAAAAATAACTATAGTATTGAGAAAACTGACTTTGTTCTAAAATAAACATATGGTTTCCCTTGGAAGCTCTGCATCTATATACTTGTATTATGTGGTAAGGGTTTCTTTAGTACATTTGTACTTATAGTTGCTCAACCATATGGATTCAGGCTATGAAGCTGAAAACCCGGTGTATAGATATTTATATGTATCCGGCTATGGAGACGATGAAGACGATGTTAACTAGGTCGTAGCCTCAGCCGGTTGCCCGTGGCAAATCATGAAGGCCCCGCTTTTTAAAAAACTTTCTACTGCTACTCTGAACTATTTGGCATGTCGCCATGTTATGTAAATAATGGTTCTAAGGAACATTTACCATATTCGGTAATAATATTTAAGTATTGTTACGTATGTGTTGTATGGATGTGATATTTGCCAATATCTGTACTGTGTGGACTAGCTATCAATTATGGGACTAGCTCAGAATACACAGATGGTCTAGATGGAAATCATGTCCCCTACACAGCATGAGAGAGAGATGTGAGGGGTTCTTGGGAGACTGTTGGGGCGGAGGTAGATGAGTACCCTTACACAGTTTCATCGTGCAGGGACGAAGTTGGCGTCGATACGTGGCCATGCGACAACCAAGAACCCCAACCGAACACATCAAACCGTAGGCGAGGATAAGTGCATGAGCCAACGAGAGGTAATCAAGCGGAGATGGACTGACGGCGATGCACGACGGCGGGGAAGGTCGCCGGAGGCGGAGGGAAAGAAAGCTCGGTACGGCTCAATGAGACCAGCATAAGCAAATTAACTCGGGTGGTAGGGCGAGGAGGGTGTGCAATACATTTTGACACGAATGGATTTTTGAAAAGCTCACCGGTTTGGGAGATGGAGCTGCAACGACGATAATGGCGACTCACACACTCTCGTCTCTGAGCTGTTGCTCCTCCAGACGAGGCAGGGGTGGATCCAACATAGAACATGGGTGTACAGATGTACACCCAATTTTTTTTGGCAAAAAACTTAGAATATAATAGGTATATTAGGTGTATATACTAATAATTGGGCTAAAAAATATGTGTTTCAACATCAAGTCCATTTCAGCCCGTCCCACCCCACTCCCTCTCCCAATCTTGCTCTATCCAGCACGGCCCAACCAGAAACATCACGGCGTAGCCCAAGTGGCCATACCAAGCCAACGCCCACGCCTGACGCCCCAAAACCACACTATAACTTCACCTCCTGCACTCTCTCGGTCTCTCTGTGGCGGTGGCGCCCAACACGACACAAACAAAAGATGCAACACAGGCCATCAAGGAGCGGGGTAGTGGACGAGCGATGAGCCGGAGATGGAGGGTGCGACGTTAGCGGCGGTGGCCGGCGGGGCAAGGAGCGCCGCAGTGGGCAAGCGCCGAGCGACCATGGGCAGTGGCAGCCGATTGCAAGGAGCGCCATGGGCAGCGCCGAGCACCATCGCGCAGTGGCGATGGCGATCGCAGGGCGGCGAGTGGCAAGACAGCCTATGGTTGATTCTCAAATTGGTGTTGACTCTTCTGGCAGCAACTGCTGGTGTTGAGAGAGTATTTTCTTCAATAAATTACATGAAGAATAGGATAAGAAATAGGATGGTGGAGCAATACTTGAATGATTGCTTGGTTATATTTCTTAAGCGAGAATTTTTGTGCAAGTTAAGGATGATGTCATCATATCTCTCTTTCAAGCCATGAAGGAACGTCGAGTTAGATTGTATTTTTCTTAATTATTTTGTAATTTTTTAAATTATCTGAGATATTGTCTCTAGTAAAAACAATTAGTACTTTATTCACTCAGTCGAGGGCGACTCGGCCGGAAGGTGGAGGCGGATGCGGTGGCTGAGGTGCACGGTGGAGGGAGCGGAGGCCAAGAGGCATGCCACCATCTTGCTCGCCTGCTTGGCCGATCTAGCTTGGCTCACCTGCGGGTGAACCAAATTGGCAGGAGACGGACCAGTTGCACCGTGTACGCTTGGGTTGGGTGGAGTGCAACATTAGTGTGGACTGTGGAGGCCCGGTGCAAAGTGACACTTTTGATTAAAGTGGTGAAAAGTGAAACATAGGTAACAATACCTGGTGCAAAGTGCAATTTACTTTTAAAATTAACTTGGTGGGTCCCTAAAGTTGCATATTTTGTCACCAAGGTCTTCACCGTTCACTTAGGATTTAGTAATCTTTTTGTCTGCAATGAACTAAATTTTCTAATCTGATGGTGAAATAAACATTGGTAGCGAATTTGAATCATCACGTGACCCTTAAATTGCATCATTGATCATTTGTCACCTCTGTTCCGCCGTTGCCTCATTAGTATAAGCTAGATAAGGTAGTAACAAGTAACAACACTCACAAATTGATGCATTGATCACCTGTCTACATGATGTATATTAAGTTCCATGCCCTTTTCCATTATCTCAGCAAATTAAAAGGTTGCCATGATCTAAGTGACACAAATTTGCAGGTATAAGGACCTAAGTGCCACAATTTGCAAGTCCTAGGGACCCAAGTGACACTTTGCTACAACTTTGAGGATCTGTAAATCTATAATGCAATTTTCTTTATTTTAATAGAAAATTGACTCTGTATCATTGAATAACTTCATTCTTCATGAATTGCTATCAAATAACTCTTCACAATATGCCATCTGAGTTCCTTTTTTTTATACAATATGTCATTGCCATTAGCACTTCGTCTGAAGCTCTCTGTTAAGCATATTAGGTTTCTAAAAAATGCCCAAACTGCAAGAAGAGAATAATTGCATGATTCCATAAACTGAGACATTATTTGTGCTTGCTTCTGTTGGATATTATTTTGCTATAAATGTGGACTTGTAATGTGTTATGAGTTTCCTAGCTTAGTGTCTATTGTTGGCGAGTATTTTGTTTTTGTTGGCAGCGTTGACTTCATTGTAATGTGGAATAGCAATATCCAGTATGGTAACGTGGATGTGCTACTGTGTGAAAACTATGGTCTTCTAATGTTTCTATGCACTTATATGCACTTCTAATGTCTCTATGCACTTATATGCACTTCTAATGTCTTCATGCACTTATATGGCATCTTTTTGTTCATGTGTTCTTATGTCAAATTTTGGTTTTTTGTATGAATTACCCTGCTCAGTGGAGTATATACATTCTCACCTTACACAAATTCATGGTCTAATGTGAAAAAATAAGTTCACCAGTACATTTGGATTCATAAAAAAAAAAAAATTGACTGATGCCCCTTGCTATTGTCCCGGCAAATAATAGAACAATATTTATTTCACAGTGGTACGTCATAGAATTTAAAGGCAAAATGGTCTTTTCTCATAAGTAAAAAGGGATGACATATTGTGAAAAAAAATGTGGTACGTCATAGAATTTAAAGGCAAAATGGTCTTTTCTCGTAAGTAAAAAGGGATGACATATTGTGAAAAAAAAATTAGAACTACATATTGTGAAGATAGAGTTATTAAATGACAAATCGTGAAGAAAGTTATTTAATGATATAAAATTGATTTTCTTATTTTACTCATGAGATCAGGCATAATGCAATGTCCAGGGACCTTGCCTGCTTCTGTGTTTCTTTCTTCCCTGCCCGATTTGTTTGACAGTTTGGTTTTATTATTTTTATTAGTATATACGATAAAAACCATAGTTTTTTTTTTGCATTAGGGACTGTAAATAGTAAAAAAAACGACTTGTATACAGAGATGGGAGCAGGGATAAAAACCGCCGTAATCGCGGTTACGACGATAACGGTTTATCGGTCGGAATCGTAAAAAACCGGCCGAAATTTTTAAATTTTGAATTTGAATTTTTGACTCCATAATGTCCTTCCCTAGTTGGTTTAGGCATTCTTATGCTAGATTATGTATTGAAACATTAGTTTTTAGTATATTTAGCACTATTAAAACATAAATGAGGACTTTTTATGTACAATTTGAAACACTTTCTCATTAATTGGATTGCATGCAACTATGAGAGAATTGGATTGCATCATTATTTGCTCAGGATTGGATTGATTCTTTAATCCTATACTTTCAAATCATTTAGTGACGCGATATGATTAATAAGAGATACGAAAAAGTATTTGCTAATAGTTTGTTCAGCGACACAGGTTTCATATGTATGATTACTAGTATCAACTATGAAAGAAACATTTTCTCATTAATATTTACATTGTTCCAAATTTAAATTTCATAATTACCATTTTCACCATTTCCGGTTTTTCCGGTTACCGGCCGGTAACTTCAAAATTTGTATTCGCACCGGTTTTTTCCGAAATTTCCGTAACGGCCGTTACCGTTCGCATCGCCTTAGCGGGATTTCATCCGTCAGATTTCGATCCCTGGATGGGAGTATACCCGAGGGCTGACAGGATCACAAGAACCCTTGCATTGTATCAATCTCTGCAGCTACACAAGCAGTCACAGTAAAGTTCATGGCTTTCTATTGGTATGTATCAGTACTACGAAGTTATGTCCCCTGTAATATGCGAACGAGACCCAAAAATGTAAAATGTTTGCGAGTTACATACTTACATGTCATAACTCAGAATGACATAGTACTGTTCTTTGATGAGACTGCATCAAAGAGACGTCACCGATGCACAAGGGGATACGGTAACTTAATGCTATAAATAATATCCTATAACACAAGCAAACTACAAGAGCTCTTCAATGTTGTCACAACTGGTCTATCTTCCTTGACTGTGGTATTTCCTGTGGTGAGTATTGTGCCCGTCTCTTGCAGATAAATATCGGCCTCTGCGGCGTTCCCTGAGTGTGTACTCCACCTCGTACGCAGAATGCTCATCAGGCACAAAGCTGCTGGAGACCAAATGCCATTACGAGTCTCACACTTGGGGGAGCAATCAGTTGGGAAGATATGAACACAGAATACAATACATACCTCCGCTGCTCATGAAAAGGTTTAGCGATCCAGCGATGAAGAGAAACTTGCGGATTCAATTTAGTTCTAGCAACCTCGTTTTGAGAGCTTGAAGGGGCTGACTCTTGCTCCTAAAGAACAGAAGCTTCAACAATAAGAATTGACATGCGATATTAGACATTTTATTGACTAAGGACTAATGTACTTCTTTGCTTACAATATAACATTGGTCACAATCACACATCACAGGACTTGAAGGCAACAACTGTCGGTCCTGGGAAACAGAAGCTCCAATAGTTAGCACTTGCAACTTAGCATTAACTTGTAGCAAATGTGTATATACCACCTCACAGTAGGGTTCTTGAGAAGTTGAAGGTGTCAGCTCATGGTCCTAAGAAAAAAAGCAACCCCAATCAACATCAAGCTGCGGATAACATAACCTAACAATGGAAACTATGTGCTTACTGTCTTGTAATAGGCCTTCTCACACCCACTGGTTGCAGAAAATTCTTCACCATTCTTGTACTGATAACGGTGACCAGCTTTCTCATTGCTGGGGTACTGGCCATTTTGATAAGCACCAGCATTAGGATCACTTGGATTACACTCTGGGCAAGAATCTCTGTGCGCCCTCTCCAGGTATGAATGTCCATATTTATTCCTGACATATGCATCTCGTTGCATGGAGGGTCCATACACTGCCTGCCTGTGTTTTGGGTATTTATTAGCATATCGACTCTCAACATATGCTTCCCGGATTCTGGTGCCCGGATGTGCCCTTCCATATTTAAGGTTGGGGTCTACAACCAAGCATTAAAAATAACTGGTTCAGTAAACATGAGGAAGAAAGAAACAGAGAAACAAGTTCACTTGGTGCAGATAAAAGGAAACCTACCAGGAACTGCAGAATCTCTTCTATAATAAGCTCTGTATTCTCGCACTGAAACAGGCAAATCAACATCATTCGCTGTGGAAGGAAACCTACCAGTAGGCTGGCGACGGTATTTGTTATGAGCAGGATTATTTGAATAAGCACGTCTTTCAGGACTTAAATGCCTAAATCTGTTCGGATGGGATCCTCTATCACTATAACTTTTTCCAACAAATCCTCTTCTGATGCCCAACATGTGAGTAGCCCCTTGCCATGAAGGCTTTTTGAAAATAGGTTTTGGCCTTTGTAAAGTAGCCTTTATGCGAACCTGAAATTATTGACCTAGTAATTAACCATAGCTGAAGCAAATAAATTGAAAGTAAAAGCCACCCCAATAACTAACTGCGTAAAGTGGCTACCTTTCCACTACCTTCACCAACACGATCTTTATTGACCACATTAATGCAATCTAAAGCTGATTGTCTTGTTGTAAAGCTGATGAAACCAAAATCTTTTCGTTTTGCTGTGAACATATTTCTAGCAAGTTGTATATTATCAATTTCACCAAACTTTCCGAACATTTCTCTCACTTTGTCTTCATCCCAGTGAGGTGGTAAGCCATCCAAGAACACAGATTTTACCTGTATCACATTATCAAAACAAGAACAGTGTAAAAGGCACAAGCAAGATAATGCAATATCAGTAAGTAATTCATATACAAGATACAGATGCCTCTGTTTGTGGCTGTACCTTTTCCATAACCTTATCATCTTGGGAAATAGTGTTTGAAAATGATACTTGTGCTCTAACATCAGTACCAAGATACACATCTCCTTTCTGTAGTTTAAGAAATGCAGCCGCAGCATCCACATGTGTGCTGAAGTCTAGAAATGCGTAGCCTCTGTTTTTTCCCTTTCTATCTGGGTGCTCAATTAAATTAATATCTTCAAGGTTTTCCAACTCAAAAGTTTTCAGTTTCTCAGCTAACTGTACAAGACAGATCAATCATTACGCAAAACAGCAAAGTACTTACAACAAATGTTAGTAACAAATAAGGAAGAAAGCATACATCATCTTTTGACCAATCAAAGCATATATTCCGCAGATGAAGGGTCTCATTTTCATTGTTCTTGCATATTCCACAAGCTTTTCCCTTGATCTGGAAAACATAATTACAGGTTAAGATTACGATGTACTATTTTATCGGCTAGTAAGAAACTACTGTGTGTTCAACAGACATGGATCCGAGTATTCATTGTCATAGCAAACATCACAATAAATTGGAAGTGTTACTGAATAAAGTATCACAAAGTATAATCAGCTTGGCAAAAATCTAATGAAACCAATCCACCCACCTAACAATTTAAAACTTTTTAAAAGGGTGCTCAAGTTCAGCATCCAACAGATGCAGACATACAAGAGCATACATCATATTATACTATTATACTAACTTCAATAAGGGCAAGTACTGATCCATAGCCGATTGACCTCATTAAAAAACAGATGCGCATTTTGGTTCTAACATAGACTTTTATACCACATTCACTATTTAGCTAGACTAGTTAATGCAGGTTACATGAGCAATGTTAAAATATAAAATGCAGGTACGACAACATGGACTTGTAAATCTAATCTGGTGCTAATTAGAACATGCTAGAATTGGATCCTTGAAGTAGAACAGCTAACTAGGATTTGTGCAAGTAGCCCTTTTCATTTTCCAACTATTATTGTTGGCTTGAACTGCATATATGACAAGAGGCTGCTCAGGAGCACGATCTGATCTAGTTGACACTTGACAGAAGTTGAAAGCTCCAACAAGAAGAAACACAATAAATTTACAGAAGTTTCCGATTTTACTTGGGTAGATTCAAATGGAATGACCCTTTTGCCTACGGCTATAGGAAAAAAAACCGTTTGCCAGTAAACACATGCCTTAACCGATATCAAAATCTTTTATTTCATGTTTCCATTTTGATTTAGTCTTTCACAAGGTACCTGCACCAATACATTTTAAATGGTAGATACTTCTCGGGTGCAGAGGATAAACTAGGTAACAATAATGGACAGTGTCAGTTTGGTCCTCTACAATGAAAAAAACTTTATTTACGAGGAAATGCATTTACGACTTTATAAAAATGATAGGAAGGAGCGCCATATCTTAGATAAAATTGTTAATTTTTAGTCTACACTGCTTTTAAATTTCCTTGTGGCATTCCTCTCATATGTGAAAAACAGAAGTCATTTAAGAGGACAATTCAAGCAGGAGTTTAACAAATGAAATACCAAATTCTATATTAAACTAGATCAGATCCACGTTGCATTAATCAGTATGCCATTACTACCTAAGTACTGGCGCCTTTAAAAACTAAACCTTTCCAGATATCATGATCTTCTACCACTTCAACAAAGGATGAGCCAGCCACATACAATGAATCCACACAAAGTTACCATTTTGCATCCGGCTTATTTGATTTTCATTCAAGCAGAAGTGTAACAAATGAAACCCCAATTATTAATTAAACTAGATCAAAGCCATGTTTCATTAATCAATAAGCCATTACTAACTCAACGTACTAGTGCCTTTAATAACTAAACCTTTCTGGATATCATGATCGTCTAAAACTTCAGCACAGGATGAGACAGCCACATACTATGAATCCACTGAAAGGTACAATTTTGAAACAGGTTTATTTGATTATCCCAAGTGTGTTCTTTCTATCAGTCCCATGCCTTGACAAACATGGTGGTCGGGAGAGTGTAAAACTGTAAATTCACTTTCCAATTACCAATTCACAGTGACCAATTTAAATTTCACATGCCAACATTCAAATGAGACAACAAAAACATATCTAAGTAGTGAACAGTAGAACATTTCAAATCCCTGACTTTATCGGTTCAAAACGAGCAAGACTGAAGCAACACCTTTTCCCCCAACCACATGGTCATAGTAGCAAATTCCAAATAGAACCAGTAAAACAATGCTTCAGGTGGTGCCCTAAGCCCATTAATTTCACACCAGTTAGTTCACAATTTTCACCAACCTGACCACTTTGTCCCAATTCACCGAGCTAGAGATGCGAAGTAAACAATACCATAGCCGTGCGGAGGTCGTTGGCAGCCCACCGCGCCTGCCAGCCGGCGGCGAAGCGCACGAAGGCGAACCCCCTGTTGAATCGCGGCTCCGCCGGATCCCGCACGAGCCGCACCTCCTCGACCTCGCCGGCCTCCGCAAGTGCCCGCGCCACGTCCTCCTCCGCCGCATCCCGCGGCAGCCCGACGACGAACACCTCGTACTCCTTCCTCTTCCTCCTCACATCCCCCTCCCCTTCCCCCGCCAACTCCACCTCCTGATCCCCCACCATCTCCACCTGCTCCTCGACCACCTCCTCCTCGACCACCTCCTCTATGATCACCTCCTCGGGCTCCTCCTCCTCCTCCTCGACCACCTCGTCGGGGTCCTCCTCCTCGAACTCCTCGTGGGCAACGTTGAGGTCGAAGAGCGGCAAGCGCGCGGCCATCTCCGGCGGCGAAGCTAGGGTTTCGCGCCGGCTGGGCTCGGCTTGGATTTTGCCAGTACTAGCTTAGTAAGCTTCGGCGTCGCGATGCGGTGGGTGACGCGTCGCGATGCGGTGCGGGGGGGGGGGGGGGTTTGGGGAGCACGCGGCGGCCCTAGGGGGAGGCGCTTATATAGGGACCCGTGTTCCGTGCAGGTGGTGTGGCCGGGAACGAAGGGTCTCGCTTCGTGTCAGTGGCGTTAGCCGGCATTGTGGGCCACATCTGTCAGTAGGGACACTCGTTACCCACGGTTGCGTGGCGTCGCCGGCTGCGGCGACTTGCGGTAAAGAAGATTGGCTATCTTGTCAGTGATACAGTGTTATGTGCAGTAGATGAGTGGTGGGTATCTCTTTATTTTTTTTTGGTAATAATACTATACATACGTGTGATACAGAGAAAAAAAATTGAACATCTCTCCACCACTCATTCTTTCGCTTCACTTTCCGATGCTCTTTTCTTCCGCACACTCTCCTAGCTACTCGTTCTCGAACGTTTCTCCCCACTTCATTTCTAGGTTCCACCACCACCGACTGCTCTTCACGCTTACCACTCATTTCTTATCCTTGCTCTCCCCCGTTCCCTTTCTCCCCACTGCTTTTCCTCTCCCAATCCACTCGTTTCTTGGCCTTGTGAGGCGCTCATCTCTCACACGGCTGTTGCTCCCCTCTGCCTGCTCTGCCACCAGCTCTACCCACCTCCCCCCCCCCCCCGCCTCCCTCCCACCCGGTCATCTTCTCCCGCCTCTACCCCACGGATGTCGCCTGCTTCGCGCCTCCCCCTCCACCTGCCGCTTGTCGCCGCCCTCCCTCCTGGTGTCCAACACCGGTTGCCCTCCTTCGGCCTCCCACCACCCCTAGCACGGGCGCCATCACATCTCACCATCCCCAACCGCACCGACGTTGGATCCAGTAGTTTCCGGCCACGTCGCTGCCGGATTCGCCTTCCTGGACCGCGCCGACCCACAGTGGATAACTGTGTGGGTGGCGGCGAGGTTAGGAGGAGGGAGCTGGGTACGAACCTTCTCCATATTTTTCTAGGTGTTGCAATGTGTTGTGTTTCTGTGTTGCATGAGATGTTGCATCTGGTTTTATGAGATGTTGCGACGATGGAAAAAATGTTACAACCGTGAAACAAAAATGTTGCGGCACGATGAAAAAAATGTTGCACACAAGGGAAAAAATGTTGCATACGAATTATGAGATGTTGCATCATTATTATTATTTTGATATGTTGGCGTCCTCCAGATGTTTGTGTGTGTTTGATTCTGGGAATGTTTGTGTGTGTTTGATTATGAGAATGTTTGTGTGTTTGATTCCGAGATTATGAGATAATGTTGCATATGAGTTTTTAATATGTTGCGACAGTTGAAAAATAATGTTGCACCATGCTTACCTCTGTGTTGCATCGAGACCGTACAATAGGAAGTCTCCAATCGTATGTTCGAGTCATAGTTGTGCCCATTTTTGAACGGTGGTTTTGGTTGGGGCGTATGTGCCGTAGCGGGAGTGGTGGGGTGCGTCTTTTCCCCCAAGAGGCGGGTGGATCAAAGGTAGGCCCCACTGCTCAGTGAAACGGTTAAATTCGCTAGGGCCAAGGTGTCGATTGGGTTTCTCTACAAATTATACCAGTATACGAAAGAAATGGGTCGGACCTGCTCCCACAGGGCGTTGCGTTCAACACGTGGAGTCTGATGGGCCCTCTGATCATAGATCGATGGTTGTAGGGGTGAAAACGAGTGGATAGTTCCCGCCCGATCCGATGTCGTATCCGAAAAAAATCCGACCAGGGTACTATTTTTTAGTCCCGATCCGCATCCGATATTATCTGCACCCGTATCCAAAAAATCTAATGGAATATGAGTTAGGATATTGGAAGAGCAATATAAGATATGTATCTGTATTTTATAGGATATCCGAAAGATATATGATAAATCAAGAAAATAGATATCCAATAAACATCAATATCTATTAATATCCTCTATAGTTTTATAGTCATTGACTAATATATATAATATGAATTTACATTTTATTATGTTTATCTTGTTAAGTATGATAAATAATTCTCTAATAGGTAGAACAATTTGACAATTTCGCTAGAAAAGTTATATCTTTTATTTATGTGTATACTATTTGTCAAGTTATCCATAACCGATTTGAATTCGGTCTGCATCCGCCTCGTGCCTGTACCCCAGAAAATATGTATTCGTATATGTATCTGACTCCAAATCTGGAGTAAAAATATGAGTTAGGATACGAAAAGAGCAATATTCACCCATATCCGACCAGTTTTTACCGCTAGATGGTTGGATGCACAGCTGATGAGAGAGAAGAGGAAGAAGCGGGCAATCACTGATTATGTTTTTTATAGAAGGGTGGTCACTGAGATATGAGTCCCAACTATCGGCGATTGATGGTCTAAAGGAACTTGGGATAAGCTGGGTTCAAACTTGAATAGGCTACCAGCCTGAAAAAGGCCCAATTCAATTAAGCTGGGTAGGCCTATTGCCCAATTGGGAAGATGGGCCCAATATATAATTATGCAACACATTTTTAAGCTATTATTGGTCGTATACTTTTTTAACCAATTAGTCTAAACATATTATTGTTCAATTTAAAATAGTTTGAATGCACAGATTCAATAATGTCACTTATTTTTAATTGGAAGTAGTATTATATACTCCCTCCATTCATAAATATACATAAATGAACATACATAAATGTACCATGTTTTAGAAAAACATGCAGTCAAACCTCTTGTCGTAGAGGCGGCCCCAATGACCCGGCGAAGACCGCGGGGCACACCCCACGACCCGCGAGCACAAAGGCCCCCTACTCCGGGGGGCACCAGGTGCCCCCTTCGGGGAGGCTTCGGGGAGGACCCAAAGCACCCCCGAAAGATCTCCGGAGGGCACCAGGCGCCCCCTTTGGGGAGGCTGTGGGGGGACCCAGAGCCTCCCGAAGGGTCTCCGAGGTATCGCAAGGCCAGAAGCAACAGGTCCTCCAGGGCCACCTTGGGGAGCTGGCGAGGTCCGCAGTCGACTCCACCTCGGTATTCCAAGGCGCCCCTTCGAGATTGTAATATCCCAAAAGTGAATCGGCTTTTCGGAAGAAGTCTCGGGAGAGGGAGTGAAACAAAAATCTGGAATTATCTTTTTCATCTGGGGGTTTTCAGCGTTTTTCCGGCAACCTGTGCCTGGGCCGTAGCCCAGGAGGGGCCCATGAGGGGGGCCGGCCATGTGGGGGGGTTTCCCTCCCGTAAACCCAAGCCCCACTCCCCTCTCTCCCCACTCCTCCCCACAAGCCACCACCCCCCTCCTCCTTGGTGTGCCGCCCCCTGTCCCTCTCCCCTTCCCCAGCGCCTCCACCACCCCTCTCTGGTCCAGCACCTCGCCAGGGACACGCCGGGTAAGTTCATTTCCAAGGGTAAGTCCCCGAGCTCCATTAGAGTGGTGTTATATTTTTGTCGATCTGTTGCGCAAAGATCCAAAATCTATAAGCGTTCTTGTGCGTCTGTTTTCGTGCAGTTAGAGGCCGAATTGGGAAATCTCATATCTTAGAAAGTTGTAGTGCTCATTCACAGCTTTTAATAAGGGCAAAAATCCCTCGATTTGGAGTTACGGTTTAGAAGTTATGATAGTTTATTTGTGACTGTCCAGAAGGGCTGACGTGAATTAGCAGTCACATGTCTGGCCAATATGACTTACTTAGAGACCGAATCAGAAAGTTCACCCAACATGAATTTTGTAGGCAATCCAGTAAGCTTTCCAGATTGCGATTTTTAGTGGTGTCAATAAAAAGTTATAGATTTTATACTACCGCTGCATTTCTGACTAACAGATTGAAGGAACAGAAACTTCAACTGATCATTAGATTTATTAGAAGGCATAATTAGAGGATGTTGCCAACTAGATTATCGTAGACGGTTTTGTCGCGTTTCTAGAGAGTCTAGAATCACTCCGTTCGGAGTTATGGTTTGGGATATATGATGAATTCTTTCCTGCTGTCCTGAAAACCTGACGTGAATCAACTGTCAACTTGTCTATTATGTTATGACTAAGTTAAGGGCAGAATCAGGGTTTCCACCCAACTAGGTTGTTTTAGAAGTTTTGATAACCTTTCTGTATTGATAAAGAACACTCAGTTTGGATTTGTAGAACAAAAGATATGATTATTTCTCTACTGCTATGTGGTTCTGTTAGACAGATTGGATGTTCAACTTTCATCGGATTGTTAGCCTAGGTTTTTAGCTGAATTTGAAGATTCTGCTAACTAGACTTTTGTGGAGGATATCATTATCTTTCCACATGATCTAAGAACACTCCATTTCGAGTCTCAGAGCAAGAGTTGTGTTGCTTTTAGTACCGTTATCCAGTTTACTGTCCTGCTAGACTGTCGGTTTAATTGGCTAGATCGACTATGTGAACCTTGGGTTTAGTATGCTGCGACTAAGCATTTCGAGTAGCGTCCTTTCCACGTTGTTACTTATTTAAGTAATTAATTTGTGTAGGAGAAGGAAATTCAAGATTAATGGCTTCGTCCTTGCCTCCTAACACGTCGCAGTTCGAAAGGCAAGTACAATTGATTTGTCTTGTTTGTTGTTTGTTCCACTTGATTGATGAATGTGAAATGGGTAATTTCGGTATTCCTTATTTCCTTTCATAGTTGATATACCATGAATCTTCAATAATAAGACTACGTTCATTATATTCGTTTGTTCCTTCGTTCCTGTTCGCCCACGGGAGTGGGTAGTGAAGTCCCATAATTTCAATATGAGCAAGTACATGGTAATTCTTTACGCTGATAAATGAGGAGTGCTTGTCTTCATATTGTTATTTCTATGATACATAATTACTTTCAATGCTTCATGTTCCTTTCATATCCGTTAATCCATGTTGAAAGAGATGATGTCTTTCATTATTCATGTTTCATTCCATTCATTTATTTGTTCATGTTTCTTCCACGGGAGTGGAAAAATGAAAATCCATCAATTCCAGTATGGCCATGTAAGACCCGCCATTCCAATGTGGGCAGATTTGGACACCCGTATGAAATGTTCTTCATACGGGATTTGGATCCCCATGTTTCGTTAAATGCGGGCTTAAGTGAACACCGACGGGTGTGTCACTAGCTATACCGGTATACGCATGAGTGCAGTCCTTTCATTTCATTCATTCCATTCATTCATATGTTCATGTCTGTTCTATGTTCATATTCTTAATGATACTGTATTGTTTATGTTCAATGCAGTTCAAATTATTCTTTGTACTTGTTGAGTCTCGGACTCATTCTTGCTTTGTTTGTTTATTTTTTGGGTGGTCGTTGATGATGACTCTATTTGGAGGGAGTAGACACACACTATTCATTCACTTTACCATACTCCATTTTCAATAATAAGACTTTGTTATGTCTTTCATTCGTTAATTGATGAACTGTAATAAATAAAGTTAGATATGGTTGATAATTCTCTCCATGTTATGGTTGCTTAAGTACTGCTTGTGGTCCTTGATCACCTCTTGGATATAGTCATTTGGATTCAGTCTTTATTCCTGCATTTGTTTAATTATATGTTGATCTCTATGTCATTAGATGAGTTATTGTTTTAAATTCTTCTGAATTATGGTTGTATGTTAGATCCTTTAGGTAACATTTTGGCTTCCGAATAGCCAAGGTGTTACAGAGATACTCCAGGTGAAGCCCGAAGACCACCGGAGCACTACAAGAGCAGGAGCTGTGATTCGTCTGGGCCACCCCAGGAAAAGCGAGGGATGATGGGGCCTCCTCGGCCCAAGGGCGTCCTACACCCCGTAAGGTGCCTCGGGCGTCGGTGAACTAGGTGCACCAACCAGGTGGACCAAGCCCCTACACCCCCTACGTGCATATGACCTTTTTAGGGGTAGGATAGCAACATCATGTACCCTATTAAGAAGGCTATAAATAGCCACCTTCCCCATGTAACAAGGCAGATCCTGTTTTTTGGAATAACTAATACACAAAACTAAGAGGGGATGACGGTGAAGAAGAAGTACGCTTGAGGTAGAACACGACGCGGCGAAGCACCTGGTGTGGACGACGGCACCAGATACCAACGGACGACGGGCAATCGGCGGTGCTAGGGCTAGCGGCGGAGGAGCTTCGGCTTCGATTCCAACAGATAGCAACGGGCAGCGTGGTCGTGGTTGCGGGGAATGGAGTGAGGGGATAAATACGATGGTCATGCCCCCTTTTATAGGGCAAGGAGTAGCCGGAATGTTGAGGACGTGCGCGGGCATTAATGGCTGATGCGGCGGCGATGAATAAAGTGAGTTAAGTTGGAGAAACGGTTGATTGAGTGCAGCAGTGAGTGAAAGGTGATTGTGGCGAATAATTGCACATGATCTCGAGTGGAAACGGAAGCATGAATGTGTTTTACGATCGGGATTGGCGGTGCTCTAGCTCGAACAAAGGAAGACGAACGAGAGGTCTAAGATGACAGGTGGGGTCGGGCGGGAGACAGAGAGAGAGAGGGAAGAAAGGGTTCGTCAATGGTGTAGCTAGCGCGGAAGGAATGGCCGTGGACCGGGGAAGGATTTGGCCCAACCACTATTCAAGATTTCCAAGAGATTTAGCGATTAAAATAATTCAGATAATTCAATTAAGCTTTACAAAATAGCAAATAAAGTCCAACAGATATGGAAAAATTCACATAAATTTCCTAAGTCATTTTTAACTTAAATAAATATTTTCAACTCATAATTGGTAATTAATATTTGCCCACAATTAATTTTGGCTTTAAAATAATTAGGGGAAAGCTTAACAAAAAATCAGATATTAATTAAATTTTCTTTTTCAACTTTAAATACAGTAAAACCCCAGAAAGCATAATTAATCTTCTTTCTGACTTTTAAAAACTTGGAAATTAAAGAAAAGTAATAAAACTCTTTTAAATTATAGAAAAATCCAATAAAATAATAACTTTATTAATTTTATTTTTGGTAACAGAACTTTAGGGTGTTACTGATTTTGGACTAGAGAAGTTGTGGCGTAGGAGACTGAATATTTTGTCGACTTAATCGATTGATAGACACAATTATTTGCCTTGTACATGAATTATTGATGATGTGAAATGGTTAAAACAACATCAATTCTTGATTGACAAAACTTTATTCACATTTATGTTAATGACTAGTCTCATTTCTTTCATTGATCAGTAGTTGTTTTTAACAAGGGCTTTCGGCCGGTGGTGATAATGCATGTTACACAATTATACATCTATTCAAAATGCATTTTGCACAATTAATCAATTATACTTCTTTTCCAAATACCTTTACTATTTTTTATCCCTCGACTCTTGCTAAAATTCAATTCTCACCCTAATCTTTAATTATGTTACTTTTTCGTCCCTCTAAAGTTAAAACCGATGCAAATCATATCCTAAAGGGAAAATTGTTTTAGTAGCATCCATTTCGTGAATATTTAGAGAAATAACATTGCTTTGGTGACGTAGTGCAAAATAATATCACGAAAAATAAAAAATGTTAGGAATGACATTATGGTCAGTTTGGCACCCGTTAGTCGACGTTGCACAGTAAAAGACATGTATACCCTTTCTTTCTTCCTCCCTCTTTCTTTCCTCTTCCTCTACCTCTGCTGAACACCAGCGCCGCAGGCGGCGGTGAGGAGTCCCTCGTACCTAACGCCCCGCTCCCACCCCACACCCTGAGCCTGAGCCAACGCCGCTGAGCCCTCCTTGCCACCGCTTGCGACACCCTCACTTGCCCTTCCATCCCACCTCCTTCCTCTCTGCGCTCCCATCCCATGCCATGCAGGCCCCCTCGCATGCGATTCCCTGATCCCCTCCCACGCTGTGAGCCTAAGCCACCGCCAGCGAGTTGCTCCGCCCGCGACGCCGGCAACCCGGGGCCCCGCCCTTGCCAATTCTTGTGCATCACCATGCATTCTCGAGCTTCCTCAACCGTTTCCCCATCTCCATTCGGCCAACCAACCGCCATGGAGCACCCCCACCCCCACTGCCACCCCTCATCCCCCTTCGCTAGCCGCCGATGCCCCGCCGCCTCAGACCACCCCTGGCCTCCCCCGAGTCACCTGGCATGACCCATTTGTCGACGCCGTGCCTATGCTTGCGCCACCTCCCAAAGGAAGCCGTGAGAGAATCGTCGTCACCATCCTCCCGTGAGCCCAAGTTGCCGCTACCAGTGCCACCGTCGTGCCGCTCTAAAAGCGACGTCGCCTCCCATCGCCTCCTCGGGACGACGCTGTTCCATTTTGCCCATGACTTCGCTTCCCTGCTCCTCTGCCACCACCGCCCTAGTGCTCGGTTTCCCTTTGTTCTCCCTCTCTTTCTCTCTCACTCATTGACAAGTGGTCCCCACATGACAAGAGGGGTAAAACGGGCATTAAAATTATATTATCTCACATCGTATATCCCTTGCTATTAAAGAAGACAGAAAATGTGATTGTTCGCGGACTCATTTCACAATCGACCTCGATTTGGATGTCATTTCTCTAATACTGATGATTACAATGTTACTGAGCTAACTTCCCCTATCCTAAAGCTATTTTTGTGGGCTGTTCTAGGTGACGTGGTCATCTTTCCTAGTGCCACCCTCGTCGAACAAGCGGCACAACCAGTGATGAGACACCTGGCCGACCTTGCCAAGTCTGGGAGTGCCAGGGCGAGGCACTAGCCCAACATTCTCCTCCCACAAGCCCTGCTAATCCGCTGTCTGCGTCGCACGCTTCTCCTCGTGTTGCAGGTGTTGACTCGAGTTGTTGTTGCACCCTTTCTCCATTGTTGTAACAAGTGTTCATTTTGTTGTCCTTTCAATGATCCATTGTTGTGCTCGCGCAAACAAAATTGGCCCGACAAATTGGGAATGGATGATTTGGTGGTACATACTCAAGTTTTGATCACACGATCTATTTGGAGCAGCTGTTGCAAATAATTCTTAGAGCACGAGAGAGAAGATGCCTGAGGACAAAAGGTTGAAGATGATGCATCAGGAAGAAACAGGGCATTCTTTTCCTTTTTGTTGCGTGGATGGATAACCGATGTGCCATTGAAACATTTTGTTGGGCCATTGGGCGGTAGGCAGGTTGTGTTGTTATTAAGATTAGATGGTGGTCGATGCCCTAGTTGCTCCCCAAAATATATGTCTCTAATATTGACAACTAACGTGGCACGTCCGTAAACTTGCCAAACTGATGCGACAATAGGTGTCCCGATCTTTCGATGAGAAGGATAACTCGATTTGGGTAGAGACGACTCTCATAATTCAGGTACCAATTGCGTACGACCAATATGCCCGGCAATCGCTGAACCAACTCCGAGATCGTTATCGACCTTGCTAGAAGTACTATCGACCTGACCACGAAGGTCTATTCTTGCATGCAATCGAAGAACACACAAGAACAAGATAAAAAGTAATCTAAATTGCAAATATATAATTGAGTAAAAAAGGTGGGATTCCGTAGAGGTTCTTTAAGGTTGGTCTAGTCGACACAAGTAAAGAACACGAAGTTGCAATGTAGCTAATTTTTAACTAAACAAAATCTAAGGAAACTAAAAGGGTGTGACCACCTTAAACAGGGAAGGGGGAGTCACACATAACTAAGAAAATTGGGGTGGTACTATTTATGGTACTGTTCATACATGAACAGTGCCATATGAACAGTACGACACTACTATACAAAACCTCATCACAGACGGTTCTAAACCATCATCACAGATGGTTTTTGAACCGTCTGAATTTATGTGTCTGTGATAACAGACGATCATCACAGACGGTTTTCAAACCGTATGTGAAAAAAGCTATCACAGACAGTTCTTGTTCAGAAACTATCACAACAGAACCATATGTGATAGTTTTTTCTATTACAAAAAAAATTCAAATTTTGAATGTTTCATAGTTGGTACCATCACATTTTATGTGAGCATTCTATCTTCAGAGACTCTTGAAAATACATGAAAAATGCATCATTTCCATACAAAAACCTTCCTGATATCCCCCTTACGGCCTGTGAGTACCCCAATGCTGTCCATCTTGACCATGGCGTCGGGGAAGAGGGTGCTGAGGAGGCCTGAGTAGGAGTAAACGACGTCGACGGTGGAGGTGTCGTTGTAGAGCACGGTGTCGGAGGCGATGACGGCGAAGCTATTGCAGATGTGAGCCACTGCACCTATTTACCATTTACGTACGTGCACCTAGGGGTGGATAACGAGCTGGCTCGGCTCGGCTCGTTAAGCTAACGAGCAAAATACTAGGCTCGGCTCGGCTTGTTAAAAAAACTCGAACTCGACTCGTTAGGCTCGTTATCAATAAAAATCCATGCAATCCATCTCTGTTAATCAACGATCATGCTACCATCACCATGCACCATCTCTGCTATGCAATTAACCCGCTTATAGCATGTGGAAATACTTGATTCATTCTGAAGCCTCTAACAAAATGCTTGATTCATTCTGAAGCCATTAAACATATGCCACTCTGTATTACAGGAAAAGCTACCATTCATTCTGGAGCCACTAACAGGATGGGCGGACGGTGGTCTGCGGGAGCGGGTGAAACAGGGAAGGAACTGGAAGGCCAAGCGTACGAGCCCCGAGCTATCGAGCATTAGGGATGAGGGACTTAGAGAGTTAGGGTTGCGCTGAGCCCAGTGGCTAGTAGACTGGGCTAGGAACTGGCCAGTGGGCTGCCTGGTGGTCAAACGAGATGGTCTAGTACTCTGGACGTCTGGTGAGTGAACGAGCTAAACGAGTTAACGGGCAACTTGCGAGCCAGCTCGGCTCGTTAAGAAAATGAGCTAAATTGCCAGCTCGGCTCGGCTCGTTAAGGGACCGAGTTCGAGCCGAGTCGAGCCGAGCCCTTAACAAGCCGAGCTGGCTCACGAGTTTCGAGCTTTTTTTCCACCCCTACGTGCACCCATAGGTTAGCTACCATGATCGATTGAGTCATCGAGGAAGAAGAAGATTGTTTGCTTACAGCTGAGGAGGACGTGTGGATATCATGGGGATATGTTCCAGATCTTAGGATGATGTGACAATTGGCAATGGTGTTTACGGTTTGTCGTTTCACGAGTTTTCGACAAAGCGTCGAGCATTACGGGACGAGGCGGTCCGACCGGCCATAGCATGGCGGTCCGACCGGTCCCAAATCGGTCGGACCGCCATGTGCGGTGGTCGGACCGGCGGTGACCTAAAAGTGTTCAGAATCGGTTGGGCCAATGAAGGACCGAAATAGCAGCGAGAGGGGGTGAATGGTGAAATAAAAATTAAGAACTCCCTTTCTTTGTATTTAAAACAAATCTACAAAGCCTCTCGGATCTCTTAAGAAGAGTGAAGCAAAATCGAGAGAATCAAAATAAACTTGATACATCCGAAATCGGAAGGTCCGATTCTACCGTGATGATTCCGCACTCCGTAGTTCGGGATGCTGTGCGGAAGTTCCGCTGCATGATAGTTCGTAGTGGACAATCGGAAGTTAGATTGTCTGACCAGAAGAACGATCGCTCGGGTTTTCCCAAAAATCCAAAGTGCTAAATCTTGAATGCTCTTCTCGGTCAAGTTTCACAGGACATCATCCTAAGCAACATCTTGACCTCATGGAGAAGAATCGCAAACAAAGATTTAACAAACAAGCCAAAATCGGATTTCTTGAAGAAGGGGCAAGAAAGACCAAAACCGAAATAGACACGATTCTCGATTCCTAGTTCATGAAACTTTGAGGATACATTAGCAATATCAAAGCGAATCTAGATATCAAGTTTCATGCTATTTCATAAGGCGAATCAAAAGATATGCCAAAACCCTAGATATTTAACATGAGAGCAGAGAGAAGGAAGAGGACATAAATAAGTAATCAAAACTCGAGTTTCATTGATAGATATCAAATGTTTACAGATGGAAACACAGAGGAAAGATTACATAAGATTTGAGATCATACTCTCCTCTCAACAAGCTCTCAAAAAGCAAAACAAATCTTTTTCTAGAGCTAACCTAATTTTCTCTTAAAAGTCTAACCCTAACTCCGGGGTTCTCCCTATTTATAGCCTTGGCTAATGGGCCTCAACCCATTAAGCCCGCTACACCGAACGGAACCGCCTCCACTTTTGCCGCTTTGCGAAAAGACCCTTCGCCCCTTGCGCACCTTCCGGAAGCCTCCGTACACCTTGTTGTGCACGACTGCAACCGCTTCAAGATTCACGCCGTCTTGACACATCCCGGCCGTTCGACCTCAACGCCTCCTGCGCCTAGTCCGGTCCACGTGTCTCGCCACGACTCCATCTTGATGCCTGCGATCAACACAGACAAAAACACATCACATAGCATTGCACAATATCATAGCATCAATATTTGTATAAGACTCAAACTCATACAAAATCAAAATCACAATTTAACCTTCTACGCACGATTCGGACACAATCGGAAGTTCGCTTACCACGGCGGAAGTTCGATTTCGAACTATCCGCGATTGATGAAATATCGGAAGTTCCGCGCTCAACAACTGCGGTACTTTCGATATCGAATAATCCAGCTTATCGGGAATATCGGAAGTTCGCGCTCAACACACGGTACTTCCGATATCGAACAACCGACTTCCAGATATTTAATTCGATCCGATATCTCGAGAGAACACTTAATGTCGAATTATCGGACACTCGCTACCCTTGTGCGGAAGTTCCGATTTCCTTGGTAGAACTCAAAACCCGGAAAATCGGAAGATCCTATTTCCAACACGGTAGTTCGATTAATGGAACTTCCGCTCCATACATGGTAGTTCGATTTCCTGACTTCGACCGAAGCAGTCCAAACCAAAAACCTCAACTCTCAATCTAATCAACACACTTGTCAAATACTCATCACTCGAGTGGAGGACCTCTCACATGGTCTCTCAATCTCCCCTTGATGAGTATATTGACAATTACAAAAAAGCATAAGATGAGTTTGAGATTACAGTCAACCAAGGTCTAAACAAGAGAATTAAGCTCAAGACCAAGTTGACAAAAAAGAAAGACTTGAGATGAGATGAAGGCGCAATTTTCGCACAAAACTCAAGGCTTTTCTTGAAGGCTTTTTCTCACACATTCTCCCCTTTGGCAATAAAATCATCAATATGTAGAAAAGGGAGGAAAAGACTATATGATGTTCATTTTAAGCATTAGGAGCCATGTAGATTATCCAAAATGACTATTAGAGTATTACACCAAGCCATAACACAGAAGAATGCTATCAAGATCATGACAATCGATGTATAGAAGAGCTAAGGCAGAAGGTCCATAATCGATTAATGATCCAATTCTTTAGCGAGTCAAATAAGTCAAGATTGAAGTCTAGCTAAAGATATCCAAGGATGATACAAGCCATGTCAAATAATCTAAGTTGAACCAAGAAGACTCATCTTGAGCAGTTTAGAGAGCTACAGTTGAAGAAGGACTCATTTTATCCGGGACTAGGTCTCTTTGATAATAAGCAATTTTAGCACATTTTTCTTTTTCGAAGACTTTTATGGTTTTATCTCGATAAAGCAAGCTCTGAACTAGGTGCCATCCACAAGCGCCTCTGAGCTTCAACCATTTTTTTAGCCATGTGCTAGATCCCAAGCCTTATCGACCACTCCAAGCAACAGACTTAAGGAGGTGATCTTAGGTCATCAAGGCTCCCCGAGTTCATGCCTAGTGCAATGGCAAGCCGTCTCATGAGAAAGATTTGGTGAGATCAGTTTTTCGCACAAAGAGATCATTTTGCTTTTGAAGTTTTTAGACCGGTGATTAGAGATAAGTCATGTTTCTTAACATACCGACATAGCTTACTCAAAAGTTCAAATGAGATTAGGACTCAACTCGACCTACTTGACATGGCGAATATCATAAAAGGATAGTTTCAACGGACTAGTCTCAAGAGCTATCATGACAAAATTTTAATTCAAGTTTAGCATTTTAATTACCTTAGCATGGCAAAGACTAAACTACACATAAAAAGTCATGATAGATCTAGCAGTTTAGCATAAATCATGGCAAGATGTAAAATAGTGAAAACAGATCATAAGGGATAATAAACAAGGCTCCATTTGATTATCATGCAATGCTTGATGAAAAGTACAAAAACAAAAAAAAATCCAGATTCCCTTCAGAATGAGATGCATCTTTTAATTCAGGTTGAGTTATGACAAAATTAAGAGTATGGAATAACCAAGAATAACTCCCCCTGAACCAAAGGAACAAAAACGAGAATCTGATAAGTAAACCAGAAAAGGCAGTCCTTTAGAGCATAGAAAAGATATAGAGAAGACTATCGCTCAGACAGGTTCTTATCTACCCCATATGATTCTAGGACTATCGGTGATCTATACAAACACTAAGGAGCAACACTTTGTCCTGTCTACCCAAGGGTGGCCCGACCCTGCTAGAACCTATAAGAAGTGAGTAAGCTCTACTTAGAGAGGAAGAGCGACTAATAAGCGACATCCTAGAAGCACAAGACAAGAAGTAGCGATCAAAGCAATGTGGCAAGAGAAACACTCTAACCTATCTTTGGAAGGACTTGACCGAAATATTAAAAGAAATGAAACGAGAAAAGGAGTAAGCGTATAATATAATATAATATAATATAATATAATATAATCTGAGAGTAGCACAACGCTCCCCTTACAATGATCCGTAAGGACAAACCACTAAGCTCTCCCAGTGGAAATTTGGCAAAAGGAGAGTCCGGAGGCTTAGTGAAGATATCATAGCTGGTGCTCACTCTCACTGGCTGGAGCACAATGTCACCCTTCTCTACATGGTCTCGAAGAAAGTGATATCGATATCTATATGCTTGGTCCGAGAATGTTGTCTTGGGTTCTTGGCAATGCAAATCGCAGGCGTGTTATCACGAGAAGAGTGGAGCGCGATCGATAGATAGCCGAAATCCTGCGCAGGTCGAGACCATCCAAAGCACTTGACTACGACAGTGGCTGCGACAGCGTGCTCGGCCTCTGCGGTGGTGCGCAACCGGATTGCTTCCTCGGCGACCGAGGAGGCGAGAGAAGTGCCAATGAATTGGCAAGTGCGGAAGTGCTCTTCCTATCTATCCTACATCCGACCAAAGTGCGCATCGGAGAAGGCTCTAAGAGATAGACAAGAAGAGGAAGAGTACGGATGCCATAGTCAATGGTAGCTCGAAGGTACCGAAAGATCGTTTCACCTTTGTCGATGAGATACGAGGAGAAGCACAAAGCGAGCACAAAGACACCTGAGAAAAATGTATGTACGGTCTCGGTGTGAGGTACAAGAGAGAGCCAATCATGCTCTGAACTCCTTTTGGTCAGCGAGTTCGTAGTCTTCATACGGATCGAGGCGGTTTGTAGATGCCATCGGAGTTGATATCGGCTTTCCATCATTCATGTCGAAGCGCCGGGAGGTCTCGAGTGTATTTGCCTTGATGAAGAAAGGTACCCTCCGAGTCTGTTTGATTTGGAATCCAAGGAAGAAACTCAACTCGCCCATCATGCTCATTTCAAACTCAGAGCTCATGACATCGGAAGCGGGAAAGCGAGAGCATGCGAGGAGCCGCCAAAGATAATGTCATCCACGTAGATCCGGACGAAGCGAAGATCGGTGCCAAGGCGGCGGATGAACAAGGTCTTGTCAATTTTACCCATCTCAAAACCATGGCTCGTGAGATAGGACTTAAGCCTTTCATACCAAGCTCAGGGAGCTGCTTGAGTCCATACAAAGCTTTGGAAAGCTGTAGACATGGTTAGGGTATTTGGGGTTCTCGAAACCAGGAGGTCATCGACATAGACTTCTTCCTCAATAAGGCCATTGAGGAAGGCACTCTTGACATCCATTTGGTAAAGCTTGAAACCCTTAGAAGTTTGCAAAGGCAAGCGAGATTCTAATGGCTTCAAGTCTAGCTCTGAGGGCAAAGGTCTCTTGAAATCTAGACCCTCAACTTGAGAGTATCCCTGAGCTACCAGCCTAGCCTTGTTTCGAATGACTAACCCATCTTCACTTTGCTTGTTCTTGAACACCCATTTGGTCCCAATGATATTGTGACCTTGAGGGGCTCAACAAGGGACGAGACCTTGTTCCTTTCAAAGTTTTCCAATTCCTCGTGCATGGCGTTAGTCCATGACTCATCGAAAGAGCATGACAAGCGTCTTTGGGCTCAAGCGAGGCAACAAAGCGAGAATGGAGACAGAATAGAGACATGCCAGTTTTTGAACGAGTGACTCGCTCAAAGAGATCTCCAATTATCTGCTCTGAAGGATGGTCCTTTTGAATGTGTCTTGGAGGTCCAGGGTGAGATGAAGAAGTGGCCTCTACCTCATTAGCAGACGAGATAGGGACAGAGCCACTAGCTTCAGAAGAAGCAGAAGGTAAGGGCTGATCTCCTCGAGTGCGGTGGAAGAGGGCACCTCAAGAGGAAGAGAAGGAGGCTGGATCGGGTAAACAACCCTCATCTCCATCCTCCTCATCGTCCACAAAGATGGACTCAGACTGCTCTAAGGAACCTGAGATATCAGGCCTAGTCCTGGGTGGCCTCATCGAAGGTCACCTCACAGGGTTTCTAACAATTTACTAGATTGGCATTCCAGACTCTATAGGCACGAGAAGAAGTCGAGTAACCCAGAAAGATCCCATCACAAGATCGTGACTCGAACTTATCTAGGTTCCCAGACTTCAGAATAAAACACTTGCAACCAAACACACGAAAATGCGAGGCCATTTGGTTTTCGCCCATATCTCAACTCATAAGAAGTGCGATGCAAGAGTGCAGAAGAAAAACTCTGTTAGAAACATGACAAGCGTAGCAATTGCCTCACCCAAAACTTCCTAGGTGTAGAGTACTCATCAAGCATCGTCACGGCCATCTCGACCAAGGTGCGGTTCTTCCTCTCCACAACGCCATTTTGTTGGGGGCGTATGGAGGCGAGGCGGTGCTCTACACTGTCTCACCACAAAACTCTCAAAGTAGGAATTCTTGAACTCGGTGCCATTATCGGTCGAATTGCTCGTAATGCACAGGAGCTCAACGAAAGCCTACCAAAAGACCACGAAAAAGAGTAAGCGTCTCATCCTTGAGGCTAAGAAGAACACCCAAGAATACCTCGAGAAGTCATCGACCACGACAAGTACGTACCACTTCCTCCCTCTTGTTGCACTCTATTTGGTCCCATCGTGTCCATATGGGCGATTGACACAGTGCATCTGTCATAGTCCTTTATGAATGGAGGATGTGAAGCGGCAACCATTTTGCCGTGCGCAAGGAGCACAAACAAGATCCTTGACCATTTTGAGTTTGGCAAACCACGAATGAGATCGTGGCGCTAACTCGGGTCGGATGATCAAATCCTATATGACCAAGTCTCCTATGCGAGAAAGACAAATCACGGGATTGAAGCAATTAAACACCGGAGAGGATCACGGAAGATCGAGAAAAATCAGCACGAAAAATCCTCCCATAACGAGAAATCCATAAACTAGACTACAGAAGAATCAAGAATTTTGCAATTGTTTTCTTAAAGCTCACCTCGAAACCGTCATCGGTGGTCGAGAGACTCAAAGCAGATTATCTGCGGCTTACTTACTAAGGCAACATCTTTTAAAATAAAAGAATCATTAATGCTCATAGTACCTTTAGCGATGGCGCCCAAATGAAGCATCTCAGAAGGTGATCGTCTCATCACACAGGAGGCGCGGGCTAGGAAGAAAACCAACGAGACTCACAAGTCATATGGCGTGAACAACCGAGTCTACAATCCGGACCTTTCCTTCGGCCCGCGACCACGAGTCAAAGAGAGTAAAGTCTCGATCTTGGGGTGAATCGCGATGATTTTGGCACCCAATCTTGAGTAACACGACGAGCAGATGAAGTAGTCAAGCAAGGCCGACCTCTATCTACCCTCGCTCTGTCACTCAACAAGTCAAAAGATCTCGACTGTTCTTTGGATCCATTGCTATGGAGGAGCGAGTCGAAGTGCGATAACATCTTGATCTCGCCATGGTAGCTATCTCGAAAGGAAAGCGAGATCTACCCTCGGGGTGGCGAGAGTTTCGACCAAAGGGAGCATGAGGACGAAAAATCGAAAACTTCGGAAAAACCAAGTCCTCGATCTTGCCCAAAATCATCGGATGGAACAAATCTAGACCTCGTGTTGGTCTTAGGTGCACTCAAGATCAGGGTGACCACAGAATGTTCCTAAGAGACTCAACACGATCTCTTAGCGATCTTGGCGCTGAAGCAATGATCAACTAAATGTCCATCTTTACGTGAAGGTGCAATGATACTTCGCCCCGAGGGAAAGCTGCGGTGGGATCACCTTCTTTGTCGAAATCCTTTGAACAAAACCCGCCGACTTAAAATTGACTTTCTCGATCCTGGGCTTAGTTTTGATCACACACAGTGCTATGGTTTTGAGCACGACGGTGGATGCTTCCTCATATCCTCACGGATATCATATCCTAGACCACGATTAAATCTGCAAATTTTAGATTTGTCTAGAATGAGATTGAGCTTCTTCTTGCCTCCTACAAACCTCTCGAGAGTGTTCATAAGATCGACACTCCCGAAGAGAGAGGTGCAAGAAGAGCGAGGGGAAGAAGGGACAGAGAAGATAAGGGAGCGGAAGAAGAACCAACAACGAGAGGAAAGATTGGCTTGTGCACGCTGGTAGACTTTGGGGGACAGATCCCTCGCTAGCAGATTGGTTCACGTTACTAGGCGTCTCTACCAAACCCTTAGACTTCTTCCCCGGCACACACAATACAAGCGGATGATTGTGTCTCTAGAAGGTCCTTAGTTAGCTTCACATTTTCATCAATGCAACCAAATCACATTTTAGTTTATTACAATGATTGCAAGGTGAGCTAACAAGGTCCTTAGAAGCATCTTGAGCCAATTTATTCTTGTGATCAATCATTTCTTGAAAGCTGCTTGAATCTGAATCTAGTTCGTGATTAACTTAGGGCGGTTTAAACAAGACACATGAGGCTCTAGTAAGCGCGACTTGAAATTGACAATTTTGTGATCTCGCGTTTAGGTTCATCTTGAGATTATTACAATTTTCACAAGTTTGAGGAGATCAAGCAACATGGTATAAAGACCTCTAAGCGAATTGTCCTTAACCTCACATGAGGTGCAAGCGGTAGCCTCAACAGTAGTGGATGAAGGAGGTGCTATCCTACTCATCTCTAATTAAACAAGAAGGCTAATGTTCTCTACCTTAATCAAGTCAAGTTCGGAGGACACACTATCATGTAAGGTCCTTAGTTTTCCATATCATCAATCAAAGCACGGCATGTGTCACATTCATCACGGGAGGAAGCGGATGTAAGTAAAGTGAGCTCCGTGATAGTCTAGCTACTTCCTTCTCCAACCCAAACACTTAGCCCTAGACTTAGCATGGAATCTACCTAGCTTAAGAAAAGCATCATTAAGCTGGTCATAAGTGGGACTAACCTCGTCGAGTCGGATGTACTCATTTGTCGCTCGATTCGCCCGAGGCCATGAAGCACATCTTAGGAGAAGTTCTTGAGTCGTCCTTGGGATCATGATCGTCCTTCCCATCATCGTCCTCCACCCCTCCACCTCGGCGGTGTCCGGCTCGTCGAGGCGGTGAGGGCGCGATGGAGCAACTTCTTAGCCTTCCCAAAGTTGCGGAACTTCTTCTTGCCTTGGTCAGTCTTTGAGGGCTTCGTGTTGCGGTTCTTGTCGATGTAGTCGTTCTTGCTTGGACCGCCATAGTCACCTTTGCCCTTCCCAAGCTTGGGACGGTTTGCTCGGATGTGGTTGGGGCCACCACACTCGAAACAAATCACGGGACCTCCTCTTTTACCATCCCTCCTCCTCTTGTAAGCATGGGAAAACTTCCGAGCTAGGAGGGCTAGCTGTTCATCCTCAAAGCGCTCTAGCGATCATCGGTTATGTCACGAGAGCGACTAGGGAGAACCAGCGTGTCGACTCGAGAAGAAGATCGAAGTGGGATCGGTGACTAAAGCCATCATTGTGACTTGACCTTGAGAGACAATGTCAATCTCGTGAGTCTTGAGGCGCGAGTAAAGCGCATCAAGAGTCGTGGTCGAGAAGGTCCGTGCTATCTTTGATGGTAGTCACTTTCATCTCCCAAACACGAAGATCAAGTGCGAAAGCATCTGTCGGCGTTATCCGAGTCGGGTATGTAAGACCGACCGCTCGGAGATTGCTCAAGATTTTGTGAAAGCGAAAAGCACTCGTCTAAAGATTCACGGACAAGCATTTCAAATTTCTGTACTCACGCTTGGCTGGTCTTGTCGAGCCGTCTTAATCGAGTGGTGCCCTCATGGTATGCATCGAGGTCACCCGGATGTAAATGGTAAATCAAATGAGAAATACGATCAAACTCATACGCTTAAACCACGAATGATTATGTTCCTTGCCTTAGCATTTGCCTCAACATCGCCATGTTTCCGGCATTGATGTTCTCATCGGCGAGAGCGACAAATCTAACCTTCACCTTTCTCGGATGGCATACCCACGAGCACGGATGTAAGTTTCCATTCGGCTCTTCGGAAGGGGTAATCCGGACCATCAAAAGCGGAGGCTTGGTGGAATACTTGTCAGTTGCCATGGCTCAACCGTAGGTTAAGATCTATCAAGAAGAGCTAGCAAGCTCGATACCAATTGAAGGACCGAAATGGCAGCAGGAGGGGGTGAATGGTGAAATAAAATTAAGAACTCCCCTTTCTTGTATTTAAAACAAATCTACAAAGCCCTCTGGATCTCTTAAGAAGAGTGAAGCAAAATCGAGAGAATCAAAATAAACTTGAGATGTACATCGAAATCGGAAGGTCGATTCTACCCGTGATAGTTCGCACTCCGTGGTTCGGGATGCGTGCGGAAGTTCCGCTGATGATTCGTAGTGGACAATCGGAAGTTCGATTGTCTGACCAGAAACGATCTTTCGGGTTTTTCCAAAAATCCAAAGTGCTAAATCTTGAATGCTCTTCTCGGTCAAGTTTCACAGGACATCATCCTAAGCAACATCTTGACCTCATGGAGAAGAATCGCAAACAAAGATTTAACAAACAAGCCAAAATCGGTTTCTTGAAGAAGGGCAAGAAAGACCAAAACCGAAATAGACACGATTCTCGATTCCTAGTTCATGAAACTTTGAGGATACATTAGCAATATCAAAGCGAATCTAGATATCAAGTTTCATGCTATTTCATAAGGCGAATCAAAAGATATGCCAAAACCCTAGATATTTAACATGAGCAGAGAGAAGGAAGAGGACATAAATAAGTAATCAAAACTCGAGTTTCATTGATAGATATCAAATGTTTCTGAGATGGAAACACAGAGGAAAGATTACATAAGATTTGAGATCATACTCTCCCTCTCAACAAGCTCTCAAAAAGCAAAACAAATCTTTTTCTAGAGCTAACCTAATTTTCTCTTAAAAGTCTAACCCTAACTCGGGGTTCTCCCTATTTATAGCCTTGGCTAATGGGCCTCAACCCATTAAGCCCGCTACACCCGAGCGGAACCGCCTCCACTTTTGCCGCTTTGCGAAAAGACCCTTCGCCCCTTGCGCACCTTACGGAAGCCTCCGTACACCTTGTTGTGCACGACTTAACCTTCAAGATTCACGCCGTCTTGACACATCCCGACCGTTCGACCTCAGCGCCTCCTGCGCCTAGTCCGGTCCACGTGTCTCGCCACGACTCCATCTTGATGCCTGCGGTCAACACAGACAAAAACACATCACATAGCATTGCACAATATCATAGCATCAATATTTGTATAAGACTCAAACTCATACAAAATCAAAATCACAATTTAACCTTCTACGCACGATTCGGACACAATCGGAAGTTCGCACTTACCACGGCGGAAGTTCCGATTTCTAATTATCCGCTTAACGAAATATCGGAAGTTCGCGCTCAACAACTGCGGTACTTCGATATCGGGCTAACAAGCACTTATCGGGAATATCGGAAGTTCGCGCTCAACACAATGCGGTACTTCGATATCCGAACAACAAACTTCGGATATTTAATTCGATCCGATATCTCGAGAGAACACTTAATGTCGAATTATCGGACACTCGCTACCTTGTGCGGAAGTTCCGATTTCCTTGGTAGAACTCAAAACCGGAAAATCGGAAGATCCTATTTCCAACACCGGTGAGTTCGATTAATGGAACTTCCGCTCCATACAATGATAGATTCCGATTTCCGATTTCGGCCGAAGCAGTCCAAACCAAAAACCTCAACTCTCAATCTAATCAACACACTTGTCAAATACTCATCACTCAGAGTGGAGGACCTCTCACATGGTCTCTCAGCCAAAAATAGGTGTTGTAGGCAAGTGAGGATCCCAATGCACTTGGTCTCATAATTTTGGATCCTCCAAGCAAAAGTTCTATTCAATTTAAGTTTCGGAAGGTTTGAATTTCGGGCATGAATTTGGCTAAGTCCTGGTGGCGGTCCGGCCGGCTCAGGAGGCGGTCCGGCCGGCGGAGGCGGTCGGCCCGACTCACATGGAAGCTGATCGGACCGTTTTCTCCTGAGCGTCGGTCAACCGTGGCGATTTTGTTTTGTTAGGTCAAAGTCATTGGTATCGTGGCATATGGTTTGCATGATGCATGTTTTGACTAACATGGGTCAAGTTGTGAAGAACTTGTTTCGAATTCGTGTTTGCTTGTCTATGGTTGTGCGAGGTTGCTTGGTGGTCAGCGGACAGTCAGGCGAGGAGGATCGAGACTAGACTTGGAGAGTTGAGGTCGAGCGATCGGCGGTCTTTGGTGAGAGTCAATGGACTCAAGCGTGACACAAGATGGACAAGGGTGACCTATTGGCGAATCCATGGCGCATGGTGAAGCGGTTTAGGTCAAAAGGTTAAAACGGCGCTTTGCGAAGCGTGCGTGTGTGACCGTTTGTTAGTGGGCCTTGGGAGCCCAATTGAGTCAAACCCCTAGGCGACGGGATGAATAGACAAAGGCGAATCATGGGCTTCGCGGAGAATCAAATTCCGCAATTCCTGTCCTTTGGAACCACAAGGCGTTGCCGAACCTTACAACACCATGCTCATCCTCGAGAAGCACTTAGTGTACTGTTCTTGATATTTTCCTTGATCGGCTCACTCCAACATCGATTGTTGGCGACCTTAATTCGATCCACCAAGATTGGTTGCACAACCAAGGCGTGAGGAACCATGCTCAACCAAACCTAAGTTGAGGCGCTGGAATTCCTTCGGGAGGGTGGTGGCGCTCACAGAGCAACAAGGCATTGCAATGCGCTTTCCGATGGCGCGATCGGCAACAACATTAGCCTTGCGGATGGTAGTGAATTCCATGTCATAGTCCTTGATCAACTCCAACCATCTCTTTTGCACGAGGTTGGATCTGGTTGGGTGAACAAATACTTTAGGCTTTTGTGATCCGAATACACCATAGCGATTACCGATTAGGTAATGTCGCCAAATCTTAAGTGCATGAATCACACGGCTAATTCCAAGTCATGGGTAGGGTAGTTGAGTTCATGAGATCTCAATTGCCTTGATGCATAGGCCACTACCTTGCCCTCTTGCATCGGGGCATGGCAAGGAGTCCTCGGCGAGAAGCATCATAAAGATATCGAAGCTTTGATGAATATCGGGAAGAACGAGGGCGGGAGGCGGTGGTCAAGCGCTTCTTAAGTACTTGGAAGCTTTCCTCACAAGCATCGGACCATAAGAACTTCTTGTCCTTCTTAAGCAACTCAGTCATCGGCCGCGATCTTGGAAGTTCTCGATAAAGCGGCGATAATATCCGCTAAACCAAGAAAACTCCGCGCCGATTACAAGTAGGTGACACCAGAAAGAACATCGGCTGATCTTGCTAGGATCAGCGGCTCGCCTCTGCCGAAAGAACATGACCGGAAGGCCACTTCCTTCAACGAAGCGCGCTTGCGAACTTTGCATCTGGTGGTGCTCACGAAGCTGCCCAACACAAGCCTCGGATGCTCATCATGTTCCTCATCGTTCTTAGAATAGATAAGAATATCATCGATGAAGACCACAACAAACTTATCCAAATACTCCATGAATACCGAATTCATGAGGTTCATGAACAAAGCGAGAGCATTGGTTAAGCCAAATGATATGACGGTGTATTCATACAAGCCGTGGCGAGTAGAAAGCGTCTTTGGAATATCTTGAATTCGTATCCGAACTTGATGATATCCACTCTCAAATCAATCTTGGAGAATACTCGAGCTCCAGTTAATTGATCAAAGAGATCATCAATGCGGGGCAATGGATACTTGTTCTTTACCATTACCTCATTAAGCGGACGGTAATCACGCACATGCGTAAAGTATTGTCCTTCTTCTTTACGAAGATAATTTGGACAACCCCACGGGGATGAGCTAGGCGGATGAAACCTTTTCTTGCAGCTCATTCAATTGCTTCTTCAACTCCACCAACTCGTTCGGTGGCATCCAGATAATGCCTCTTTGAAATCGAGGCGATCACAGGAACCAACTCGATGACAAACTCGAGATCTCGAGCTGGTGGCATCCGGGAAGATCTTCGGAAAGACATCAACGAAGTCACAAAGCTGTTGGGACTTCATTAATATCTAGGCGGGCTTAACTGCGCGAAGAGATGCGGACCTAGCGACCGGTAGCGAACATGCTCGCGGAAAGGCTAGATAGAGACACACCTCTTGGCGCAATCGATTTGTCCCTTATCTGAGACAACCAATCCATACCAAGAATTACATCTAAACTTGCTGAATGGAGGATGATAAGATTAGCTAAGAACCCTACTCCCTCAATCTCGATAGGAGCGTCCCTACACTTAGAGTGGCTCTCAACTCCAGAACCGGAGAAGCGAATGAGCAGCGGGACCAACAAAGGAGTAAAGAGGAGCTCACTAATAGCGACAAAGACTAGAAACAAAGAATGAGATGCTCTGAATCAAACAAAGCGATAGCAGAATGAGAGTTAACGAGAAAGTGTACCCGGCACGACGTCGGGTGCCTCTGTGCCTCGCCGTGAGATGAGGTTGACGCGAGCACTACCCACGCATACAGGTAGTAGGGACTATCTTGAGTCTGAGAAGAACCACCTCTGGCGCGTCCTCCATTAGGGCGGCTCGCTCTGTCTTCTTAGGGCATTGGTTGCATAATGCCCCTTACGGTTGCGGCGAAGCAAGTAACCCGGCGGCGGGTTGCGGGGCCACCTGGCGACTTCGCGGTGCGTGGTGGTGCACGACTGCGAAGGGCGAAGAACAGTCTTGGCGGCCTCGGGTCTTTGGCTTCTTGACGCGACCCCGAGGCGGATGAGCGGGGATAGCGGCCTGGATGACCACGGGCCTCCACTTACGCTGCGGGAATCCACAAGCGCTCTCCACTGAGTGCTTTCGGCGGCGATGGCCTTGTCCACCAAGGCACGGAAATCGGGAAGTCGGCGATGGATAGCTTGTCCCAAGCTCCTCGGACAAACCATCCTTAAACTTCTCTTGCTTGGCCTCATCGGTGGCCACCTCCTCGGAGCATAACGAGCCAAATGGTTAAACTCGTGCGGTACTCCGTGGCGAGAGGCGTCCTTGTCGGCGACAAGAACTCCTTCTTCTTGACCTCATCGGTAGGAAGGAATGTGACTCCGACGGAAGGCGGTGCGGAACTCCTCCCAAGTAGCGGTGTGGCCGTCATTTGCATGGCGAAAGCTCTCCCACCAAGACAAAGCTGCACCCTCCGGTGGTGCGATGCAAGCAGCACCTTCGTGCTCACAGCGCTGCGCTATCTGAAGCTTCGCTCCACGAGGCGAAGCGATCGTCGCGTCAGCGGGTCCTCGGACTGAGAACGGGGGTGGGTGCGAAGAAATTCGCAAGTCCCCACGCGGTGGTGTCCACTCCCTTGCCGGATCACGAAGCACCGGCAAGGCGGAAGTGTTGCTTGCGATGGCGTCGAAGGACCCTCTGTCCTCTGCAGTTGCGCTCGATCTGAAGAAGGACCTCGGCCATGGTCGGAGGAGGAGGAAGATCCTCGTCTGGACCAGCTGACTGGCCTTGGCCGCTACGAGTGCGTCCGGCCATCCTGTTACAAGAAACTTTGGTTAAAACTAGACTCAAAGATTCAAAGCGAAAGAAAGCGAAAAGCTAACGACTAGGGAATGGAATATCACTCTAATCGAAAGCCAAAAACAACAAGTGTATAAACTTAAGCGGGCTTATAGAAAGACTCCAAAAATCGTAATGAACCACCAACCAAGGCTCAACTTCCCAATGCAACTAACCCGTATTGAATGAGCAGTAATTGTTTGAGAAGGTAAAAATCGAGAAAATTAAGGTAAGATCGAACACCACTTAAGATCAAGGCTAAATCAGCAAAAATAGTGTTAGATACATAGCTAACTAGTATCACATCTTACCCTTTAACCCCACAAGTTTTAGTTGATTATCCTCTCATTTTCTACCCATTAGAAACCATCGAGCTTCTTGTCAGAAAATTGAGGTTCTTGTAGTGATTTTGCATCAAGCTCGGTAGAAGTCTCCCATTCTAGAAACTTCAAAATCGGCACACTTCAATTTGCCAAACTCGGTGGTCTATCGAAACCATTGAGCTCATTTGTCAGAAATTGAGGTGTGTTGTCGATTCGCATCAAGCCTCTAGTCGAAACCTTGATCGGGAACTTCAAAACCCTAAGCACTCCAATTTGCCAAACTCGGTGGTTCCCAAAACCCATTTAATCGATAACACTACCTTTGAAAAGGAGATGAGAGGAAAACAACCTTCAAACTCAAATTAGAGTAAGATGAGAGGAGAAAGCTAAGATAGGTAAGGAATAAAATCTGAGAACTTACTTAAGCTTTCAAAAATCATTTGATACTTTGAAATTAGGGTTTTCCAAAATATCCTAAAAGACGACCAAGCTTGGGTTACTACGGTCAGTATGGCTCTGATACCAAACCTTGTGAGACCCCGGTTTATCAGAAGCGTAATGCTTAACGACCACTTGGTCCTAGCATCACAAATCGGATAATCAGAGACTCGAGACATGTATACTTTCCAGAGTGCAGTATACATACCTCTTTACAAAGTTCATGCATCAATTCCATTCATTCACATAGAACCAAAGCAAAAACGACAAACCAGAAGATAACATAAATAAAGGATAGTCATTACAAAAGAGAGGCCAACCGGCCAAATGACAAATACATAAAGAGATTGAACAGTGGAAGCAAAAGTGCCATAAGATGGCTATAAAACAAAAGAGCCAATCAGTGTGCCTTTAACCCACAAGGCAGCAAGCCGGACCGCCAAGCTAGTCGTCGAATCCACCACACATCTCACAAAAGTGAGGCCCTTGGGGCTCACCTTCTTCCCCTGCCAACGAAAGCAGCCGACAAAAGCCGGTGAGTACTTTGAATGTACTCGCAAGACTTACATGTGGAATAACAAACCTGTACATATACTACATGCAAGCTCATTGAAGTGGAGGCTATATGTTTCATTTAGCATAAAGCAAGTTTCCATTTGCAATAATGTAATAGATTGAAAGCAATTTAACAAATCTGTTTTAATGTTCAAATAACAGAAAGAACAATAATATGATAACTAGACAACAACGATCTGGAAGTGACTAAACCATTAGTCACCACAACAATAGCATGAATTACCCATTCATGCCAACCATATCAAAATTTTAATTTTAAAAGATTGTAGTCTAGTTCTTGCGACCTTACCAAGCATGTCCATAACCTAGGGCGAGGCTATTGAATAGTTTATACCTGCGGGGGTGTACCAATGTACCCACACGCTGCACCGCCTTTTGCCACTAGATTAGCATACTTCCTTTGGTATGCAGAAACACAGCTAAGTCCTACGAGACATTTCCAATATTGCGCATTATTCACGAGCACCCGTATGGATAGAAACCCATACGTTGTGCGGAGTCATTGTAAAGCCTCGGTCAACTACAAATCGCAGGTAAAGCCTTGGACAACTACAATGCTCCTCGGTGGAGAGCCTACAGGAATCTCCACCACCGCACACCCAACACAAGAACACATATCCTTTTCACACAACACACACAACCCCTCCTGCGACTCGGAGATAACACCGTAAAGTACTAAGTCAGAGAGGTCCCATATCCCTCTCGCGTGGTTATACGCATAAGCGCAGCTTAGTGACACAAGTAACTCGGTCCTTGATGACCTAGGCACCATTCCATTCACACCAACAGATCACACCAACATACCATTGTGCCCAAGTCTAAAACAATTTTATTTTCAGTTTTTGACTTTACAAAGTAACAAAGCACAAAGTCTTTGGACATAATGGAATAATAAATAATAGTGTGATCAAGATCATCGACTAAGATCGATGATCGCCCATTACTAGAAACTAAGCATTTCTAAGCAAATTCAATTCGTATTCTACTAAATGACAAGAGCTCATCCATTGAACTCAAATCATAGCAAATAACCTAGGCTCAAGGTAGTAAAGGATAAACAAGTCCTCTGATTATGCAACTATAGGATACTAACCATAATTTAACAACAAAATAGCAATGCATACACACAAGTTAAAATCAATATATTAGGCTTGAAAATAATGGGATTAACATGATCAAATTGCTTGCACGCTTCTTTGTGGGTCAAGGTCTCTCTTGAGGATCAACAATATTGTCAATATGCTCTTGGATCTGGGGCGTCGATCTTGGATCCAACGGCCCAAGCCCGTACCGTAGCTGCGCTGAAAACTTAAACGTCAACCGTTGGATCGGATCCAACGGTTCACACGGCCAGAGCGTTCGGTGGTCCGACGTTCCGCCAGACGCGAGCCGTGGATCGGGATCCGGAGCGGTTCCGCGGATCCGGTGTTCGGTGGTCGAGCGTTCATTCCGATCTGCACCGTTGATCTTGGATCCAACGGATCACAGACCAAAGCGCGAATGCAGACTCAAATCTTGGCGCGATCGAGCCGCGAGATCTTAGGATCGACGGTCCACAATAGCGCGTTCAAACTCCGTCTTGTTTTCGTCAAAGCAAAGCAAGCAGCGAGGAAAAACGGCTCACCGCGGGCGGCTACGGCGCGGCGGTGCGACAAACGTAAAAATGAGTCCCAAGCGTCATTGCGCACCTAATGGTACCAATGGCGTTGGTGCTGATGGACGGATCGCGGCAAGCAGGAAAAGAACCGAGAGGGCGAAAAATGACCAAAAAGCAGCGATAAGCTCGGTGCGGTCCAAGGGAGCGGTGCGAGCCACTAGGGACTAAGAGGAGCTACGAGCGCAATGGATGCGAGGAGAGTCGAAGCTGCCGGGCGAGGAGGCAGGTTTGGTGAAATTGGAAATCAATTGACTCGTCCTGGACAAATTGAACCGAATTGAGTGAGGTTAAGCTTGAGTGAGTTGAGGGGAGCGGAGGAGTGAAAACTTGAAGAAGAAAGCCCGTGCGGCACCGACTTCACCGAAGCCCCAAAGCCGAGCAATGGCGGTAGAAAGCTTCAGGGTCTGCGGCTCCGGCTGGCTTGTGAGTGATAGCTAGAGGCTGCGGAGTTGCTAAAGGGAGCTAAGGGAGAAGCAAAGGAGCTTAAATAGCCGAGGATGGCCGAGAGAGCGGCGAGAACTTCGCTCGGGTCAACTGGCCGTTTGAGCACGAGAGAAGCGGCGGAGGCGGTTGGAGAGGGGCGCTGAGGAGGAGCACGACGAGCAATAAATGCGCCTGAGAGAGCCGTTGAAAAGCGGCAGTGGAGTGGATTGCCGCTGCGTTTTCCTCTGCGCACGCCATGGCGACGCCGACGCTGCTTGTTGTGTGACCGGAGGAAGGAGGAGGCAGCGGCCGTCGGATTGAAATCGAGCGGTGAGTTAGATCGCGTGGATTACAAGCGGTTCGTCGTTCGGTTGATCGGAGACCGTTCGATCTTGATCCAACGGCTCCACGGCCCGCGCGCGCGGCGCGGTGCGTTTAGTTGGTTGGACCGAGTCCATTGGCTCGAGCGAGTGCAGTTCGAACCGAGAGCAGTGCAAACCGGTTAGAAATTTGAATTTTAAACATCTGATTTTTGAGAATTATTTGAGGTAGCAAACAAACTCCAAAATTTATGAAATTTTAACTGGAGCTTTCATTGCGTAGGAACCTTCCATAAAATTTTCAGAGATTTTAATGCACTGAATTATTCTCCAGAAATTCCAGAAGAGAGGAAAATAGGGTTTGACGGTTTGACTTGCCCCCAAAATTATCAAATAATTTCTAAAAATCATGAGATAATTCAGAGGTGTTAAACATCAACCCTAGACCCAAGAAAATTTATTTCCAAGGTTGGGCACAAGATTTTCATGAAGGAGATTTGTGTTGGTGTCCAAATGGTAATTTGATTTTGATTTCACATAATTTCTTTACAAAAATTATGGGCGATTACAAAAATCAAGATCGGAGAAAAGTTTTAATTTCTCCTCATTTTTATTACATTTGAAACACAAACCAATTTTGGGATGTTACAAAACCTCCCCCTTACAAAAATCTCGTCCAGAGATTTGGCTCGCTCGATAAAGAAAGATGGATAGTGCGCAGAGGCGATCTTCCCTTTCCCAAGTAGCTTCATCTTGAATGGTTTGACCCTTGAACTTTAAGGAACTTGATGGCACGATTCCTCGTTCTTCGTTCGATCTCTTCAAGGATGCGAGCAGGTGCTCCTTGTAGGTCAAATCTTCTTGGACATCGAGGTTTCCAGCGGAGCTTCCTCGGTTGGAACACGGAGGCACTTCTTTAGTTGGGACACATGAAAGACATCATGTACCCCCTCGAGTGCATCGGCAATTCCAACTTATAGGCAGCGACTCCTTTCTTCTCGATAACACGGTAAGGACCGATATATCGATGAGCTAACTTGCCCTTGGCGCCAAAAGCTGATGGCCCTTCAAAGGAGAGACTTTGAGATAAACAAAGTCATCGGGCTCAAACTCAATTCACGACGGCGGCGATTCGCGTAGCTCTTTGCTGGATTGAGTACGTGCGCAAGCGATCACGAATGAGTGAACTTGGCTCTGGCCTCATTGATCGAGTCCGGACCAAAGAAAGGTCTTCGCTTTCTCGAGACCAGTTCAGCGGGGTTCGCACTTTCTCCGTATAAGGCCTCGAAGGTGACATGCCAAGGCGGCTGAAGCTGTTGTTGTAGGAAAACTTCGGCAAATGGCAAGCATTTCTCCCAATTCTTTCCATAGGAGAGGACACAAGCCGAAGCATGTCTTCCAACACTTGGTTGACCCTTTCGGTCGACCATCGGTTTGGGGGTGATAGGTTGAGCTAAAGGTAAACGGGTTCCCATGGCCTCTTGCAAACTACGCCAAAAGCGAGAGGTGAAAAGAGAACCACGATCGAGACAATTGTCTTAGGTACCCCATGTAAGCTCACGATCACGGGCAATGTAGAGATCCGCCAAAAGACCTACGAGATCCGTCTTGATTGGAAGGAAATGAGCCACCTTAGTTAGCGATCTATGACAACCCGGATGGCATCATTGCCCTTGGAAATGCAGGCGGACCGGTGATAAAATCCATCCGATCGAATCCACTTCCATTCGGAATAGGCAAAAGGTGAAGCGCCTGGCCGGGCCGATGCTCGGCCTTGACACGACGACATCACGTCGCACTCGACAACGAACTTCACAATTTCCCTCTTCATTCGGGTCCACCAAAATCACAGCGGAGATCTTGATACATCTTTGTGGCCGGGATGAATAGACAAAAGCGAATCATGGGCTTGCGGAGAATCAAATTCCGCAATTCCATGTCCTTTGGAACCGAAAGGCGTTGCCCGAACCTTACAACACCATGCTCATCCTCAGAGAAGCACTTAGCTGTACCGTTCTTGATATTTTCCTTGATGCGGCTCACTCCAACATCTGATTGTTGAGCGACCTTAATTCGATCCACCAAGATTGGTTGCACAACCAAGGCAGCGAGGGAACCATGCTCAACCAAACCTAAGTTGAGACGCTGGAATTCCTTCAGGAGGGTGGGCTGACGCTCCTGGAGCAACAAGGCATTGCAATGCGCTTTCCGACTGAGCGCATCGGCAACAACATTAGCCTTGCCCGGATGGTAGTGAATTCCCATGTCATAGTCCTTGATCAACTCCAACCATCTCTTTTGCCTGAGGTTCAGATCTGGTTGGGTGAACAAATACTTTAGGCTTTTGTGATCCGAATACGCCATAGCGATTCTGGATTAGGTAATGTCGCCAAATCTTAAGTGCATGAATCACGGCTAATTCCAAGTCATGGGTAGGGTAGTTGAGTTCATGAGATCTCAATTGCCTTGATGCATAGGCCACTACCTTGCCCTCTTGCATCGGGGCCGCAACCGAGTCCTCGGCGAAGCATCGCAAAAGATATCGAAGCTTTGATGAATATCGGGAAGAGCGAGGGCGGGAGGCGGTGGTCAAGCGCTTCTTAAGTACTTGGAAGCTTTCCTCACAAGCATCGGACCATAAGAACTTCTTGTCCTTCTTAAGCAACTCCGTCATCGGCCAGCGATCTTGGAAGTTCTCGATAAAGCGGCGATAATATCCCGCTAAACCAAGAAAACTCCGCGCTTCGATTCAAGTAGGTGACACCAAGAAAGAACATCGCCGATCTTGCTAGGATCAACGGCTCGCCTCTATTTGAAAGAACATGACCCGGAAGGCCACTTCCTTCAACCAGAACGCGCACTTGCTGAACTTTGCATACAGCTGGTGCTCACGAAGCTTGCCCAACACAAGCCTCAGATGCTCATCATGTTCCTCATCGTTCTTAGAATAGATAAGAATATCATCGATGAAGACCACAACAAACTTATCCAAATACTCCATGAATAACGAATTCATGAGGTTCATGAACAAGGCAGGAGCATTAGTTAAGCCAAATGACATGACGGTGTATTCATACAAGCCGTAGCGAGTAGAGAAAGCCGTCTTTGGAATATCTTCGGGTCGTATCCGAACTTGATGATATCCCACTCTCAAATCAATCTTGGAGAATACTCGAGCTCCAGTTAATTGATCAAAGAGATCATCAATGCGGGGCAATGGATACTTGTTCTTTACCGTTACCTCATTAAGCGGACGGTAATCCACGCACATGCGTAAAGTATTGTCCTTCTTCTTTACGAAGATAGCTGGACAACCCCACGGGGATGAGCTAGGGCGGATGAAACCTTTTTCTTGCAGCTCATTCAATTGCTTCTTCAACTCCACCAACTCGTTCGGTGGCATCCGATAATGCCTCTTTGAAATCGGGGCAGTACCGGTAACCAACTCGATGACAAACTCGAGATCTCGAACTGGTGGCATCCCGGGAAGATCTTCAGGAAAGACATCAACGAAGTCACAAACTGTTGGGACTTCATTAATATCTAGAGCGGGCTTCGCTTCAAGCGCGAAGAGATGCGGACCTAGCGACTTGGTGGCGAACACCTCGCCGGAAAGACTAGATAGAGAGACACACCTCTTGGCGCAATCGATTTGTCCCTTATGCCGAGACAACCAATCCATACCAATAATTACATCTAAACTTGCTGAATGGAGGATGATAAGATTCGCTAAGAACCCTACTCCCTCAATCTCGATAGGAACGTCCATACACTCAGAGTCAGCTCTCAACTCCGAACCCGGAGAGCGAATGAGCAACGGGACCAACAAAGGAGTAAAGAGGAGCTCACTAATAGCAAACAAAGACTCGAAACAAAGAATGAGATGCTCTGAATCAAACAAAGCGAGAGCGAGAATGAGAGTTAACGAAAGTGTACCCGGCCACGACGCGTGGTGCCTCCTGTGCCTCCGGCCACCGAGATGAGGTTGACGCGACCACTACCCACATACAGGTAGTAGGGACTATCTTGAGTCTGAGAAGAACCACCTCGCCGCGTCCTCCATTAGGGCGAGGGGCTCTATCTTCTTAGGGCATTGGTTCGCATAATGCCCCTTCCGGTTGCAGCGAAGCAAGTAACCGGCGGCCGGGTTGCGGGGCCACCTGGCGACTTCGCGAGTGCGTGGTGAGGCACCGCGACTGCGAAGAAGCGAAACAGTCCGACGGCCTCGGGGTCTTGAAACTTCTTGTGCGACCCACGAGACGGATGAAGCGGGATAGCGGCCTGGATGACCACGGGCCTCCCACTTACGCTGCGGGAATCCTGGCGCTCTCCACGAAGTGCTCGTCGGCGATGGCCTTGTCCACCAAGGCACGGAAATCCGGAAATCGACGATGGATAGCTTGTCTGAAGCTCCTCGGACAAACCATCCTTAAAATTCTCTTGCTTGGCCTCATCGGTGGCCACCTCCTCCGAGCATAACGAGCCAAATGGTTAAACTCGTGCAATTACTCCGTGGCGAGAGGCGTCCTTGTCGGCGACAAGAACTCCTTCTTCTTGACCTCATCGGTAGGAAGGAATGTGACTCCGACGGAAGGCGATGCGGAACTCCTCCCAAGTAGCGGTGTGGCGTCAGTGCATGGCGAAAGCTCTCCCACCAAGACAAAGCGCACCCTCCGGTGGTGCGATGCAAGCAGCGCCTTCTCGTGCTTTCGCGCTGCGCTATCTGGCTTCCGCTCCACGAGATGAAGCCCGTCGTCGCGTCAGCGGGTCTCGGTTTGGAGAGCGTGGGGGGTGGAGTGCGAAGAAATTCCATAAGTCCCCACGCGGTGGTGTCCACTCCCTTGCCGGATCACGAAGCACCGGCAAGGCGGAAGTGTTCTTGTGCGATGGCGTCGAAGGACCCTCATCCTCTGCGGTTGCGCTCGATCGAAGAAGGACCTCGGCCATGGTCGGAGGAGGAGGAAGATCCTCGTCCGGACCAGCTGACTGGCCTTGGCCGCTACGAGTGCGTCCGGCCATCCTGTTACAAGAAACTTTGGTTAAAACTAGACTCAAAGATTCAAAGTCGAAAGAAAGCGAAAAGCTAACGACTAGGGGAATGGAATATCACTCTAATCGAAAGCCAAAAACAACAAGTGTATAAACTTAAACAGGCTTATAGAAAGACTCCAAAAATCGTAATGAACCACCAACCAAGGCTCAACTTCCCAATGCAACTAACCCGTATTGAATGAACGAGTAATTGTTTGAGAAGGTAAAAATCAAAAAATTAAGGTAAGATCGAACACCACTTAAGATCAAGGCTAAATCAGCAAAAATAGTGTTAGATACATAGCTAACTAGTATCACATCTTACCCTTTTAACCCCACAAGTTTTAGTTGATTATCCTCTCATTTTCTACCCCATTAGAAACCATCGAGCTTGCTGTCCGGAAATTGAGGTTGCTGTAGTGATTTTGCATCCAAGCTCCAGCCGAAGTCTCCCATTCTAGAAACTTCAAAATCTGGCACACTTCAATTTGCCAAACTCAGTGGTCCTATCAGAAACCATTGAGCTCATTTGTCAGAAATTGAGGTGTGTTGTCAGATTCGCATCCAAGCCTCTAGTCGAAACCTTGACCCGAAACTTCAAAACCCTAAGCACTCCAATTTGCCAAACTCAGTGGTTCCCAAAACCCATTTAATCGATAACACTACCTTTGAAAAGGAGATGAGAGGAAAACAACCTTCAAACTCAAATTAGAGTAAGATGAGAGGAGAAAGCTAAGATAGGTAAGGAATAAAATCTGAGAACTTACTTAAGCTTTCAAAAATCATTTGATACTTTGAAATTAGGGTTTTCAAAATATCCTAAAGGCGACCAAGCTTGGGTTACTACGGTCGATATGGCTCGATACCAAACCTTGTGAGACCCGGTTTATCCGACTTGTAATGTAACGACCACTTGGTCCTAGCATCACAAATCAGATAATCCGAGACTCGAGACATGTATACTTCCCAGAGTGCAGTATACATACCTCTTTACAAAGTTCATGCATCAATTCCATTCATTCACATAGAACCAAAGCAAAAACGACAAACCAGAAGAAAACATAAATAAAGGATAGTCATTACAAAAGAGAGGCCGACCGGCCAAATGAGAAATACATAAAGAGATTGAACAGCGGAAGCAAAAGTGCCATAAGATGGCTATAAAACAAAAGAGCCAATCAGTGTGCCTTTAACCCACAAGGCAACCGACCGGACCGCCAAGCTAGTCGTTGAATCCACCACACATCTCACAAAAGTGAGGCCCTTGGGGCTCACCTTCTTCCCCTGCCAACGAAAGCAGCCGACAAAAGCCGGTGAGTACTTTGAATATACTCGCAAGACTTACATGTGGAATAACAAACCTGTACATATACTACATGCAAGCTCATTGAAGTGGAGGCTATATGTTTCATTTTAGCATAAAGCAAGTTTCCATTTGCAATAATGTAATAGATTGAAAGCAATTTAACAAATCTGTTTTAATGTTCAAATAGCAAGAAAGAACAATAATACTTGATAACTAGACAACAACGATCCTGGAAGTGACTAAACCATTAGTCACCACAACAATAGCATGAATTACCCATTCATGCCAACCATATCAAAATTTTAATTTTAAAAGATTGTAGTCTAGTTCTTGCGACCTTACCAAGCATGTCCATAACCTAGGGCGAGGCTATTGAATAGTTTTATACCTGAGGGGTGTACCAATGTACCCACACTTGCGGACCGCCTTTTGCCACTAGATTAGCATACTTCCTTTGGTATGCAAGCATACAACTAAGTCCTCTGAGACATTTCCAATATTGCGCATTATTCACGAGCGCTTGTATGGATAGAAACCCATACGTTGTGTCGGAGTCATTGTAAAGCCTCGATCAACTACTCGTCGCGAGTAAAGCCTTGGACAACTACAATGCTCCTCGAGGTGGAGAGCCTACCGGAATCTCCACCACCGCACACCCAACACAAGAACACATATCCTTTTCACACAAGACACACAACCCCCTCCTGCGACTCGGAGATAACACACGCCAAAGTACTAAGTCAAGAGAGGTCCCATATCCCTCTCGCGTGGTTATACGCATAAGCGCTTAGCTTAGTGACACAAGTAACTCGGTCCTTGATGACCTAGGCACTATTCCATTCACACCAACAGATCACACCAACATACCATTGTGCCCAAGTCTAAAACAATTTTATTTTGAGTTTTGACTTTACAAAGTAACAAAGCACAAAGTCTTTGGACATAATGGAATAATAAATAATAGTGTGATCAAGATCATCGACTAAGATCGATGATGGCCCATTACTACGAAACTAAGCATTTCTAAGCAAATTCAATTAGTATTCTACTAAATGACAAGAGCTCATCCATTGAACTCAAATCATAGCAAATAACCTAGGCTCAAGGTAGTAAAGGATAAACAAGTCCTCTGATTATGCAACTATAGGATACTAACCATAATTTAACAACAAAATAGCAATGCATACACACAAGTTAAAATCAATATATTAGGCTTGAAAATAATGGGATTAACATGATCAAATTGCTTGCACCTTCTTTGTGGGTCAAGGTCTCTGCCGAGGATCAACAATATTGTCAATATGCTCTTGGATCACGGGGCGTCGATCTTGGATCCAACGCCCAAGCCTCGGCTACCGAAGCGCATTTGCGCTGAAAACTTAAACGTCAACCGTTGGATGCGGATCCAGCGGTTCACGCGTCTGTGAGCGTTCGGTGGTCGACGTTCGCGCGACGCTGTGGCCGTGGATCTGGGATCCGGCGGTTCACGTGAATCCGGTGTTCGGTGGTCGAACGTTCATTCCGTCTGCCGTTGATCTTGGATCCAACGGATCACAGACCAAAGCGCGCAAGACTCAAATCTTGGCGCGATCCGAGCGCGAGATCTTAGGATCGGCGGTCCACAATAGCGACGCGTTCAAACTCCGTCTTGTTTTCGTCAAGCAAAGCAAGCAGCGGGAAGAAACGGCTCACCGCCGGCGGCTCGGCGCGGCGGTGCGGCTAAACGCCAAAAATGAGTCCCAAGCGTCATTGCGCACCTAATGGTACCAATGGCGTTGGCTGCGATGGACGGATCGCCGGCAAGCGGAAAGAACCGAGAGGGCGAAAAATGACCAAAGCAGCAGCGATAAGCTCAGTGCGGTCAAGGGAGCAGTGCGAGCCACTAGGGACTAAGAGGAGCTACTGAGCGCAATGGATGCGTCGAGAGAGTCGAAGCTGCCGCGAGGAGGAAGCTGGTTTCGGTGAAATTGGGAAATCGAATTCAGCTCGTCCTGGACAAATTGAACCGAATTGAGTGAGGTTAAGCTTGATGAGTTGAGGGGGAGCAGAGGGGTGAAAACTTGAAGAAGAAAGCCCGTGTGGCACCGACTTCACCGAAGCCCCAAAACCGACAATGGCGACCGAAAGCTTCCCGAGGGTCTGCGGCTCCAGCGGGCTTGTGAGTGATAGCTAGGGCTGCGGAGTTGCTAAAGGAGCTAAGGGAGAAGCAAAGGAGCTTAAATAGCGAGGATGGCCGAGAGCAGCGAGAACTCGCTCGGGTCAACTGGCCGTTTGAGCACGAGAGAGCGGCGGGAGCGGTTGGAGAGGGGCGCTGAGGAGGAGCACGACGAGCAATAAATGCGCCTGAGAGAGCCGAAAAGCGGCCGTGGAGTGGATGCCGACGCGCTGCGTTTTCCTCTGCGACGCCATGGCCGTATTGTGTGTGTGGCCGGAGGAAGGAGGCGACGTCTTGGCCGTCGGATTGAAATCGAGCAGGTGAGTTAGATCGCGTGGATTACAGCGGTTCCGTCGTTCGGTTGATCCGGGACCGTTCGATCTTGATCAACGGCTCACGACGCCTTGCGCCCGGCGCGCGCGCCGGTGCGTTTAGTTGGTTGGACCGAGTCCATTGGCTCGAGCGAGTGCAGTTCGAACCGAGAGCAGTGCAAACCAGTTAGAAATTTGAATTTTAAACATCTGATTTTGAGGAATTATTTGAGGTAGCAAACAAACTCCAAAATTTATGAAATTTTAAGCTGGAGCTTTCTTACTGCAGTAGGAACCTTCCATAAAATTTTCAGAGATTTTAATGCACTGAATTATTCTCCAGAAATTCCAGAAGAGAGGAAAATAGGGTTTGACCAGTTTGACTTGCCCCCCCAAAATTATCAAATAATTTCTAAAAATCATGAGATAATTCAGAGGTGTTAAACATCAACCCTAGACCCAAGAAAATTTATTTCCAAAGGTTGGGCATAAGATTTTCATGAAGGAGATTTGTGTTGGTGTCCAAATGGTAATTTGATTTTTGATTTCACATAATTTCTTTACAAAAATTATGGAGCTGATTACAAAAATCAAGATCAGAGAAAAAGTTTTAATTTCTCCTCATTTTTATTACATTTGAAACACAAACCAATTTTGGGATGTTACAGTCAGACCGCCGTTGAAAGTCCGGTCGGACCGGTAGAGTCCAGTACTGAAAACTCCACCCAAATCCAAAACAAAATTTGATCCAACTTTTGTTTCAACCAATAAAACTTGACCAAATTTCGAGCACACCTCCCTAATGATATTAGAGACCTATTTCTAGCGACGATCCGTCAGATCCACTTCGCAGAATCGATCTCTCGAGATTTTACCAAAGAAGTGCACAAACCCTAGCAATATGAAAATCTTGATTCAAGACTTGCTTGTGGGGGGTTGATGATCTAGATGACTCTAGGAGTAATCCCACACATCAAAGCAAGATAAAGTAGGCCAAGAGACCAAGTATGAACCTTTGAATCAAGGAAGCACCAAAATCATCCAAAAGGGAGAAGAACACAAAAGAGAGCAAACGATCTTTCAATTGAGCATCACAAGATTGTTCGAGTACACAAGATGCTTACAAAGCCTCTCCAACAAGGAGTGCAAGAGCTCAACAAGGAGCACACTCCAAACCCTAGTTCTCCTCTCCTCTCCTCCAAAACCCTAGAAAAGGAAGAAGGGGCTAAAATGAATGCTTGGCTTAGTTTTCCATCTCCCCCCTTCCTATTTATACTAGAGAGCTAGGGTTTCCTTTTTGGGGTCACTTACACATGGGACCCACACACAAATAACTCTTGAAGCAATCGCCTACTTCACCACGTGTAGGTTGATCAGCGGTTCTCATCGCGTCGCAAAGCCTCTCTTGTCAGAATCCCGCCGGAACCTCCCGAGAGACTCGCACCGATATCCGCACCTTTGATCCAACGGTATGTCGAACCACCGTTCGATCCATCTTATCCATCTGCACCATGCTTGTGTCACACGACCTCACGGTATCCACGATCGTTACGGACCTCGGCTCTCCAAGCGTAGTCGATCCACTCACCGTTAGCGTCGTTGACACGCAAGCCACCGCTGACAATAGACAAACAAACCGTTTAGGGAACAAGTTCTTCACAACTTGACCCACGTTAGTTCCGCAATGCAATATACAACAATAAAGCATTGAAGTTCATATAATAACACAATCAAAACCAATACAATGCAACACTTGGCTAACCTTAAAGCCATTCTTGGTCTCGATCGCCCCACGGGGCGGTCCGAGCCGATTCATCTTGTCGGACCGCTCCACAATGGCGGTCGGACCGGTCCAAAGACAGCCAAATTTTCAACTCAAAATTCCGAAACCTTACGGAATTTTCAAACGAATAGAACTTTTGAGTGAGAGCTCCAAAAATGATGGGACCACATCCAGGAGACTCCCCTCACTTGCCTACACAACCTATATTTGGATTAGCCCCAAAATCCAACTTTAAGTCAGGCCGGTCCGACAAGCCACCATCTTCCGATCCGCCGTCACACAGGCGGTCGACCGCTCTACTGCGCCGGTCGGACCTTTGTGGTCCGACGGCATAAGCAAACCAAAGCGAGATTTTGCAAACCAACAACACCATTGCCAATTGACTCATCATCCTGAGATCGTGCACATATCCTCACGATATCCACAATGGGTCAAGTTGTGAAGAACTTGTTCCCGAATTCGTGTTTGCTTGTCTATGGTTGTGCAGGTTGCTTGGTGGCCAACGACGGTCAACGGCGAGGAGGATCGGGACTAGACTTGGAGAGTTGAGGTCCAGAATGATCGACGGTGCCGGGTGAGGTCAATGGACTCAAGCGTGACACAAGATGGACAAGGGTGACCTATTGGCGAATCCATGGCGCATGGTGAAGCGGTTTAGGTCAAAAGGTTAAAGACGGCGCTTTGCGAAGCGTGCGTGTGTGACCCGTTTGTTAGTGGGCCTTAACGGGAGCCCAATTGAGTCAAACCCCAGAGAGTTCTAGGCCTCCACTATAAATAGGAGGAGGTGGTGGCTGCACCAATCTCTCTCGCCGTTTTATGTTTCAAAATCCTAATTGTCTTAGGGAGAGTGGAGGTGGAGGCTAGAGCTTTTGGTGGTTTGAGGTGAATTTCGTGATCTTGGATTGACCACTGATCCATGATGGTGTGGGTGTAATCCAACAGCAATCACGTTCTTAATCTATGCAAGGTTTGCTTGAGATAAGTCTCTTTTCGTTCTTGCTTTCAATTTCGTGATTTTAGGGCTTTCTTGATCCGCGAGTTTGTGATTGATTCTTTCACGTGAATTAGCTTGATGTGATATGTGTGAATCTATCTAGCATCATCTTGATCATCAATCACTCACGAACAAGCATTAGGATCAAGTTTTCGTTCTTACCGGTTTTAGACCTTACATTATTCAATTGACAAGCTGTTCAGGATCTATCCAAGAATTATCATAATATTCGATTGGAATAGGTCCTCAATAGCATAGAGAAGGTGTGTGCAAAGTTTCGTGAAGTTTGGAGTTGAGAATCAAAAGTTTGACCTAATTGCCTCTTCGTCATCGGTGATTTTCTTGTTTGGATCGGTTACGGAGCTGCGGTCCGATCGCCCATCATCACGGTCCGAGCCGATTTTGGAGCGGTCCGACCGCTTGATACAACAATGATCCGACCGCCCGCAATCGGTCCAACGGTTGGGTCAGAGGTCGACCGCTTGATGCATTGTGTTGCTTTAATCTTAGTTGATTTTGTCATATTGTTTAGGGGATTATCTTGAATTCAATACTAGTCTTCCGCTGTACTGGTATATTGATCTTCATAGCTTCCTAATAGCTATTGGAGTGAAATTGTGTTGAGTTCATAATTTGTAAAAAGTGAGCGTGCTCCTATTCACCCCCTCTAGTCGCCTTTCCGGTCCAACAGGACGAGGTCCTTGTCGTGGAGGTCTGCGGCGGCGAACTTGGACGGCTGCGTCGGAGGCGAAGTCCAACGACGCGTCGGCATCCGCGAGTTCGACACCCTCCCCAGCACATCCCGCCTCGACTCAGCTATTATTTATATGGACAACGCCAAAAATATTTTACCTCCCGCGCACGCATTCAAAATATTTCGAACTCCTGCGCTGCAATCACAGACTGTTTCATACAAAAACCGTCTTCGTATCATGAACCATCTGTGATAAGAATCTCATCACAGATGGTTCTTAATACAAACCCTTATCACAGACGGTTCTTAATACAAACCGTCTGTGGTGAGATACTTATCACAGAAAGAACCGTCTGTGATAACTATCTCACCACAGACGGTTTGTGTTATGAACCATCTGTGAAGTATCACAGACGGTTCTTAACAAGAACTGCCTGTGATGATTTAGACTATCACAGACGGTTCTTCTTAAGAACCATCTGTGAATTATCACAGACGGTTCTTTTTACAAACCGTCTGTGATAATTCTGTATCACTGACGGTGATAATTAAGCATTACAAGGCCCAATTTAGCCCAAACAAGTGATGTAGTATATTCTTTTCGTGATTGCGGTGCCCACAAAAATAAATTTGGATGTGAGGCCAGATCCGTTGAAAAGAGGACGAGATAAGATTTCCATCAAGTACTCATGGAGCTCCAACAGACTCCGTATGTGAAAGTTATGCACATTTGAAGTCAGTACTGTCTACAGAGGCCAAATTGGATTCTAAAACGTATCAAGCTCGAACTCTTGCTTGGCTTTGATAACAAGTGATGTGGTGCTGCACAAATATATATTTTCATCATTAGGTAGCATCATATAGTTCATATAATATAAAGACACTCCTAAAAACAAGCTCACCTGATAATTTAAGTGAAGCGTACGAGCTCTTGTAATTGGAACATCAAGCATAGCAAATATGGTTGTATTCGTAGGAGTCATGTCCTCATCACAAACCATGTCACTTCGGCCATTTAATTTTTTAAAGGTAGATCATTTAGGATTGTATCTAATGTTGCATTGAAATAAAAGTATGACGATGATGTTGATTGTTATGTGATCCCAAGTTGCTGAATTGATCATCCACCTAAATGATATCACATCTATTTAAGTGGCATGCCAACACTTTTATCCAAGTCGCTACACCTTCAAATTGTTGTATGGGTTACCAATTTGAATGATCCATGTTAGCTTTCGTTGGTTGGACCGAGGAGGCGACTAGAAGGATGGTTGAATAGATACATACACAATTGAAGTCTCTTTCCAAAAACTTTCAAGTAGGAATCAACACTCTTCACTCTAATAGCTATCTAGAGCTATTAAAATCAAAAAGAATTATTCAAACAACAGAGCAACAAGAGGATCAAGCCTTGTCAAAATCCCCAGTGGACTGGTCTGATCAGATGAACAATAGCGGTATGTCCGAATGGACAGTAAAATCACCATAGAACTGAATTTCAGCACGATTTCAAAATCATAAATTGATCCAACTTTTGATCCACAACTCCAAACTTCATAAAACTTGAAATATGTCTCTAAGATGTTAGGAACCTATTCCAATCAAAGATCACTGCCAAAGTTTCAATTTTTTTTTGTTTGAGTGAAGATTGCACCAAAACCGGGCAAAGTATGAAAACAATTATAGTGAGGAGCTTGTGGGAGGAATCAATCAAAGATGGTTGAGGATGATTTCCCCCCACGTCGTAACACAATCACAGCAAGAACTAAGCCAAAAGCTCTCAAGAGTAAAACACCTAAAACCACCCTTTCTTCCACCGAAAACTGGCAAACTCAAAAGCTTACAATAGAAAGTACCTAAATGGACAAGATCTGGTCTCTAAGAGATATCTCCAACACTTACACGTCATAGGTGTAATGAAAGATCAAGAGGGGAGGAAGAAACACAAAAAAACAAGTCAAATCAAGAAATCAACACCCGAGCATGTGGGAGGAATACTTGACGAATTTGGAGATTTGATTTCTACTTGGAGATGAATGTTTACAACCACTCCCTAAGGAGGACAAAGTCACTAGTGTAGCACACACACAAGTGCTCTCATCTCTCCCAATACATCTCTCAAACCCTAGTCTCCTCTCTACACTTTCCCCAAATTTTTACATTATGGTTCCTTGGCTTGGTTGTACAAATCTTGCACCAATCCTTATATAGTGGAGGCTAGGTCTAAGAGAGTAACCCTAACAGGCACTCATTAAGCCCACACACAAATGAGTCTCTCACTCACGCACACTTCTAAAAATGTCGTCTTCATATTTAGCTCCATTAGGCCAAATCCATCATGCCCTGCTCTCCATGGAGTATCCTTGACCTAACTTATTTAGACCACCGCGATGGTTTCGCACACCACTACTTTTTCCATATTAAAAATTTTACAAAAATGCCTCTCTACCAAACTTTCCTAATTCATTCACATCGAAGCATCGTCCATGCTTCGCCATCATCCATGTGGCCCCAATGACTTCTCATCAAGCATTTCATGCGTCTGAATCCCACCGAACCGTTCTCACTTGCAAACGGACTAAAGTCACTTAGTGCACCACATGCCTTACCATGCACCATGACCGCACCCAGCTTCCTTGACCGTTTTGGACCTCAGCTTAGTCCCAGTCTACCTTACCGTTGCCCGTCATGTCCATCACCGATAACTCCCGCACCAGTTCCTTGTCTTCTCGTCTTGTCACTACCCATGTAGCCTCGGTCATCTTCCAACGACATCTTAATCGTTCTAGCCTCGGTCATCTTCTGGTGACACTTTGATCGTTTTGAACCTCAGCTCCCCTAGCTTAGTCCTGATCCCGTCCGTCTTACCATGACATAGCTCTGGAGTCCTACAACCAAACCGTCACGTAGCACTACACGACAAACAAAATCATCAATTGACATAATTGATAAGTCAAGAACACATACCTTCAAAGCTTCGCTCCTGGAAGCGTCACTTTACCTCAAAAAGGTCTTTGCCCAAATATTGTTTTCCATGGTTCTTGTTCATCTTACACCTTTGTTGAGTCCAACCATCTCACCCGGTATCCATGACCGTTCTAGATCTAGATTCTCCAAACCAAGTCCCGGTCCTCTTCACTGTTGACCATAGTTGACTCTAAGCTACCTGCACAAATAATACACCAAGCAACTATTTTCGGGCATAAGTTTTTTACAACTTGACCCATATTAGCCCAAATATGCAATATGCAACACATAAACAACATTTCCATGACCCTGGGTCAATTCCTAAAATTCAGCACACCTCACTATGCACTGAACCGCTATGGTCAGTCTGGCCACCAGCCCTTTGGCCGGTCAGACCGTCTATCGACGATCGGTCTATCCGCCCTCCTCGGTAACAGGGGACCAGTCAAACCACCGCCGGTCGGACCGCCAACCAATGGCCGATCATACCGCTTTCCGTTTTAGAAAACACATTTCTTTGGACTTTTCGACAAAACTCTATCTAGTTTTGCATCCAGTTTTCATTTTTAATGGCACTTGTTGCAAACACACCCCCAAACATTCCCACATAATTCCTTAGTGTCCATTTCTCCAAAGATTGCACCGCCGGTCTAACCGCCACCCATGGTCGGTCAGATCGCCGATCACCTGACAGTAGATTGACAATTTTGCAAAACAAAGGGTTTCGTTCCCGGACTCCTCCACAACGATACCAATTATTCATCAAACACTTATAGGGAAGACAACTTCCATTAAACAAATAGCCGGTCACCAGATCAGTTGCAAAAGAGGGAGTTTGGTCTAGCCATAGCTTTAGACCTCTCCACCACAAGACCAGAGTCAACACTGGCAAGTCTATCAACTACTCTACTGGATTCATGAAGGCGAGGAGCAACGCACACTTGAGAGAAATCAGAGATCATAACACTACGGCATGCATTCCTTGATCAAGACACCCACATCCGAGCGATCGAGATCAGTGGGGTTCAAAGTCTTGGCCGCAGTGGCAGCATCCGTTTCTATGATAACCCGTTCGATGCCGAGCTCCACCACACATTTCAGACTCTGTAGACAAGCCAGCAAACACTTCCGCATGGAGCGCGTGATAAAATCTTGGTTCAAAACTAGCAACAGCAGCTAGAACATCCCCATTGCAGTTTCAGATCACAAAACCCCATCCTCCATGGCCAAACGAGCTATAGTAAGCACCATCACAGATTCAGTTTGTAAAAGTGGTCAGGTGGAGGCAGGGGCGGAGCCAGTAGGGGTGCCGGGTATGCACCGGCACCCCCAAAATTTCAAAAAAACAGCAAAGATTATATCGGGAATTCATGTTTCAACCCAGCCTATTAGTAAAATCACTAGCCCAGTCGGTCCAAATCCACTCTAGCACTCCTAATATCCCCAATCCGGCAATCCCCCAATCCTTAATCCCCAACCCTAATCTGAAATCTCTCCTCCCCAGCGTCAGTGACTCACCCGTCTGGAGCAGCGCGCCCAGTGGTGCTGGCGCACGGCGTTGGACGGTGGGAGCCGGGAGGGCGGCGCGGTGCGGGGCTGCGGGAGGCGGGTCGCCGCCTTCACCTTGCCCGCTTCGCTTGTCGGTCACCGTCGGCAGCCGGCACGGCTCGCAGCGTGGGGCGGTGGGAGCCGGAGCCGGGAGGCGGCGCGGGAGTTAGGACGACCCGCGGTGTGAGGAGGCTGCGGCGCTTGCCGCCTCCTCTGTCGGCTGGCCGTTGGTGGCTGGCGCTCGCCGCTTCGGTGCCGAGGCACGAGGCAGGTGGACTCTGGAGGCTGGAGCGACGAGGCGCGGAGCGGTGGTCGGTGGAGCCTCGTCGGCGATCGGTGGTCTGCGACTCTGCGAGGCGGCGACCGACGTGAGTCGTGACAGCGTCCGCCTGCTGCCGGCCTGGCCTGCTTGCTTCATTGCTTGACTGAATGAAAGAATGAGCCAGTAGGATTTTGCCGATTTGGAGTGTTGGACCGACTGCCTGCTTGGCTGCTTGTGCTTTAGCCTTTCGGCTTTAGTAGTGGAGGCGTGATGGCGTGATGCTGCCGTGAAGGACTGAACTCTGAAGGTGGAGCTTTCAGCTTTAGCCTCTAGACAATTCATTGATTGCTTTGGTTGACAGAATGACAGCAGAGCAGACTAGCAGAGCATAGTGTTTGACTGGTAGTGGAGGGCTACATGCTATTTAAATATTGATAGAGTACTTTTCACTTTTGTACTTGATTGGTCATTGGAATGCTTCAGACTTAGAGTAACAGAGTTGGATTGTTCACTGTTGGAGCCTCTTTTGATCTTTTATTAGTATGTTTGTCTAGTTGTCTTGATAGCTGATTAATAACATTAGTTGATACTTGATAGACCATTAGATCCATATGGTATGTCGTATGCTAATGTAGTAAACTAGTAATGTACTAATTTAAAAATCTTGTTTTGATATGTCAATGTAGATTGGAAAGACATGAAGAGGAATAGAGACATCCTTTCTTTTTTTGGGGATCGCGAAGTGAAGGCAAAAAATATTCCATCTTCTTCATCACCGGCTGAAGGGGTCCAGGGGGTAGAGGAGACTCAAGAAGGTAGAGGAGGAACTCAAGCAAATGTGAATCAATTGACTTCTTCTCAGACGGAGAATATTGATGCTGTGGTTGATGTTGTGGTTGCTGTCAATGACCAATCCCAACCCCAATCGAGAAGCGCAGGAGCTTCAAATACACTTATTGGCAGTGAGGAAAGCATTTATGATGTTGAGCTTCTTCCACATGATCCAGGGAAAAGGACACCTATCACAAGCTATGATGTCAATGATCAAGATGCAGTTCGGAGAGGATATATTATGAAAGGACCATGCCAACCTTATACACATGATTTTCCTGTCAAAGAAATATCAGGTAAAAGACGTCACTTCAGTCTTAATTGGTTGGACAAGTACCATTGGATTGAATATAGTGTCGAAAAGGATGCTGCATTTTGCTTTGTCTGTTATTTGTTCAAGGAGAAAAGCGTAGGGGTGATAGCTTTGTTAAAGGTGGTTGGAGAAATTGGAATAAATACGATGCACTTGACAAACATGTGGGTGGTATAAAAAGTGTCCATAATCAAGCTCAAGAGAAATTTAATTTCTTTGTGAAACCAAAAACTTCAGTTACTCATGTTATTGTGAAGCGAACTAAAGAAGACAAGCATCTTTACAAGGCAAGGTTCAGTTATTCACTTAAATGCTTGAGGTTTATTTTGCGTCAAGGATTGGCATTTCGTGGACATGATGAAAGTGAACAATCTAGTAACAAGGGAAACTTCCTTGAGCTTTTGAAATGGCTTGCAGAAAGTAATGAAGAAGTTAATAAGGTTGTTTTGAAAAATGCTCCTGGAAATTGCACCTTGACTTCCCATCCCATACAAAAGGAAATTATTAACTGTTGTGCCAAGAAAACTACTAGACAAATAATTGAAGATATTGGTGATGACCACTTTGCAATTCTAGCTGATGAATCAAGTGATGTATCCCAAAAAGAACAACTAGCCCTTTGCTTGCGTTATGTTGATAAACTAGGAAGGGTATGTGAGCGGTTCCTTGGAGTAGTTCATGTGGCTGATACCACTTCTTTGTCACTTAAGGATGCAATTGAGTCTTTACTTATTGATCACTCTTTGAGTCTTTACTTAAGGGCAATGCAGATTGTGTTTGGTTTTTTGACCAACTATCAAATTTGCTAAACGTTATTGGAGTTTCTTGTAAGCGCCATGAAATGCTTCGAAACACTAGAGCTCAGGAAGTTTTGGAAGCACTAGATTCTGGTGAAATTGAAAGTGGACGAGGGTTGAATCAAGAGATGGGGTTGGCTAGGCCCGGTGACACACGTTGGGGTTCTCATTACAAAACTGTTTTGCACATTATCGGTTTGTATTCTACAATCCGCAAAGTACTCATAATGATTGGAAAAGATCCCTCCCTAAAGAATGAATGGGGAAAAGTCCATGCTATGGTGGCAGCCTTTGAGTCATTTGATTTTGTTTTCATGGCAAACTTGATGCTAGCCATACTTGGGTACACAGATGATTTATGTCAGTCTTTGCAAAAAAGGGACCAAGATATTATTAATGCTATGACACTTGTTAATTTGGCTAAGGACAGATTGCAACATATGAGAAGCCATGGTTGGGAAGATTTTCTTCAGGAAAAAGTTACATCATTTTGTATGAAACATCGCATTAAAGTTCCTGAGCCAAATAAGAAATATGTGTCTTTTGGAAGATCAAAGCGTTTTTTCCCCAAACAAACAAATGATGATCATTTCAGAAGGGAAGTATATCTTGGCATCATTGATAGTGTTCTTCAAGAGCTTGATAATCGGTTTGACAAAGTTAATATGGAGTTGCTTGTGTGCATGTTTACCTTGAATCCTCGCAACTCATTTGAAGCCTTTGATAAGGAGAAAGTACTTAACCTTGTAAATTTTTATCCCAATGAGTTTTCAAGTACAGATTTAATGAGACTCTCTTTCCAACTTGATAATTTCATTGATGACATGCGAAGTGATGATAGGTTTAAGGAGCTCAACAATCTTGGTGACCTTTCTATTAAACTTGTTGAAACAAAAAAGCATGAAGTTTACAAGTTGGTATACTTGCTTCTGAAATTGGTATTGCTCCTATCGGTGACGACGGCGAGCGTTGAAAGTGTATTTTCTGCTATGAGTCTTGTGAAGAACAAGTTGAGAAATAGTATGGGCGATCAATTCTTGAATGATTGTTTAGTCGCATTTATTGAGAGGGAAATTTTTTTGAAGGTTAATGAAGATGATGTAATGAAACGTTTTCAAGGCATGAAAACATGTAAAGTGGTATTGTAATTTTTTTTATAGTTGCATATTTTATAATTTTCTATTTATGTAAGACTTTATTTGAACTATTTGTATTGTGCTTTTGACAAATTTAATACCTATGTACTGGATTTACGATATTATAAAATTATTATATAAACTATAAAATTATGAGTGTGAAGTGTGCAGCCTATCGTGTCATTTCTAGCTCCGCCACTGGGTGGAGGCTGCCATTTCAGTTGACGCCTGACGCACTGCTGCCCAACCCCTTATTCAGACTGTCCAGTTCGCTACAGTAGAAAGCTACCGATCGAGCGGAATATATCTTCAGTGCTGCTTCTACTCTCTCCGGCATTTTGCTTGTTCCTAGCAGACCACAACTGCAACAAAAGCACCCAAATTTGCAGCCGTATTGTTTGATCAAGCCTCCACGAATGCTGAAAAACATCTTCCACAGAAGCATGTTGTTGCAGTTCCAATGTAATATTCTCCAGGTTTATCTGCCGCCAGCATGCCTTTACTGCCTTGCATCTAGAGAAAGAATGCGGACCATCCTCATCTAACCGGTTGCATAAAGGTTAAATAGTATCTAAATTTACTCCCCATCTCCTTACGTTCACCCTCAGGGGCAAGCTGTTATGAGCCAAGCGCCGGAAGAACATCTTCACTTTGTTTGGCAACTCTAGGTTCCAGATGTGGTTCCACGGGAATTCACTTAGTGTGGTGTCCTCGGCTGTCGAAGACGAGGCATCCCTGTGCATATGCTGATCCCGCAGCCTGACGTCGAGTTTGTACGCCGATTTCACTGAGAAAACACCTGTTTGGTAAAATTGCTATGCCGGGGGTATCCTCCATTTTACCCCAATAGGAATTGATAGCTACTCCCCTGTTCACAAAAAAACTAAGTTATTTTGAATATCGACACGGTCTCCTAAAATACAACTTTAACCACTAATTACTATTGTAATATATTTATAAAACCCAATAAAACTATAATATTATGAAAGTACTTTTTGAGACGAATTTACACATATAATTTTCATATATATATATATATATATATATATATATATATATATATATATTCTAAATAATTAAAATGTTATCAATATCCAAAGTTTTCCAAGTTTGACAACACGTATGACAAAACGACTTGTTTTTGTGAATACGAGGGAGTAATTACTAATACATTAAAATTTTTAGCTAATTATTAAATCATAATGACCTAGGGTTTTGCAAGTTTAGGGACGTAATGGCAATTTGTTAATACAATTTTAGCTAGGGGCCTGAGGTTATTTTTCAAATTTAAGGATCTAAGTGATACTTCGTTGCAAGTTTAGGGACCTGGCGCGAGTTACTCTAAATACAAAAAGGAACTTCTAAGGGAGTTTATCAGCTTTGACTTGATTAGGTCTAGCAGCACAAAGAGCAAATCCTGATAATGGTTTAATATGTCCTGGAACCTACTCTAATATAGATTCGCATGTGCATTGTACAGAATGCACACAAATAAGTGAGCGCAGTGCCCACACGCACGTGACAATCACTTGGGACACCAATGCAGTGAAATATGTTACGTGTATAATGGCATCCGATATGGTATATAAACATATCCTTTCTGATTTGGGTAGGCTTCTTTATGCATGCTTAGTTGTTCACAAGCTTGAATTAGTAGTATCATAGGGATGTAGGGTATTACGGTGGTCACAATACTCAATACAACACAAATTTATATGTCAAATTGAGCTATACATTATTGTTTGCTGGCCGTTGAATAGTCCTAAAACCGGTATGGCACCCTAAGCTCACAATGGTTTGGTAGGTCTGAGTTCCATTCTTATTAGCTACCGGCTCTATTATTTTTACTTGTTGTTTTGGATATCATCACGGTCTCTAATATACATATTTATCTATTACTTTTTCTAATTATATGTTTCAAAAATATAAACAGGATAATGATACAAAAGAATTTTTTATGACAATCTATTAGTACAATTTTCATGTGACAAATCCAAATAAATAATATATATTTGTATTCAAATTGTAAAAAGGTTGATTACACATATTATAAAACAACAAGTACAAAAGAACGGAGGGAGCATGTGTTATTTTTAGGATTTGATCCGGTGCCATATGTTGTAAAATGTAGAAGTCATTCCTTCAACCAAATTGTATACCCACTGTATGCTCAGACAATGTGGAACTAAGCTGCACTTGCAATGGCATTAATTGTTAATAGGAGTGGAAAAGTGTAGGAAGATTTAAAAAGTTTACCAATGTAACACCCTGACTATAAGGAAGTCAAGATGTCACCTACAACCACTACTCTTTAGAATAATAACATCAAAACGCATGACAAGGTGAAGCAAATAATAAGGATATACGAAAACAAGAATTCATCATCAAGTTTAATCAACGGAATGGAATTAAACAATTCAGGGGGATACGGTAGTTATGACCAAAATGGCTTAATACAATTCAACACAAGACATAAATAACGACAGTAAAAGTTCTCAAAATGTTTGGATTATGGTAGTGAGTGCATCATGTTGAACTACCCGCCACGAGTTCATTCTTCCTTGTCATTTACCTAAATAAAACAACAAAGCAAGAATGAGCCAAAGACTCAGCAAGTACTTGTATGTAACAATCAAACATACCATGAACAATATATCACAATCATAACTTGAACATTGATGGGAAACAACTTTATGAATGGATGAAGTGGAATGATGCATTGAAGGAATTGGACATATCGCAGCATATACCGGTATAGCGAGTGAAACACCCGTCGGTGTTCACTTAAAGTAACCGTATGAAGAACGTTTCATACGGCCGTCCAACATGGCCCACATTGGAATGGTGGACTCACGTAACATGGCCCACATCGGAATGGTGGACTCACGTACCCATTCTGGAATTGATGGGATTTTCAAGTGCCCATACTGGAATTGATGGGTCTTACAAAGGTAATTTATGCATGTCATGATGTGATCCCATGGCAAGATTGAATAGTACTCATAAACGAAAAGATACACATGGCATTCATATACAAATACGAACAAATATAATCATTCATTCTCACATCACATAATGCATCAATCATAGTATACAAGTTACTTGCAGTGTATCAACATCATGAACAAAGCACAAAATATTCATGTAAACAACATATCATTATGCATTCCTTTGAATTCAACACCAGTTAACATACAGTACTTGCCTTTCGTGTTGTGACTCGTTAGCAGGCAACGGAGGTGTTCCCACACGTGTTGTCTCACCGCCTACACAAGCATGTTCCCAAAATAAGAACAACGATATAACACTGCTACCGATGTTCTACAATAACCCCTGACTATTCAATATACCGCATAGACCCAAATTGAAAATAAACTATTCTGCCAGATTTCAGCCCTTATGAGCAGCGGTACGAGAAAAAGCATATTTAATTATCTGGAACTCGAAACGACACGAAACCAGTGCCCAGCTTTTCTTAACGTAACAGGCTACGAAACTCTAGTTTATGGTAAACTCTAATTCGGCCAAAACAGGGGCCTAAACATCTACTGAAAACTATATCCACAGACTGACCAGAATTCAGAACAGCCCCAAAGAAAAGGCTCTAACTTTTAGACCACTGATCCAAATAAAGTGATCTTTATCAGCCTGGAAACATGGTGAAGTTATCTTCATAAACCTAGTTGGGTGGCCGACCTGGTTCTGACTCTAACTAGATAAAAACCTAGGTGCAACCGACTGAACCCAAAGTTTCTGTCAGACAGAGAAGAACGTGGTAAAACAGTCATAACTTTTAAACCACTGGGTGAAAATTCGTGATCCAGGTGCCAAAAGAAAGCTAATGAGATCAGGATCATATCTACAGAAGATGTTGACCTGAGATTCGGCCTCTAAAGGCCTTCAATCTCACGCACAAACTGCTGCACTATTCTGGACAGATCTGGATTCGCAGACTAAACCAATCCAAATGAACAAAAGTGCAACAAAACTAATACAAACAGCGAATCGGGACTTTCGTTACCCTTGAAGACCCGTAGAACGACGATGATCTGGTTCCCTAAGGCCTCCCTCCCTTCTCCTCTCCTCCCTCTCCAAAGGGCCGGCCACAAGGATGCGAAGGATGGCCGGTGACGACGGCGGGGAAAGGAGATGTCGGAGGGGATCTTGAGGAGAAGCACCGGGATCACGGAGACAACACCACAGAAGCGAGGACACGGGGAGCAGCAAGGAGCCGCCATGGGATGGGGAGGTGGCGGCTCAAGGGGAGGGAGAGGAGGGAGTGGGGGAGGCGGCTAGGGTTGGGGCGCCTCCCCCCTTCCCTTGGCCGGCCCCCCTTGGGCCGGCCTCCCCCTCTTGGGCCTCCTGGGTGGCGGCCATGCCCCAGTTGGCGAAAAAGCAGAACCCCAGTGAACTGGAAATTCCGAATTTGCAATTGTCTTTTTCCCCTCCAGCTTCATTCTATTAACCGAATTCTATTCAGGAGTATTACATTCTACCCCCCTTAACAGGATTCGACCTCGAATCTAAACACAGATCTATTCAAAATAAAACTGCGACTGGAATTTATTAACGGAAAACACGTACCAAAAGCGAGCAGTGCGGATACTTATTGCGACGAGGATTCTAGCTCTCAAGCGGCCTCTCTTCGGACTAGAAAACCACAACCCAAAGACCCAAAACGGCGCCTGACCTAACACTCAACCTGAACTTTCTAGGCACCCTCATCAGAAGAGGATCGAAGGTAAGACCATACTCGATGGTCAACGTCTTAAACTATAACTCGAGCCTTGAATGGTTCAGCTGCCCACTCGACGCGAGAACACACCCGGCGTTGCGTGCTTCGCGAGTACCGAGACGGTCAAAGCGAAATACCAACTTTCCAATTTACGCAACTTTCGGAAGCGAAGAGAATCCAATTGAAAATAGCGAGTCCTCATCGCGTCCACTCAATGTTAACTCTCCACCAAAAGATTAAATTCCAAATTTGACAATTCATCTCAAAACAAATCCATTCTCTAAATAGGCAGTTTACAAATGAAAACCACTACAACCAAAGGAGAAATTACTGGAACACCCAAACCAAACACTTGCAGTTTGTCTGAATTGGAAAGAATCTACATGCCAACACAGCCCCAACTCAAATTGCAGAAAACACCGGTCAACAACACCAAACTCAAACGAGAATCAAGAAAACACTTCATTATCCGATGAACATACCTTTCCACAGTTTCTCTCTTCTATGAATAAAATTTCTCTCGAATCCTTGAAATTTGAATTCATCGCATACCACATGAGCTTAAACCCTTAGTTTGTTCATCCTCAAATTATGTTCAAATTGAAGTACATCATCCACACCATTGTGGAGAGGCTCTATTTAATCCACCGAATACTCCAGGTAACTCTTTCTACTAACCCAAAATCGATTTGATCGACGGCGCTCAAAGCACCTGAGAATAGGTCCCACATAATCACATTACCTCAAATTTTCAAGAACAACTCAGAATCGTCAGTACACATGCAAATGTAGTGCTTCAAAAGGGTCCTAGCATAAACATGCTCGGGAAACTCATTTATTCCACCCTCTATACACACAATCGATGCGTGACCAAAGTCTAGCATAAGCGAATGCAAAGCCCAGATTTAACTTCTAAAATCTCTACAACAGATTGCTCTTATAACTGATAGTGAAATCATCGAATTAAATCTCCAATAGTACCACCATTCTAACATACTCACTCAATGACATCATCAGAAATCACCCACACCATCTCGCAATGCTATCCAATTGCGTTACTCTAAAAATTCAATGAAGGTTTCCATACCTCAGATAATCACTAACTTTTCAATCCTGAATTGAAGTTCTAGAATTTCACTATACCAGGTGTTAATCAGCCGTAACACTATTCAGACTTACTTCAAAGTCAAACATTTCAGGTGAATCAATTTCCCTCCAAGGGATACAGATCAAAACCATTTCACATTCTACTACTCCTCCGATAACTTGGTAGCAAAATATCATCGCTACGATTACTCATCCACTACCAAACAATTGCCAAACTTTCACCTTGCAAACACTTCGTAACACAAAACTGTGATCCTTTCTCAAAAGGAAGAGGCGAACAAAAACAAGTTCATTCATACAGGAAAGCGTTGCTCACCACGGCAGCCAAGAAACCAAAAGAAATATTCTGCTAAAGGTGATCTTAGAAAACGAAAACTAAGTTCGTAGTTGAGGGAACACATTACTCAGAAGATAATAGCAAATAACAACCGAAATAAAAACGGCATTACGATTGAAACTCGAAACCTTTGGAGTGAAAAGGGCAGAAAATTTAGGCATGTTTTAAAAACCTCAAGTTACCCAAAATATTTTTAGTTTTCCAGAGGATTCATGAACTCCCGAAAGGTCACGAAAACAAAACTCGAAGTATTCTCATGTTAAGCAATATCACCAAGGGCGATCAAATTTCCACATGTATCATCATCAAACTCACTACAACATTTAGAAAGTATTTCGAAAGACCCACGTGGAAAGAATGGCTTGATTCTTTCTCAAAAGAAGAGGCAAATAGAAACGATCTTCTCCAATTAGAGAATTGCTTACCACTCGCAGTGAACACAGAACCAAGGGAAAACCCAATTAGGCAATGAACTCATTGAACATAGGTGGAGTCCACAATTGAAACGACACGAAAGCATATTTAATTATCTGGAACTCGAAACGACACGAAACCAGTGCCCAGCTTTTCTTAACGTAACAGGCTACGAAACTCTAGTTGATGGTAAACTCTAATTCGGCCAAAACAGGGGCCTAAACATCTACTGAAAACTATATCCACAGAGTGACCAGAATTCAGAATAGCCCCAAAGAAAAGGCTCTAACTTTTAGACCACTGATCCAAATAAAGTGATCTTTATCATCCTGGAAACATGGTGAAGTTATCTTCATAAACCTAGTTGGGTGGCCGACCTGGTTCTGACTCTAACTAGATAAAAACCTAGGTGCAACCGACTGAACCCAAAGTTTCTGTCAGACAGAGCAAAACGTGGTAAAACAGTCATAACTTTTAAACCACTAGGTGAAAATTCGTGATCCAGGTGCCAAAAGAAAGCTAATGAGACCAGGATCATATCTATAGAAGATGTCGACCTGAGATTCGGCCTCTAAAGGCCTTCAATCTCACGCACAAACTACTGCACTATTCTGGACAGATCTGGATTCGCAGACTAAACCAATCCAAATGAACAAAAGTGCAACAAAACTAATACAAACAGCGAATCGGGACTTTCGTTACCCTTGAAGACCCGTGAGAACGGCGATGATCTGGTTCCCTAAGGCCTCCTCCCTTCTCCTCTCCTCCCTCTCCAAAGGGCCGCCACAAGGATGCGAAGGATGGCCGGTGGCGACAGCGGGAAAGGAGATGTCGGAGGATCTTGGGGAGAAGCACCGGGATCACGGAGACAACACCACAGCAGCGAGGACACCAGGAGCAGCAAGGAGCCGGCCATGGGATGGGAGGTGGCGGCTCAAGGGGGAGGAGAGGAGGAGTGGGGAGGCGGCTAGGGTTGGGGGCGCCTCCCCCCTTCCCTTGGCCGGCCCCCCTTGGGCCGGCCTCCCCCTCTTGGGCCTCCTGGGTGGCGCCATGCCCAGTTAGCGAAAAAACAGAACCCCACTGAACTGAAATTCGAATTTGCAATTGTCTTTTTCCCCTCCAGCTTCATTCTATTAACCGAAATCTATTCCGGAGTATTACAACCAACTTTTGTAGATGTTTGTAGAAGTTAAACCTAAAGCTGAAAAGTAGAACGAAATGCATATACCAATCTCTTTTTGAAAATAAAATATAATTGTCTTCTAATGTATAACTTTGACAAGCTGATACATATGTATACACACACACAAATACATAAATGTGTGTGTGTGTGTAATGCAGAAGCGCTATACAGTGCTCGTGCGCTAAATAGCTATTCTATGCATTGGTCGTAGCCTGGGCCGCATTGTGCATGGCCTACTAGCCCACACTTCCCCCGCACTATGCGCGGTTAACCAACACCCCATCGCCCACCCGCTCAAGATCGGCAGTAAAACTCTCGCGCGCGTCCAAATGGCAGTAAACCCTCATGCGCGCGTCAAAACGACAGTAAAAACCTCATACATGTCAGCGCCCCCCTCGAGATCGGCAATAAAACCCTGCCGCGCGTATCGAATAAAGCCGTAAAAAATGTTGCTCGGTAAAAATGATCGCGCATCACCGCGTGCCGTTATATAAACTGTTTTACTGCTGTTACGGTGAGGAAGAGAGGATCGTAAAATTCGGTATGTTGGTTTTGCTGTAAGAAAATCACGTTATAAACTATTTTACTGATCCAGTAAAATGTTATCATTTACCGTAAGTGATACCTGCTATTACTTCGAAAAGGCATGTCGTTTTACTGCTGTAACAATTTTACGTTGTATGTTTTTTGGTAGTTACTGGAAGTTTGAAAAATGACATTACTGTAAAATATAACACCTATTACTATTTGATAACATGTATTTACTATATGTTACGCAAAAGTTCTTTCCTGGTAATCATATGTTTTACTGTAAAATGTAACACCTATTACAGTCAGTTACAAATATATTTACTCGATATTAGTCATAAACACACAAAAAAACTACTTCAGTATGTTGAACGCCCTATACTTCTCTAGTGCTTCAGGGAGGGGCTTGACACTGTTGCCATTGTGGAACAACAGATAGAACATCATCTATGCCCTGTAATCGTTCTCCTTCTCCTACATACACATAGTAATAAAAGGAGCCACGTGTGAGGCGCTACACATCTGTAAAAAAATAATGCGTGTTGCGAGTGGTGGGAAATTCTTACCGGCTCTATCAATGTTGCCAGCATCGAGCTTTCACCATCCCAGAACTCCAAGTACTTCATAACAAAGAAAGTGTAGTCGTTCTCTAGGACCAGCTTTGGCGTCGCCATGCTGTGCACCCTCCAGTTCACGACGGTCAGGAATTTCCCACTAGTCACGGTCTGCAGGGTTGCGCACAGGCGAGGGATGATCCTCTTCCTCACTGGGTCATGATGGTCCATTACTTTTGTGCTCTTCTGCTTGTAATCATTGGAGTTCAGCACTTTCACGCGCTTCTGTGCTATGTTGAAATAGTAAACGGACCAGTGATGATTGTGTAAAAGTGGGAGGAAGAGCTGCAAAATGAGTATAAAACCCATAAAAAAGATTACTTATCAGTTTCACTGTAATGAAAAAAATATAATTTGCTGGATCATGAAAGATAATACTGGATACGCGTCGGTAGATAGTAAATTACTTACAAGCTTTTACGCTTGTGATGTCTACCGCCACCATGTGCTCCTTCAGCATGTTCATGGCCTATTCACTGTTGTACTGCTAAGTTTGTATGTACTCCTCTATATTTAGCAGTTTTTGTCGACAGGCGAAACACATTAATTTAAAACTTACCGAGGGCGGCGAGTAAATTTACTACTATGCGAGTGACTATTTACTGTAAAAAAGAGGCTTTGCGACAAAAATATCTTACCGACAGTTCGATGGGGAGGAACACTCTGTACCCATTGCTTTGTGGCCTCAGGTCTGCGTCGTCTTGCACAAACACTCGATGAACTGAGATGTGAACATGTCTTCAGTCATATGCCCATCCTTGAATGACTCTGCCATGTCTTTTCCAGTGGCATCTATGAATCTGTCGCTGGACTTAAGCGGAGCAAGGCTGCGGTAAGAATGTCGTGCACATTAGCAGTAAAACATAAGGGAACTATCGGTAAAAACATAAGTGGGACCTCAATAAAATAAAAAGTTGGTCGGTCCAGTAAACTCTCTAATGACAGTGTAGTTACAAAACATACACGTATCGATAAAATATTCGGTGATACTCTCCCTACCTTTGGAGGCTCTCGTCGTTGCATATAAGCTCCCTCACCACCATGGCCATGGTCACGGGCACTTCTGGCAGCCTTTTGTATCGAATGAATGGTGACACTAGCTTGTTGGGAGCTTTTGTCAGCCTCTTCCCCAACACACTAGCGTCGCTCTGGGCTGGGGGTGAAGAAACTAGACCCACCATTATGAGTTAATGGAGTATTTTGGTGATTAATAACGAATCTAATTGTGAGACTAAAATTTCTATTTCTATATGTAGTGTGTAGTCTCATTTGGATATAAAGGTGAAATTCAACGAGGTATACATTCGACTTATACTCTTATATAATGTTGCATTCCTCGGATCCAAAATATAAGTTGAACTCCACCATAAGTATATCTTGAATATGTGCATATGTTTTATTTACACATTTGTGTATGCACACATTTAGGGGGAGCTCATTCTATATTTTGTGGTTTTATTAGTATTGATCCATATTCTGTTTTTCACATATATTTGGGATCTTTACTTTGAAATATATCCGTTTGAGTATACAAAACCTGTGTAGTTTTTGTATATTCATGATTTGAGTATGTAGAACTTGTGTAGTTCTCGCATACTCATGTTATGAGTATATATATGACTTATGTAGTTTATATATATACTCATGTTGTGTTACTTTATCTACATTCATTTATGTGCAATTGAAATGGTTATCATCAATTACCAAAGAGGGAAAGATTGAAGTATCTTGTCCCACCATTATGTGTTAATGGTATGATGTGATAATTAATGATAATCATATTGTGGAACTAACATTTTCCATGAGTTGGATGTATATGTCATGTTCCCGGGTGATGAAGACTTGGGATGATCATGAGTTGATCATCAAGTCCAGATTCAAGGATGCATCATGCGTTGATGCATATCAAAACTTGAAGTAAAGGTTGCATCATGTGTTGATGCACATCAAGTCAAGAGAAGACCCAACATGTGTTGATGGAGGTCAAGTGAAGGAATACATCATGTGTTGATGCATGTCAAGACTCGGGATGAAGAAATCATCAGGTGTTGACAAGATCCTGAAGTGAAGAAAAAGAGATCATTATGTGTTGATGATTGTCAAAGTCAAGGACCTGGATTTGAAGTGTTGATGCGCGTCATCAAGCTTCAAGAAGATGCAAGGCAAAGGTATGGTGTAATACCCCAAAATTTGTTCGGTCGATTAGAAGAATATTTGGGAGAATGATGTAATATCCCGGAATTGAATCGGGTAATTAGAAAATAGCCAGGAGGAGAAAAGACAATTAAAGGAGTAGAAATTCCTGAAAAATAGAAGTGGTTTTCCATAAACTCTCGACAACCTGGGCCTGGGCCACGGCCCAAGAGGGGCCCATGTGGTGGTCGGCCATAAGGGGGGGGTTTCCCACCCCCCAAACCCTAAACTCCACATTTCTCTCCCCCTCCCCCCTTTGGAGCCGCCGCCCCCCTTCCCCCTTGCTGTGCACCGCCTTGTACGTCGATTTTGGGTAAGATACGTTCGTTTTCTGTCCTGTCCATCTCTTAGAAAGTTGTAGGTATTGTTTTTATATTTCTTTTGGAACCGAGATCATGTGATTTGGACATACGGTTTAGGAGTTATGGTAGTTTTACCGCGACTGTCTAGGAGAACTGACGAGATTGGACAGATTGTATTGTCTGGCATTTTTGAATTATTTAGAGGCCGAATCAGAGATTCCACCCAAAACGAATGTTGTAGATAATTCAATAAGATTTCCATGTTGATAAAGAGCATAATTTTTAGAGTTTCCAATCAAAAGTTATGCAATTTTTACCGTCGCTGATTTCTGTCTGTGGGTTGATTCTATACAGTACGTTATACCTCAGTTTTGGGTGTCTTAGAGGCCGAATTGGTTATCTTCGTCTTCTAGAGATACGTTCCTGGTTTCATTAGCTTTCGTTTGGCACCTGGATCATGAATTTTCACGCAGTAGGTTAAAAGTTATGACTGTTTTACCACGTACTGTTCGGTCTGTCTGTAAATTGAAGACAGTTGTGTTGTCCCACAGTTTTGATCAAGTTATGGTTAGATTCAGAACCTCCACCCAACTAAGTTATTGTAGCCCTTTCAATTATCTTTACAAGTTGATAAGGATCATCCTCATTGGATCCTTAGGTTGAAACTTGCGTCGTTTCCTTTGCTACTGATCTGCATCCAGGACAGATGTCTATTGATTGTGTTCAACCGTTGTTTAGTCCCCTGTCTTGGCCGAATCAGAGGATCTCGCCAACTAAAGTTTTGTAGCCTGGTCCGTTAAGAATAGCTGAGCACTGATTTCAGATCTTTAGGAGCTACAGATATTTAATTGTGAATTTTCTCGTACAACTGCCGAAGAGAACGGTGTCTGGTCTTTTTGGTGTAGAGGTCAAATTGAACCCTTGGGTGTGTGAGATGGTTGGAGGGTATGGTAGAGCCCGTGTAGACATTTCTTACCCTATTATCCTTATCCCTTGTAAACGTTTGTGTAGGAGTTAAGGCGGTGGGTGGAGGAACACTTTCATTGCTTCCTAGTACGTCGCAGCACGGAAGGCAAGTACCGGTTGTTAATTTGTGTTCTTTTCAAAGGAATGCATGATGATGTGTTGATTATATGAGTGTTCTTGCGTTGTGCTCATGATGTGGATAGATTTCATTATTTATGTTTCTTGTGGTACATGATTCATTCCATTCATGCATGATTCGTTTCTGTCCACGGGTGTGGAATTTGATTAAGCCCCATCAATCCAATATGGGCATATGAAACCCACCATTCCAATGTGGGTAGTGTTGACCACCATTCCAATGTGGCAACTTGGACACCCGTATAAAACGTTCTTCATACGGTGATTGGGTCCCCGTACTTTGTGAAGTACGGGCTTAAGTGAACACCGACGGATGTATCACTCGTTATCTTAGTATCTGTTGTTGGAAGGTCCATTTTCATTCATTGTATGCATTCATAAATTGTAGTTTCACAGATTCGTGGAAGATATGTTCCAATGTCTTGATTATTGTTTTGGTTTCTTTGTACCCTGTGAGATTGATATGGTGCTTGCTGAGTTTCGACTCACCCTTGTTTTCTGTGTTCATTTAGGTGAGCCTTGATGATGTCATTAATGGGAGGGAGTAGACCATCACGATGCACACTACCTATCTTAAACTAGAATTCATTGTTGGTTTTAATCCATGTCAATTATTTGATAACTGTTGAATTTGTAATAATCCAACTTGGTTATGATTCCTACATACGCGTGATATAATGGCTTCCCTTTCATCATTTGAAATGGTTAATTAATGTTGGTTTCATAGTAATTACTGTTTTGGTATCATTGATATTGGAGTACAATTGTTCGTTTCCTAGAGTTTTGATAGAATTGGGTGACATCTTGGCTTCCGAATAGCCAGGGTGTTATAGTTGGTATCAGAGCGGGCTTTAGGTCCGTGGTTCATTCAAACATATTAAATTGACACCTTGTGCACATTAGGAGGGTTGGGTAAGCTGTTGCTTCCGCATTTCAATTGTTGTGACTCGATTAATGAGTCGTTGTTGAGTTGTTTTGTGCTATGATGTGTTAAACTATGATATGGTGTGTTATCCTATATATATATATGGATTAATTTTATGATTGTCATGAGATGATCCTATATATTCCTAATTGATTATTTTGGTTATGCGTTCGATAGCGGACGACGAGAAGTTGAGTTCGTGGTTGTTGTCCCGGTTTCGCGAGCTACACCCTTGTTGGTGGTATGAAATTAGAGAAGTTCTTACCTCTGTTCCATGAGCACCGTGTCGAGCATGAGCTCATTGATGAACGGTTGCCTTTCGAATCGGTATCTGGTTTCCTGGTTGTAGTTTCTGGCAGTTCGTGAATTTCTTTTGAATTTGGGGTTAATGAAATAGCAAGCCCCGTCGGTTTCTAACCGTTCTTTGAACCAATTGGTGTTCTTTCGATTATTGTGAAATTTCTGCTCCACGTGGGCATAGTTCCATTGCAAGATTTATCTTTTCACAAAAGACATGTTTTACTCTTGTTGGAGAAGTTTAACTCATTCGTCCGTTTGGAATCTCAGTATTGAAAGACTTCTTTTGCAAGCTCTTTATTAAGTGTGTATTGATCTTGCATATTTCTCTAGGGTTGCATTAGTAAGTCGTTCTCTTCCTTGATTTTTGAATTTGACAAATTCTTGTCCGGTGGTGAATGATAAATTTCTCTTGGGTTCGTGATTCTTGGTAGACAAGTTTAAATAGGCCTTTAATGGTACTCCGAAAGCATTATTGTTTTTTTTTCGATTGTTGAATTGCTTTTACTACGAGTGATCTTTGTAAATTGGCAACATTGATATTTCCATGATTGTTCCTTCTTTCTCATTGGAAAAGAGCGACTCAGTTACTCGTTTGATAGTTGCATAATGAGAGTTCCTGTTACAAGTTCGTTAACGCGAGAGAACATTGGCTCCATGTATTTCCTTTGGATCCCTCCGCTTGTTGAAATTTGATATATCTCTTTCCCGAAGAAAAATATTAAAACCCATTTGTGGTGCTGTGTTGAAATTAAGTCGGACGTTGTACTTAAACAAATTGTGGCTGCGGGTTTCTATTGATCCCTATTTGTTCTTCAAAGCAATTTCTTGTCTTTCTGACTGCTGAGCTCTCATCGCTACTTGTGAATGTCATTATTGACATGATCATTCTCTTTATGTTAGTCCTATCTTTATGGTTGATAAAGACAACTTGGTTACCCGTTTGTCATTTCGGAGAATGGGAATCTTCTTTCACAAAGTTCATTGAATAAATCTCGACTCTATTCATTTCTTTTAGAGCATTTGGAGTGTTGGGGTTTAGAACCTCCATTTGAAAAAAAATATAGTGTCAAAACCCTTTGTCAGGTTTTGTGTTGTTTTATGAGTGGTTGTGAGTAAACAATCTAAATGATAATCTATGAGTTCATCACTTTAATGGTTTTTCCCTTGATTCTGTGTTCATTGCAAGTGGTAAGTGACTTCCCAATTGGTGAAAAGCGTTTTCTCGTGCCTCTTCTTTTGAGAATTATTCAACCCATTCTTTTCGCGTGGGTCTTTGAAATGTTTTCTAATGTGGTTGTGAGCTTGATGTTATTACTTGTAGTAAATAGATCGCCTTTGGTGACATCGTTCAAATGAGAATATTTCAAGTTTAGCTTTGCGGTACCTTGGAGATCGCGAATCAGCTGTAATGAAATCATTTGAATAACTTGAGGAATTGGATTATCCTATTGCTTCTTAAAGATTTCGTGTGATTTAGTCAGAAAGGCTCCTCGGTTTGAGTTCGCAAAGTGAAGTTGCAATCAAAGAAAAAAATTAAATCGATCTCTTGAGACGAAGTTAACCCATTTGCTTCCGTGAAATCTCGTAAAGGGAGATGTTTCAAGTTTTGTGGCTGCGATCATTTGGATTCCGTGTTTTCCAAGTAGATGAACTATTTGAGCAAATTGACTGTTGAAGGATTTTATTGATTCTTAATTAAATCTTGAGGTTTGGACTAAAGACCCTATCTTGTCTGTTGGGGCAAAATGTTGTTAGACAAGTGATTAACTTCAGTGTTAAAGGAAAGAGTGCGATAGGAGTATTTGAGAATTTGAGTCAAGTTTTGTAACTTGTGGGTATTTGAATCATTTCTACCTTGTTGTTCTCCCGCTCAAGAGATGTCGAGTTTCAATCGCATATTCGTATCGCGGTTATTTGCTAATCTCTTTTAGGGATGTGTTCCTCAGCTGTGAACTCAATTTGCTTTTCCAAAGTCACCTTTACCGAATATTTCTTATGGTTTCTTGCTCGCCGTGTTGAGCAACGTCTTTCTGTGTGATTAAACTTATCTTTGTTCGCTTTTTCCTTTTGAGAAAGGATCACGAGTTACGTGTTGCAAAGTGGTTGCAAAGTGTAAGTTTGACCCTTTGTTTAGTGGTGGATGAGTAATCGTGGTGGTGATATTTTGTTAACAAGTTATCGGAGGAGTTGTAGAATGTGAAATGGTTTTGATCTGTATCCCTTGGAGGGAAATTGATTCACCTGAGATGTTTGACTTCGAAGTAAGTCTGAAAAGTGTTACGGCTGATTAACACCTGGTATAGTGAAATTCCAGAACTTCAATTCAGGATTGAAAGGTTGGTGATTATCGGAGGTATGGAAACCTTGATTGAATTTATAGAGTAACGCAATTGGATAGCATTGCGAGATGGTGTGGGTGATTTCTGATGATGTCAATGAGTGAGTATGTTAGAATTGTGGGAATGTTAGAGATTTAATTCGATGATTTAACTATCAGTTATAAGGGCAATCCGTTGTAGAGGTTTTGGAAGTTAAATCTGGGCTTTGCATTTGTTTATGCTAGATCTTTGTTCACCCACTGATTGTGTGTAGAGAGAGTGGAGTAAATGGGTTTCCCGAGCATGTTTATGCTAGAACCCTTTTGAAGTAATACATTAGCATGTGTACTGACGATTCTGAGTTGTTCTTGAAAATTTGAGGTAATATGATTGTGTGGTATCTATCCTGTGGCGCTTTGGGTGCCTTTAATCAAATTAATGTTGAATAGTAGAACGAGATGCCTAGAGTATTCGAATAATTCAATGGAGTCTCTCCACAATGGTGTGGATGATGTGTTTTAGTTTGAGTATAATTTGAGCATGTTCAATTAAAAGGTTTAAGCTCATGTGGTATGCGATGAGTTCGAATTCATATATTTGAGAGAAGTTTTATTCCTCGAAGAAAGAAACGGGGAAAAAGATGTTTCATCGGATAATGAGGCATTTTCTTAATTCTCGTTTGAGATTTGTGTTGTTCACGGTGTTTTCCATAATTTGAGTTGGGGTGTTGGTATGTGTTGATTCTTTCCAACTCGGACAACCCGCAAGTATTTGGTTTGAGTGTTCGAGTGATTTCTCCTTTGGTTGTCGTGGTGTTCATTGGGAAAGCGCTTATTTAGAAAATGGATTTGTTTTGAGATGAGTTGTCAAATTTGGAATTTAACATTTTGGGCGAGTTAACATTGCGTGGATGCAATGAGGACTCTCCACTTCAAGTTGGATTTTTTCGTTTCGGAAGTTGCGAGATTAGGAAGTTGGTGTATCGCTTTGACCATCTCGGGTCCATGCGCGGGATATACAACGCTTCGTATGACCCGATGTCGAGGAGTATTTGAGAGTGCAGGTGTGAGATTCATCGGGACGACGAACCACGAGTAAAATCTTACGTCCGAGTCCCGTTCGTTTAGTATACCGGATAAGGTCAATACGGCGTGGTGGTGTACGATGTTGGAATCCATCAAGGTGCGGTGAGACCGAGCGGAAGCGACATGGGAGTTGCGATCTCGCATGCTAATTGTAAATGTACTTGAGTAGAGCAGCGAGTAAAGAATTCGGGTCGAATTTGTTTAAGGGGTAGAATGTAATACCCCAAAATTTATTGATCGATTAGAAGAATATTTGGGAGAAAGATGTAATATCCCGGAATTGAATCGGGTAATTAGAAAATAGCCAGGAGGAGAAAAGACAATTAAAGGAGTAGAAATTCTGAAAAATAGAAAGGGTTTTCCATAAACTCTCGACAACTGGGCACAGGCCACGGCCCAGAGGGGCCCATGTGGTGGCCGGCCATAAGGGGGGTTCCACCCCCAAACCCTAAACTCCACATTTCTCTCCCCTCCCCTTTGGAGCCGCCGCCCCCTTCCCCTTGCTGTGCACCGCCTTGTACGTCGATTTTGGGTAAGATGCGTTCGTTTTCTGTCCTGTCCATCTCTTAGAAAGTTGTAGGTATTGTTTTTATCTGTCTTTTGGCACCGAGATCATGTGATTTGGACATACGGTTTAGGAGTTATGGTGGTTTTACCACGACTGTCCAGGAGAACTGACGAGATTAGACAGATTGTATTGTCTGGCATTTTTGAATTATTTAGAGGCCGAATCAGAGATTCCACCCAAAACGAATGTTGTAGATAATTCAATAAGATTTCCATGTTGATAAAGAGCATAATTTTTAGAGTTTCCAATCAAAAGTTATGCAATTTTTACCGTCGCTGATTTCTGTCTGTGGGTTGATTCTATACAGTACGTTATACCTCAGTTTTGGGTGTCTTAGAGGCCGAATTGGTTATCTTCGTCTTCTAGAGATACGTTCCTGGTTTCATTAGCTTTCGTTTGGCACCTGGATCATGAATTTTCACGCAGTAGGTTAAAAGTTATGACTGTTTTACCACGTACTGTTCGGTCTGTCTGTAAATTGAAGACAGTTGTGTTGTCCCACAGTTTTGATCAAGTTATGGTTAGATTCAGAACCTCCACCCAACTAAGTTATTGTAGCCCTTTCAATTATATTTCCAAGTTGATAAGGATGATCCTCATTGGATCAGTAGGTTGAAAGTTACGTCGTTTCCTTTGCTACTGATCTGCATCCAGGACAGATGTCTATTGATTGTGTTCAACCGTTGTTTAGTCCCCTGTCTTGGCCGAATCAGAGGATCTCGCCAACTAAAGTTTTGTAGCCTGGTCCGTTAAGAATAGCTGAGCACTGATTTCAGATCTTTAGGAGCTACAGATATTTAATTGTGAATTTTCTCGTACAACTGCGAGTAGAACGGTAATCTGGTCTTTTTGGTGTAGAGTTCAAATTGAACCCTTGGGTGTGTGAGATGGTTGGAGGGTATGGTAGAGCCCGTGTAGACATGTCTTACCCTATTATCCTTATCCCTTGTAAACGTTTGTGTAGGAGTTAAGGCGGTGGGTGGAGGAACACTTTCATTGCTTCCTAGTACGTCGCAGCACGGAAGGCAAGTACCGGTTGTTAATTTGTGTTGTTTTCAAAGGAATGCATGATGATGTGTTGATTGTATGAGTGTTCTTGCGTTGTGCTCATGATGTGGATAGATTTCATTATTTATGTTTCTTGTGGTACATGATTCATTCCATTCATGCATGATTCGTTTCTGTCCACGGGTGTGGAATTTGATTAAGCCCCATCAATCCAATATGGGCATATGAAACCCACCATTCCAATATGGGTAGTGCTGATCACCATTCCAATGTGGCAACTTGGACACCCGTATGAAACGTTCTTCATACGGTGATTGGGTCCCCATACTTTGTGAAGTACGGGCTTAAGTGAACACCGACGGGTGTATCACTCGTTATATCGGTATACGATGTTGGAAGGTCCATTTTCATTCATTGTATGCATTCATAAATTGTAGTTTCATAGATTCGTGTAAGATATGTTCCAATGTCTTGATTATTGTTTTGGTTCCTTTGTACCCTGTGAGATTGATATGGTGCTTGCTGAGTTTGGACTCACCCTTGTTTTCTGTGTTTATTTAGGTGAGCCTTGATGATGTCGTTAATGGGAGGGAGTAGACCATCACGATGCACACTACCTATCTTAAACCAGAATTCATTGTTGGTTTTAATCCATGTCAATTATTTGATAACTGTTGAATTTGTAATAATCCAACTTGGTTATGATTCCTACATACGCGTGATATAATGGCTTCCCATTCATCATTTGAAATGGTTAATTAATGTTGGTTTCGTAGTAATTATTGTTTTGGTATCATTGATATTGGAGTACAATTGTTCGTTTCCTAGAGTTTTGATAGAATTGGGTGACATCTTGGTTTCCGAATAGCCAGGGTGTTACATATGGCTAGCTAGGGCTAAAGATGTGTTCCTAGTTTTTTACCGGTCTTAGTGTTTGGTTGGAAGACCGGATTGCTAGTATAGGATTGCCGTATTATTAAGAGGTGTCTTAACAAGTAGCTTGAGTTTGTCATGTGCTGATAGCTCATTGTGTTCGCTCTAGCTCATCTAGGCATAATGCTATTATTTGTGAATGTGTTTTACAAATAGTCGAGGCTCATGTATAACCCTTGTAGCATGTGACCTATGTTTGCAAATGTGTTTTGCGAATGGCGTAAGTCCATGCACCTTATTCCTTGTGGTGAGTATTCTAAAGGTTGGCAAATGTGTTTTGTAACCTGTTGAGAATATCATCTTTGAAACCTTGTTGAAAATGTACTCAAATGGGCAAATGTGTTTGGTCATTTGAGGCAAAGCAAATGGGTTTGGTTTTTGTGGCCTGGCGGTCAGACCGCCAGGGTCCACCGGTCCGACCGGTGGAAAATCGGTCAGACTGGCATATGTTGGGCGGTCCGACCGATTTCTCCTTGATTTGATTCTCTGTGCGGTAGTTCCGCCGTTGATAAACGGAACTACCGGTGTGTAGAAGTACCGGTGCATTTGCAGTACGTTTATTCCAGAGAAGCACCATTTTGGTGCGGGGTGATTTTCCTCGGGCGGTCGGACCGGCCAGCCCTGGCGGTCTGACCGATTTGGCGGCGGTCAGACCGAGCATTGGTTGGCAGTCCGACCGACCGAAGGTCCAACGACTTGTTTTATAGCCGTTGTCGCATAGGCGGTTCGACCGGCCATTAGTTGGCGGTCAGACTAGCTCTGCACAGATTCGAGGGAATCTTTCCCCCAACGGCTAGTTTTTGAGTGTGGGCTATGAATACTCACCTTGGTCGGTTGGGGATGGTTGCTGATGTTGTTGTTGAGTTCCATACTCATTCTTTGAGCTAAGAGCAAGTCTTTCTTCTCTTTTGTGCATGTGTTGCACTTAGTGATATTTGAGAGCAAACCTTATGTGCATGTGTTGCCTTAGGTAGTGGATTGTGTATCCACTTGAGCGTTGACACTTGATTAGTTCAAGTGAAAGTTGAGATTTGTTTCTCTTGGTGTTTGCCGACACCTAGACAGCGTTGAGGCGTCGTGACCGGTGATCTTCTCAAGAAGCTTGTGAGAAACCCGGCGTGTTGTGAGTGGTTTGGTGCTCGCTATCTCCGGAGTGGAGGAAGAGCAACCCTAGTGGAGCGAGGTGTTGGTTCGTGTTGAAACCGATACAAGTGGTTGGACTTACCTTGGATGTGTTGGCTTAATTAGTGGAGCCGGTCCAACGTGGTTGGTCTTACCTCAACGTGGATTAGGGAAGACCGGCAAGTCTTCGAACACCACAGTAAAACATAATTGTGTCATCTTGGTGTGTGCTTGTGCTTTACTTTGAGCAATTTACGTTACTGGTTTAATTGCTTATATATCATTGTATGATTGCTCTCATTGATTTGTATCCATATTGTTGGTGTACTTAGTTGAGCCTAGTTGATTTAGGTTTTAATTGTGCAAAACCAATTTGTTGTTAGCTTTAGCATTATTGTTTGGTTTTAGCCGAAAGAATTTTTAAAACCGCCTATTCACCCCCCTCTCGTCGGACAACTCGATCTTACAAGTGGTTTCAGAGCTTGGTCTCTCATTTATTAGACTTAACCGTCTAGAGAGTAAAGGATGGCGACTAGTGATATAGTGCACCTAGGTCAAGCACCTATTTTTGATGGCACAAATTATGCTCATTGGAAAATCCGCATGATATGTTATTTTAGGGTCATGAGTCCAAAAATATGGCGGATTGTAGATGTTGACTTTTCTCCTCCATTGGATCATCTTGCTCCAATAATTGAGGAAGAGAAATGCTTACATCTCGACGCTCAAGCAATTAACGCCTTATTTAGTGCTTTGAGTGTAGAGATTTTCAATGAGGTATGCAATCTCAAGAGTGCTCATGAAATGTGGACATATATTCAAGATCATTATGAAATGTCCACCACTACAAGTGAAGATTGCAGACAAGAGTGGACGTCGGGAGAAGAATGCCCAACTTCTTGCTCCGACAATGATGAGTCCACAACTCTCTCCACATCAACTCAATGCTTCATGGCTCAAGGTAATGAAGAGGTAAATGACGATGAGCCTACTTATGATGAGTTCATGGATATGTTAGAAGAGCTTAATGAATATTTAGGAAAGGAGAAAATAAAATTCAAAGTTTTGAAGAAAGGGTTTGTCTCACTTCAAAATAATTATGATGTTTTAAAAGATGAACATGAAACTCTCCTCCTAAATAGGCTAAATAGCTCTAAGGTGGATATAGGCATTGCATGCAATTTATTAGATGATATGCCATGTGTAGTTGCTAACCCTTGCATTTCATCTAAAGTTAGCATATCCACCTCATGTGAGAATTTATTTGATATACCTTGTTGCTCAAAATTAGATGCTCCTATTTCCTCCATATCTTGTGATACTAACATTGTAGAGGAAAACAAAGAGCTCAAGGCCCAAGTCATAAAATTGAAAAATGACTTGACAAGAAGCTACAAAGGGAAGACCACTCTTGATGAAATATTGAGCAAGCAAAAATACTTGCAAGATAAGAGTGGTGTTGGCTACACTCCCAAGAAAAGGGAGAATAGCAAGACTAGGCACAATGCGAGACATACGAAAAAATATGTCAAGTGCCATGGATGCAACGGAAAGGGACGCTATGCCTCGGTGTGCTCTAATCAAAAGGATGTCAAGACAAGACATTCAAAATTGAGGCAAGCCGGCAATAAGCAAGAAGTAAAGACAAGTAGGGGAAGCAAAAGCCCAACTTGCTACAATTGCTGGGAAAAGGGACATGTTGGTAAACAATGTCCCAAAGGTATCACTCCTAAGCCCATTATTTATAATAATGATTATTTGCTTAGGAAGGATATCAATGGCAATGTGTTTGCTAGAATAGTTAGTTCATATAAAACTATTACTAGGGCTATTTGGGTGCCCAAATCTACTATGACTAACATTCATGGACCCAACCAAGTTTTGGGTACCAAAATGCGCTTAAATGTTTAATAGGTACTTGGAGAGGCATTGGAGGTTTGGCTCACACATGAAGAAATGGATTCAATCATATATCAAATTGGAGCCAAACTTGAAGATAATCATTTCATATCAAGAACCAATGCCATCTCGGTATCAAGTATTAACATTGAAGTATCTAGCCCCTTTATGCCTTGTGTTGGTTGTATTTTATGAAAATCATATTAAAAAGGGGTGTTCTTGCTCTTGTTTATAATGTTCATTATTAATATCTTGAGCAAGATGGTAGTGACATATTAAGGGGGATTGCTAAATCATGATCATGTATATCACATCCCTATGTGTACCCAAATAAATTAAGTACTAGATTTGTTTTTCAAAAATGAGTCTTTTAGCCAAAAGTCAAAAAAATTTATAGCTATTAGTAATTCGTTGAAAAATTAGTTGCAAAATGTATACAAATACTTTTCAAATGTTTACCAAAGGTTTTGGATTTAGAAAAACCTACTTTAAGTATAAATGAGTTTCTAGCCAAAAAATCAACATTATAGTATCTTGTTTTTGACCAAAACTAGATTTTTGTGTAAAATCTATTCTAAAAGGAATTTAAAAATATTTCCAAAAGGAAAATCCTAGAGTTGGTTATTCTAAACATTATTGGTATTCAAAGGATTTCCAAAAGACCAACCTAGAAAAAGTTATTTGATTTTGAAATTCATCCAAAATCTTACTTTGACCAAAGTGGTCACATTCTAGCACTTACGTGAGTTTTGCCATATGAACCAAAATTCTTCACATGAATATGTTTATAATGGTATTTATAACTCATACATGCAATTGGATGCTTTAAAATTTTCTTTTGCTCAATTTGGATCTTTTGGTGAAACTTCATGAAAATATGATTTCATTTACGAAAACCAAAAGCTTAATTTTAAAAGAACTATTTAAGGTTTGGTTTCAAGGGCTATATAAGTTGGAAATACTCCAAATGTGTTTATTTGGTTGATTATGCAAAAAAATTTGGAGTAAAATACACCGAATCACTCTTTTCTCTCTTTCTTCACGGAAACTGCGTGTCAATTTTAGAATTAAGCGGTCCGACCGGCCCGTCTCGGCAGTCCGACTGGCAGACCCATCGGTCTGACTGGTGTTGTGAGAAAATTCTGTTAACTCAAGCCCGAAGAGTTCTCTTATCCATCTCTTATTCTAAATCTTTTGTGGCTGCTTCTAGTGGTCAAGTTGATCCTTGTAATCCTTGCTAGCTACCCACTACTGTTAACCCTTGATTACAAATGCGATTGCATCTTTCAAGTGGTATTCTTTTCAAAAAGTGGTAGCTTCTCTTGATCATCTTGATCTCGCCATGAGATTTATCTTTTCAAGTGATATCATCTTATTCGTTAAAATGGTATCTACAATTCTTCCGTACCGATCAAAATCCTCTCTTATCTAAAAGCTCAAGTATTCTTTGTATATGAGTGGATTTTCTTCCTCTCTTCTCTTTGGATACTTTCTTTGAATATCATCGTGAAGAGAAGTTCAAGCACCTTGCAAACTTCAGTTATACTTACAAGTGGTACCAAGTATTTACAATGGAATCAACTACTCTTGGTATCAAGTGCTTTTCACATAAGTGGTATCAAGTTTCTACAAGTGCAATTAATTATCCTTGATATCATTTACCTACTGCAAGGTGTATCAAATGTCATCATAAGTTTTGGATGGATCTATTTTAAAGAGATGACAAGATAGAAGATGAACCTTTGTGTGTCAAAGGAGAAAGAAGATTTTTTAAAATAGGAACCTTTGTGTAAGGGAGAGTTTTTTATGTGAAAAACCTATTAATATTTTTAGGATTTATTAAAAAAATTGGGTAAAGTATTAATATTGGAAAAACTATTTTACTTATTTGCCCAAAATGGTTTATGGATCTTGTGAATGAATGTGTTTCATTCTTATTTGCTTCATTTGTTATTCTTGAAATGGTTTTGTCAATCCTATGCAAGATTATCTATTTGAACAAATTTTCTTTATGAAAAAGCAAAAATTTACAAGTGGGTTTTTACAAGTGGTATTCTTTTAAACAAGCCTTCTAGTCAAAAGGATTTTACAAGTGTTATCTTGTTTTAAAGGCTAGAGTCTTGTGAAAAATCAAATTATTTTTCCAAATGATATCTTGTTTTAAAGGTTAAAATGCTTATGAAAAATCAAAAGTTTTTAAGTGGCATTTTAGTTGCTTTCAATGCTTTTGATTAAATTTCTATTTTGGAAAACAAATATCATATTGGCCTTATTCCAAGTTGCTTTACTCTTCTCGACCATATAAAAGTAGTTTGTAATCTTTTTGGAGATATTTCTAAATAGAGAGTATTTGAATATGTTTCAAATATTGTTTCAAGTGGTTCTCAATCTAATTGATTGAAAAAGGGGAGAATGTGCTATGTTCTATAGGTTTGTGACCTATTTTGTTTCTCCTCATATTTTTGAGAATAAAATCTCCATTGATCATAAGTATCTAGTTCATATTCTTTGTGACCAAGCTCCTCAAATTGAAAAATCCTCTTTTTGACCTTACTTTATTCTTGGATGATTTATGTCAAAAAGAGAGTATATTTCAATGATAAAAAAGATGATTTCAATTGCCAAGTTCTTTGCTTTGCAAAATCTCTTTCTTTGCTTTATAATTGTTTTGAACTTTTTGGTGTTTAATGCCAAAAGGGGGAGAATTTTCATGTTATCAATATATATACCCACATTTGGATTTCTATTTTATACCAAAAGGGGGAGAATATTTATGCTATCAATATCCCCTTATTTGGATGATTAATACATTCTTCTTATTTGGATGATTTATATATTCTCCTTTGTTATTTGATTTATACCAAAAAGGGGGAGAATTCTTTTATAAGAGAATGCATTGTTTTTACAAGCATATTTTTTATATGCATATTGATTGATGCTTTAAATTCCACCTCATGACATGCATAGACATAGTTCATTAGCTTAAATTCTTATGTTATGTCTATTTATATCTAAATGTTATTATTGATAAATGATTTGTCATCAATCACCAAAAAGGGGGGAGATTGAAGCATCTAGACCCGCTATTATGAGTTAATGGAGTGTTTTGGTGATAAATGACGAATCTAATTGTGAGACTAACATTTCTATTTCTATATCTAGTGTGTAGTCTCATTTGGATATAAAGGTGAAATTCAACGAGGTATGCATTCGACTTATACTTTTATATAATGTTGCATTCCTTGGATCCAAAATATAGGTTGAACTACACCATAAGTATATCTTGAATATGTGCATATGTTTTATTTACACATTTGTGTATGCACACATTTAGAGGGAGCTCATTCTATATTTTGTTGTTTCAATAGTATTGATCCATATTCTGTTTTCCACATATATTTGGGATCTTTACTTTGAAACATATCCGTTTGAGTATACAAAACTTGTGTAGTCTTTCTATACTTATGTTTTGAGTATGTAGAACTTGTGTAGTTCTCGCATACTCATGTTGTGAGTATATATATGACTTGTGTAGTTTATATATATACTCATGTTGTGTTACTTTATCTACATTCATTTATGTGCAATTGAAATGGTTATCATCAATTACCAAAGAGGGAAAGATTGAAATATCTTGTCCCACTATTATGTGTTAATGATATGATGTGATAATTAATGATAATCATATTGTGGAACTAACATTTTTCATGAGTTGGATGTATAGGTTATGTTCCAGGGTGATGAAGACTTGGGATGATCATGAGTTGATCATCAAGTCAAGATTCAAGGATGCATAATGTGTTGATGCATATCAAGACTTGAAGTAAAGGTTGCATCATGTGTTGATGCACATCAAGTCAAGAGAAGACCCATCATGTGTTGATGGAGGTCAAGTGAAGGAATGCATCATGTGTTGATGCATGTCAAGACTCGGGATGAAGAAATCATCATGTGTTGATAAGATCCCAAAGTGAAGAAAAAGTGATCATCATGTGTTGATGATTATCAAAGTCAACGACCCAGATTTGAAGTGTTGATGTGCGTCATCAAGCTTCAAGACGATGCAAGGCAAAGGTATGACTAGCTAGGGCTAAGGATGTGTTTCTAGTCTTTTACCGGTCTTGGTGTTTGGTTGGAAGACCGGGTTGCTAGTATATGATTGTCGTACTATTAAGAGGGGTCTTAACAAGTAGCTTGATTTAGTCATGTGTTGATAGCTCATTGTGTTTGCTCTAGCTCATCTAGGCATGATGCTATTATTTGCGAATATGTTTTGCAAATAGTCGAGGTCATGCATAACCCTTGTAGCATGTGACTTAAGTTTGCAAATGGCGTAAGTTCATGCACCTTATTCCTTGTGGTGAGCATTCTAAAGGTTGGCAAATGTGTTTTGTAACCTGTTGAGAATATCATCTTTGAAACCTTGTTGAAAATGCACTCAAATTGGCAAATGTGTTTGTCATTTGAGGCAAAGCAAATGGGTTTGGTTTCTGTGGCCTAGCGGTCACACTGCCAGGGTCCACCGGTCTGACCGGTGGCAAATCGGTCAGACTGCCATGTGTTGGTCGGTCCGACCGATTTCCCCTTGATTTGATTCTCTATGCGGTAGTTCCGCCGTTGATAAACGGAACTACGGGTGTGCGGAAGTACCGATGCGTTTGCGCTACGTTTATTCCAGGTCAGACCGCCCATTGGTTGGCAGTCCGACCGACCGAAGGTCCAACGGCTAGTTTTATAGCCATTGTCGCATGGGTGGTGGTCCCACCGGCCATTAGTTGGCGGTCAGACCGGCCTTGCACAGATTCGAGGGAATCTTTCCCCAACGGCTAGTTTTTGAGTGTGGTCTATAAATACTCAGTTTGGCCGGTTGGGGATGGTTGATGATGTTGTTGTTGAGTTCCATACTCATTCTTTGAGCTAAGAGCAAGCCTTTCTTCTCTTTTGTGCATGTATTGCAGTTAGTGAGATTTGAGAGCAAACCCTAAGTGCATGTGTTGCCTTAGGTAGTGAATTGTGTATCCACTTGAGTGTACACTTGATTAGTTCAAGTGAAAGTTGAGATTTGTTTCTCTTGGTGTTTGCCGACACCTAGACGACGTTGAGGCGTCGTGACTGGTGATCTTGTCAAGAAGATTGTGAGAAGGCCCGGCGTGTTGTGAGTGGTTTGGTGCTCGCCATCTCCGGAGTGGAGGAAAGCAACCCTAGTGGAGCGAGGTGTTGGTTCGTGTTGGAACCGGTCCAAGTGGTTGGACTTACCTCGGAGGTGTTGGCTTAATTAGTGGAGCCGGTCCAACGTGGTTGGGCTTACCTCAACGTGGATTAGGGTAGACCGGCATGTTTCTGAACACCACGGTAAAACATAATTGTGTCATCTTGGTTTGTGCTTGTGCTTTACTTTGAGCAATTTATATTACTTGCTTTAATTGTTTATATATCATTGTATGATTGCTCTCATTGATTTGTATTCATATTGTTGGTGCACTTAGTTGAGCCTAGTATATTTATGTTTTAATTGTGCAAAACTAATTTGTTATTAGCTTCAGCATTATTATTTGGTTTTAGCCGAAAGAATTTTTAAAACCGTCTATTCACCCCCTATAGTTGGCCACCTTGATCTTGCAGGGGGACCTCTCTTATCTACAATTGTCTTCTCCACAGGTGTCCCTATTTTGGTCGCCGCTGTGCCCATCATCTTTGCTAGCCTGGGGTCTGTGAGTTTTATCTTGAGCTTTGGCTTGGCGGCGGCGTCCTATAGAAAATAGATCCGTGTCTCTTATTTTACTATCATGTGCCCAATAGATTACTGTATATGTCAATCATACTACTGTCAGCGGCCCTCCAGTATGTATCCTTGGCGTGCTGACAGGCCATTTGAGTCTCCTTGACTTTGCTCGCGGCAGTAAGGGCCTCCTCTACCTCCTTTATTGCCAGTAGCCCCTCTACTGCGACGATTTCGGTCTCCTTTACTGGCACCTGCAAATAGGAATACAAAATGGAACATGTTACTGTAAAAAATAAGTAAAATTACTTGTTTCCCCTTCGTGTTTTACTTTGCCGTTGCCTTCGTGTGCTCCTTTATTGTCGGGGGCTTCGACGGGATGTCGATGGATCCCTCGTTTACTATCTCCTGAGATAAAAATAAATCATATATGAATTATTATATGAACGACCAACATTACTTGACCATGCATATGCGTTTTACTATATTTGGTACCTCGGTTTGCTCTGGGATTGTGGGTAATGACTCGTGGCCCGCCGCAACCGCCGGTACGATTGGGGCCTATGTTGTATATGCGGCGGGGTGTAACCTCGGGATCGTATCAGCTTCGATCGAGTCTATTATGTTGTCGATGCTTGACTTGACGTCGCCTGCACAAGAACAATGCACTTAATCAGTAAAATAATGCGTGTTGCTTTAATGATTACTATGTTGAGAAAAACCCAATTAATACGTGAACCTTGCTCACTCTATTACATTCGCTTTGTTAGTTTACTATGTATAATGTATATATTTACTACTCATGTTACAATGTTTTACTGTGATGCAGTGTGTACCTTGAGGTCCATCGCCCTCCCCTCGTCTTGCGTCGGATGGAACAGCGACAACACTGGAATGTTGATGAAACCTCTTGGATGAATCGGGGGCGACGAAGCTGGTGTCGCTGCCGTTGCAGCAGAGGTGGCAGACTCAATTGTCCTCTTCACCTTGCCTACGCGAGAACAGATACGCTTAATTAGTAAATTACTGTGTGATGCTTTAATGATTACTGTATTGTGAACACAAAATTACTACATGCAACTTACTCGCTCTCTTGTATTCTCTTTACATGTTTACTGTGTTTGATGTTGTTTACTATGTGTACTGTGTCTATTTACTGCATATATTACAATGTTTTACTGTTATGCGGTGCATACCTTGAGATCAGTCGCCCTCCACCTCTTCTTGGGTCGGATGGAACAACGACGACGTTGGGACGTAGACGGTACCTCCCAGATGCACCAAGGGAGGCCACGATGCTGGTTCCTACGCCATTATTGCTGGGTTGGCATTTGGGTTGTAGGCGATTCTATACACGCCGGGGCAGACAGCGATGCTGCTGCCCGAACGACATTATCGGTGGGCGTGGGGGCTGTTGTGACCTCGATCGATGATGGTGACACGACTGTGGACGGTATTGCAGTCTCCTCCTGCGTCGGTTGGGCAGAAGATTCCGGGAACACTACGTGTGTCGGGGGGGGGGGGGTTAGGCCTACGTGCGCCTTCTTGCCGCTAGTCTCCTTTTTGCTCTGCCTGCACGGGACACCGATCCGGACGCATCTGCCGCCCCGAGCAACTTCTTGATGACGCTGAGTACCTTCGTCCGCGCCTTCTCAATTTTGTGCTACACTCTATATCTGCGCCATGACCTTCTCCGTCTGCCTCATCGCCCTCCTGACCTTGTCGTTGAACTTATCCAGCACCTCCATCGCCAGGTACCGCTTTCCCCTACCCAACGATCCAATAGCATCACCCAGAAGTGCGTGCAGGCTTGGGAAATGCCCCACGACAAGTTGTGCGGGTGACTTCGGTGGGTGCAGCATTGCCATCACCCTGTGCTAGTAATAGGTCCCCTCCTCCTTCCTAAACTGGCCATTCGAACAACACGAATGAATTACTATTGTACATTAATCACATTACTGAAATGAACATCACATTTTACTACTTACGAACAAACATCAGTAACTCACGCTGAGCTTGCTGAACGTGTCGATGCCATCCAGTGCCTTCGTCCTATCGGTCGTGACTATCTTATCGACAAGAGCGGATGTGAAGTATGCGGCGTCGCTGAGTCTCGCCAGCGTCGATGCTGTGGATGCGCCTCAGGTTGTCGAGGTAGTATATCTGACACATACAATTTATTGGTTATTAAAATACGTATTACTAAACATTGTTCATGTGTTTATTACATGCAATACGTGCGGACACTATTACTGGTTAGTGTTCACTTTACTGAAGTTGAAACATATTATTACTACATGTGGTAGACTACGTTTTGTGTATGATAAAAATTGTCGATGTGTGCTATCTGTTTTACTAGAATCTAAGATTAATAATTACTGTAATCCTGCTCTACACATTTTACTACTTATTGATGTGTAAAATACTAAATGCAACAACTAAGATTACTGAGTAACTTACAAGCACGAAGGCGGTGCATCCGCTGATAGACTTGTGGCGTTGTCCTTCTTCTTGTTCCAATTGTGGATGGACTACTGAAGGTCATCAACGATGACACCAGTTGACGCTGGCTAATTTGTCTATTTCCTTCATCATCACAACATTCTTCCCAGTTATGTTATGTTGAAGAAACACCTCATGGTGAGAGCGTCTATGCCTTCGGTCTTAATCCGCATGATCAGCGTCGATACCTTGATATTTGAGTTTTGTTGTACCCCCAGCACACGCTTCAGCTATGAGGTCCCTGCGACCTGGGTCACCATCAGAGCATCGCTGCCGCCGCAAGGGATCCCGAGGATGCATTTAACGACGTGAGGCGTGATTGGGATGCTCCTTTCACCGTCAGTGCTAATGACCATCTTGATCAGGTCAATCCTGTCCATTAGGAAACACAACATATCCCTCATATCCAAACCCTCGAGGTTGAACTTCAGCAGACCATCGAACCCCATCCTCTTGACCTCATTCCTTTGCTCTATCGTCAGCTCACCGATGGTTATGACGACAAGTGTGTGTAACACCCCAGCCCAACACTGAGCCTGGAATGCCACTAAACTACTCTTTACACTAATAATTATCGACACACTAGCAAGAAAACAATGATAATCATATTCATGGACCACAAAAGAGCAATGCGTAATTATGGATCAAAAGATAATAAATAAGCAATGGGAATTATAACCAGGTAAATAATCCAAAGTAGCAACACCCAATGAATCCAAATTAATAAAGCAAATAGTCTAGTCCAAATGATGTCCTAAACTTTATTCAACCTCTAACATGTCCATGTGTAAACCAATATTGAATGAAAAGATTATCTTGGCGAATGATCATGTGATGTCCATGTGCTCTACTCGCTCTCAGTTACGGCATCCTCGAAGATCACCTAAAGACAACAATAGAGCAAGGGTGAGTCCACGACTCAGCAAACACATCCATAAACAACGAACAATAATAAATCAACAGCATTCAATAACTTCATTATCATCACAGTACTTCCATTAATATTCTCATGCGATTATATTCTCTTTGATTCTGACCATTAATCTCATGTACCAATGCAAATCTATTCTACATGTCCACATGCACTTCTTTCGCATATATCGGTATAGCATGAGTGAATGCTCGCGACAACATTCACTCTCAAGCCCGTTCCTCCATAAGGATCGGGACCTCCTCCACTCCGTGGAGTTGTGATCAATCATGATCACCTTCTCTTATGCAAAGATGCTTATGTATGCAAACATGCAAACTCCATCATAAACATCATATCCAACTTTTCATCATGCTTGTCAACAACGATATAAACATACCAATTATTTGCTTGCAATTAAACAAAATAAAAGCACAACAATAATGGTAATAGAAGATAAAGAAAGCGGTGATCGATCATTGATCATTGACACTTGCCTTTACTATACGATTTGATTACTATATTAAATACACCAACTTCAATACAAATTACAGCAACAAGAATAGCAATCAATATGCTTCGCTCCTACACGTCCCCAAATATACCACGTTACGCGGTGCGAATAGTTACCCGTTGCTGTCTTAGTACTAAAACGAACGTAACTTTTGACTCGAAAGTCCGATCACAACAAACCACCCCATTCTGGACTAAAATTATCCACATTTTCTTAGATTACACAGTCTTCTAATTAAATCATCTAACCCTCCGTATTGAAAGCCGGTCTGTCCGCCGAACAGCAGTCTTATTAAATTCATAACTTTTGTTTTACTCAACCAAAATGCGCGTTATCAGATTCTACAGAACCATTGGACAATTATCTACAACTTTCCTAAAACTCTAATTAAGGGAAAGACGACAACCGTAAAAACAGAAAATCATAACTCGAAATCTACTTGTCCGCTTGAATGATAAAATATGCAAATTATCTACAATTAACTAGTAGATGAGATTTACAAAATGCCATTAAGGTACCCGAATTGTAAACAAATCTAATAATCGGCCTCTCTAGAAATTCTAAATCCTCACTAATTATTCTAGATTATAATCTCTAATTAATCTAGAAAAAACAGTGCAGAGGGAAAAATACGAGGATCATTGGCCGGGAAAATGTATCGTTGCCCTAACCACGGCGAGCGATTGCTCGGCTCATTGGTTGGTGAAATTTGCGATCTTGGTATTGGTTTGTTTCCAGGTGAAAAGCGCGTGACGGCGCAGCAGCGTGGCAGTGAGCGGTCCCATCTTGGTAGCATCGGAGGCAACAGCGAGGACATCCTTTGTCGCGCGCAAACGACAATAAAGAAAAAGCGGCGCAAGCTCCAGGAGAAAGAGAAAAACAGGCGGCTAGGGTGGGAAGAAAAACTACTAGGTTTCTAGAAAATCCAAGATCTATTTATATAGCTCCTCTATTTTTATATACTAATTAATTTAATTGCACAGGCCCTTAAAGCGCTTTTTATGAATACTACTCGATTAACACCCTTAATACGCGATTTTGAGTATACGCTGTGGGAGCGCCTTTGATGCATGTCGTCCAAGGTCCCTTCCTCCTATCGCGCGGAGCCTGCATTCGATGTAACAACCTTTTTACTGACAATATGTTTACTAATTACTGCAGGCATGACTCGTGTTTACTTATGATGGGGAAAAAAGATAACAATCTATAATATTATCAAATTACTGTAACAAATGTTGTGTGTTTACTGCTATATGTGCATAAATGTATCGTTGCAATCTCGTGAGCGGTCCCATCCAACGTACGAGGACATCCTGCATTGCGGGCCTTGCCTGCCTCCTCTTGCTGCTTTTTCTTCTCGAAACCCACGCGATCATCTGTGACAGATGCGATCGCTGCTCTTGAGGATGTCCTCGCGCTGGGAGGGGTCGCAGTAAATCTCCAACGCCGACTGGCTTCCCTCGATGGTGATCTTCCTCACCTTGGAGGGTGCATCACCGGTTGTCCTTATTTTATTGCCCGGAGCACGGATACAAAAAAGCGAAGAAGATAAACAAAAAAGTGCATCCTACGAATTACTGCATGTGAGGAGTTGTTTTACTTAAAAATGTGGATATCAAAAACTATCCAAAAAATGCTCCAAAAAATATGGAGGAAGAAATCACCCAGGTATAGTGAAAAATTATAGAAAATTGGGGGTAAATTATTGCGTTGGACCCTAGAAAACCCCACTTCGCGAGAGAGGAAGTAATCCAAAACAAAATAAACAGTCGTATTCCCTAACCTTCGGGGTGCAAGTGTGTTAGAGGGTGCTGAGAACAAAGATCGCCTCTGCTCCTGAAGGGAATGCGGGTCGGTATAGCTCGTCGGGGACCTTGATTTTTTAATTCCTTTGAGGGTTGAGTGCATCGCCAGAAAGAGAAAATATGATTTTCTATAGTACAGGGAAACGGCCCCGAACGATGTGGCCCCAAGCACGTAATATATGCGACTTCCGCGCCCGTTTAAAAAAAAGAAAAAAACCTAAGCAATTATTCGCAGTAAACGCTAGTATCAATTACTGCATATTACATTGATATTACTACCTCATACTTTTACTGCATTGGTTTCATACATTTAATGTATGGTGCTAGTAACGTTACTATTACACATCTAGTTTTCTTAATTATTGTATGGCCGACTAGGTTTACTAAGTTGTGAGTATGTTTTTACTGTCAACGTTGCGTGTGAGTGAAAGGTTCTATTAAGCGTCAACCGAATGAGCCTTAAGAGCATCAATGCCACTTCGGCTCCCGATGCGTCCCTTCAGCTCGCACACCGACGTTACTCTTTGTTTTTATAAGAATGGTCATCCACCACCAGAAGATGGATTATCATGTCGCTCTACTATCTTTCGCACCCTCCATCAACAACTAGAAGAGTTAAAAAAATGGCTCCCCACTCTTCTCCCGTAACGCCTACGTTGATGGTTTACCTGGCCATTCTGTACGAGCACCTTTTCGGCCTTGCGCTGGCGGATGCTGCAGAGGGGCACTGTACTAATAGTGTCATGCCTCCTCTGCCGGACGTTAAGCCGAGGGACGTGTTGGCGATGTTCCGCCGTCTGGTCGTCCTCCTCCGCCGCGTCTTTTGTGTCGTCTCCAGCTTCCGGTGAGCTAACCTCGCCACTGATGTGGTCCTCTAGAACAATGTTGCACGTCTTCTAGAGGACTATTGTCGCTTCGACTACCTCATCGAGGTGGCAGGCGACCGAGTCTACCTTGCTGAGACCCCTCGAGCAATGGAAGAGAGCCTATGGGCACAATTCGACTTGATTCTTCAGTCAGAGTGTCTTTGGGTGACACTCGAACGGGCGCATCAGTGGGTGGACTCATTTCAAGCTTTGTTCGTTGATCTCGAACCGTCCGACGCCGACGACATCGCCTACGAAGTTTTGAAGATGGAGATAGTAAGCTACCTCCGCCACTAGAAGAACTTTGATTATTTAGGTTTCTACTTTTTTTTTAATATTTGTAAAAAGCGACTGGCCATGCTGTTTGGGCTTATATAAATACAAAAAAACCGGTTGAATTTGTATTTACTGTCTGCGATGAAGCCATTTACTGCATGTCATGTTTTATATTACTGTCTTCACGATATATCTAGTTTGAATTTGTGTTTACTGTCTACGGTGAAACCATTTAGTGTCTACGATGAAACCGTTTATTATTCTAGAAACGTATGTTTACTTCATTGGACCTACTCAGTACCACCAACGCAATTACCTTACAAGATAGCTAGGGTTTACTATCACGACACTAACTTTTTACTGTAAAAAAAGAGATTGCAAAAAAGCGGTGGCAAAAAAGGGAAGCCGATTACTATGTACGATGTTAAGTTTTACTAACTAACATAGGAGCTTACAAAAAATCGTGCTCCCCTGAAACATGCAGTAAAATGGATACTCTTATTACTGTTACGACATATGATATTTACTGTCGGATCGAGACCCTCGCGGGCGCGGACGTTTCTGGGCCGCCTCTGCAGTTGGTGGGCCGGCTGTATGGGATTGCGCGTGCGTGCATCACACCTAGCTTGGATAGTGCTCGGTGGGCTGCCTAGGCGTAGAATAACTATTCTATACCCAACTACAGAATAGTATATCTATGTATGTATGTATGTATATGTATATATGTATTTACGTAGATTCTAGATTTCTAGTGAAGTAACGTGGAAGTTGTGCTTAGGAACCACCGTAGCAGCCTCCCATAAAAAGAATGTAAAGTAACAAAAAGAAATCAACTGAGAAATAGTGCATTATAACAATGGTCAGTTCGCTTTGGCCGAGCTATTCTAAGTTATCTCCGGTTCATGCCGTTCACAAGAGGACAACACACAGCCGGCCTGAAAATTTTTCTTACAGCACTGACCTTGTCAAAAGGAACAAACAAAGTAGACGCTTCGTTTTCGCAACACTTGTGCTCCATTTTTTGTTGCTTTCTTTCCAGCAAGAATTAGACCCTGGAGGGTATTTCCAAGCTCACCATGCTTTTAAATGGCTGCACATGTTTGATAGATTCCTACAATGCAAACAATAGAGTCAATAGTCCAGTAGTATTAATATGTTACAAATAAAAATTTAACATTAACCCCATAAATAAAAAATAGATAACAAGAACCCACGGTGTCGAGTGTGAACCTTCCGGTCGTGTGAAAGATTGTCATCTATTCGAGTCATGTGAAAGATTATCATCCATTTGATTATGGGACTGCTATCATCCTTGATTCTGAAGTACAGTTTAGACCAGATGAATTATGAATACAACACATTATTGTACCGATCGGACGGTTAGGATCTTGAGTTCGCATTCCCCAATCTTAAGCCCGCCTTGCACCAGACACAACCCTTGTAATCTTAAACTATTCACAGCTGCACTATAAAAGACGGACCAAGTGATGGAGTGAAGAAGCATTCAGATGAAGAGAGCCAAGAAGAAAGAACAAGAAGACATGGCATGGTATTGACTTGGCTCATCTCAGCGACAGCGAACTGCCTAGCGCCAGAGGTGAGCCGAGCCAATATCACTTCGTGTCCTCTTTCGTTCTGTAACTGCAAACTGTAAGTTCTTCCTGAGACCCTCTTGTTGCTTCTGTTGGAGTTGCTTCCTTGGTTTATACTGACATGATGGTGCACTTCTTAAGAAAGAAAGGAGAAAACACAGAAAGAATGATACTTTCTTGAATTATTCTTTAGTGTTTGCTGGAGTTGTTTTCTTGGTTGGTTCTCTTCCAAAAATTTTCAGGGCATTCATATTTTTGCTGATTCAGTGTCTGTTGTATAGAAGGCATAACAGACAGTTTTGATATTCTTCTGAGGTTTGCAAGAGAAAAGTCAAGCAGGTAGAAACGATTATTTGAGCAAAATTCACCATGTAACGAGTAGTCAGTTGTGCCATACTATACCTCTGTAATATCTTCTTCCCAAAGGACCCAAGCTAGACTACCACCCTCAGAAGGCAAACTGAGTTGTCATGGAGCTTGCATAGGTAATGTCGCAACTGTTCCACAAGACCGGCAATTTGTTGCAAGAAATGACATGAATTAGTTGCACAATGTTTGTAAGTATAACAGAGACGAAGAATCTCAGCATAGACAGGTGATGCATGGTACTGGCAATTTGAATGAACATATGTTTGTGTCCAAGCATTTCCCTAGGGCATAGTAGGGAGGCTAGGAGCTTGCTATTTGTTGTGCTTACTGCATGGTGCGGAGAACTGACAGATATCGATTTCCTTCTTTTGCTTTGAATATAGCAAATCTGCCATTTGTACAAATGCAATGGTCACTGGTAAAAAACATTTAATTCAGTTTTTCACAGGTTAGTAACACTGAAGACTGAAGTACATTCCCCCTTTTCATTCTGTAGGCATTAAAAATTCTGATTACGACCATATAGTGTGAAACATGGTAAAATTATGAAATAGATTGGTAGAGAAAATAATTATGCGGCAGTGGCAAAGAAAACAGAAACCAAATTGAGTATTTGTCCAAGAAAAAACTAGTGCACAACACTCACAAGTTGTACATAAAAACTAAAGAAACAGATAGCATAAGGTGCACCCACACCACATTCAATGGATGGAGATGAATAGATCCGGGCAATATTCAACTTGTTGTGACCTTCAATTTTTCTGTATAATAATATAATTGCAGAGTTAGCATACAAGACCCTACTTTCCTTACAATAAATCATTGGGATTTTTTTGTGAGGATAAATCATTGAAAACTTGCAAACAATGAAGGCTGCATTTTTAATTTTTTGAAATGAATGCTGCTCACATCACATTTCAAAATAAGGATACACAATACTAACCGAATTGAAAAAATACCATCCAATGTATCACTAACATGTGGCCCTTGGCTCCACATGCCATCCCCACATTAATTAGATGGTATTTTCCAATTTGTACATCTTTTCACTACTGGACTAATTTTCTTCAATACTAACGAGTTATGAAAAACTAACGTACATATTCATAGAAGAAAGGTAGCTCCATAACAGTTCTAGGAAGGATACACCTTAAAATGTCAGGTTGATATATACCAGACTGGCAAAAAGAGCATATGGATAAACTGAACAGTGAGTCCACAACAAGCCCTTTGAGGTTTGAACAACTTGAGCCAACCAAATTGAATCTTGTTTGTAGTTTACAAATACTTAAGCATGCCCATGTGCCCATGTGCCCATGTGCGACATATCCATGAGTTACAACTGCAGTGGATCTGACACTACGAATTAACAGCAATATTGAGATGTCAAGCCCTGTCCTGCCAAGATAGCTTTTCTCTTCATAGTCTTGGCTGTTGATTTATTGGCTGATTGGCTCAGTTTACCTAAAACCGATGTAGCGCAGCAGGTAAACATAAATTGATGTAATGACCAGACGAGGTATAATTTTATTTGCCCATTGACTTCTCAAACATGCTTGGTATTTCTTTACTGTTGGGTGTCTAAATTATTCATGTTATGGAGTTTGGAATGAGGTCTGCGGTTCAGCATCCCCTAAAGACTGGCCTTCTCGAGTAGAGCACTAAATAGATCTCGACAGTCTTCCTTACAAAGTAGCAAACTAAATACTCCCTGTCCCCTCCTACTTTTAGCCATATCAACAGTTCAACACTATCAGATACGTATATAGCCCAAAATCTTTACAACTTACTACATGACCGGCACATAGATATGATATTTGTGTTGCTTTGTTGTCACTGGTGCTGTTATTCTCAGTTTTTTATTGCTAAAACTGAAGTTGGCAACTTTCTCTTTCCTTCTTATGACGTTAATGATCTATTTTGATATGGCTTTTAGCTTCGTAGTTGGAATGGGTGGTACTGTATTAAACAGGACTACTTTATAAAATTTTCGGAGTTAAAATAGCCGGAATTAGGGCAACCCGTAGTATAATTTTCGCGAGAAGGTGAAACTTTGCTCAAGTGGAAAACTGCCGACCAAAAAGCCAAATACCCCTTGATAAATTAGCCGTAATATGCCACCCTAGTACACCCTGGCAACCCAGCGCCCAGACTCCACCCGTTCTCACGCGGTGGAGCGGTGGAGCCCCGCAACACGTCGCAGAGAAACCTAGAGAGGAGAGGAGGCGGTGGCGACCCGGGCGACGACCCCCTCCCCGGCGGCGACACCCTCGCCCCCAATCCCCTCTTCGCTGGATCCCTCGTCCCCAGCTCCCCAGCTCCCTCGCCTCCGAACCCCTTACCGCCCCCCGGATCCCCTCATTGCCAGCCTCCCTTGCCCCCAGATCCCGTCATCGCCGGATCCCCTCGTCGCCGGTCTCCCTTGCCCCCAGATTCCCTCATCGCCGTGCCGCGGCGTGTTGCTGTGCTGGTGATCAGTTGTGGGGACTGAGGGTCTCCCAGGGGGAGGCGCAGTTCTCGGACGTCTACGGCCTCGACCACGAGCTGCTCGCCATGGTGCCCCAGCCCATGCTTGCTGGCCTCTTCCTCTTCCTCTACCCTCTCGCTACCCTGGTAAAATTCCTCGTGTCCCTCTTGAGGTGTTCGCCTCGTTTGGATTATGTGATGCGAAGAGGGTAACGAGTTTGTTGCTTTACGGGGTGAGCGGGACGATGAGGAGGAGAAACCCGACGCTTCTGCCACTTCCACGGCCGGGGGCAAGGTACGGTTGTATAGTTCTGTTCTGTTTTTTTTTCTTCATAGTGCATCTAATGTGTTAGACAGAATGCCTCAGCCACGATGTGATGCTTTGTGGTATAGATTGCTGCTCTGAACTATAGGCAAAAAAGGTTGAGTTGGCTGCAAGATGAATTACTGGCCGTTTAATTCATTCACTCAACGTTATATCCTTTGCTCTTAATTTACCCCTTGATATGATAGCTTGTTTTGCAATGTGTAACCATTCATGGACCATTCGGTTGGCCCACTGCACCATCAGTCTTGATTATTTGTATAAGCAAGCTTGGCTGTTTTGCTTGATAAGCTCGTTTTGCAATGTGTAGACATTCATGAACCCTTGGGTTATCCCAATGTGCCATCAATCTTGATTATTTGTATGAATCGGGAAATGAAGCTATTGACTGTTTTGCTTGATAGCAAACAAGTTTTATTGTCGATAGCAAACAAGTTTTGTCGACGCATATTTTCACTTACTTGATCTTTTTTTTAAGACAACTTTACTTGATGCAAATTGTGTATCTGTAACCTTATACCTTTGCTTGCTGCAAGCGTACTGGTATATTCTTGTACTCTGTGCAAGTAACGTAGAAGTAGATCTCTAGGTGTTATTCACAGAAGTAGCGCATCCTAAGCACATACGCTGACTGCAGCTGATCTATGCTAGTCTTTCTTCTGATAAAGTATGCCCTCTTATGCCTTAGGTGCTTATTAACTTCGAAACAACAAGAAATTACTTAGTCGTGTGAGGGCATTTGATCGGCATTGTAACATGGTTCTTGAGAATGTTAGGGAGATATGGACTGAGGTATGTGACACATTCTCCGAACTGTTCTTTTTTGTTTCCTTGTCTTGTATTACGGTGTTCGGTTACATATGACGCTCATGTTACAGGTTCCAAAGACTGGTAAAGGCAAGAAGAAGGCTCTCCCAGTGAACAAGGACAGGTTCATAAGCACGACGATCCTCCGTGGGGAGGATTCAGTCATCATTTTTTAACCAGAACTAGCAGTATTGATGGTTCAGTGTTGTAGTTGGGATATGAATTTAATTTGGTTCAGATGATTGAATGATTTCGGAGCTTGTACATGCATGATAGGTGTTTGACAAGCATCAAAGTGATTCTACGTTACCATGCAGGAAGATGAGAAGTTTGCAATCCATAAGCTAACTCTACTTTCTTATGGGGGAGGAAAATTTGTGCGAAGAAGAGGAAGGAGGCTTGCTATTGTCTGTCAGGTTTGTAATAGTTGTAGAAGCTGAATGGATGAGTGGTTTTCGGATTTGGAATGGTAGCTTTGATTAATAAAGATGAGGGGAATTGTGAACGACATCTCCTGAGCATTGATTTTTTTTAGAGAAGGCACTCACTGAATTAGAACTTTGGTTATGAACTTTGTATGTTTATATTCATACTTATTAAGGCAGTACGGCGAGGCGAGGCGACTCACCCCCTCACACCTTTTAAGTGGTAAGGCGCGAGGTGAGGCGACGCTTTACACATCTTGAGGCGGTAGTGCAGAGCAGTAGGTTAAAAGCAGAAGCCAGCTTTCAGCAGGCTATAAGGTCGTAAAATATCACAGCAGCAAGCTAGAAGGCCGTAGAAGATCCCGCTGCCTAGCTGCCTCTTATTTTTCCTTGTCCGCCTGAGCGCTTACGCGTGCGTTTTTCCCCTGCCCGGTCGAGCGGCGAGGCGTCTGCCTCCTCCTCCCTCCACGCTACTTCACCCACGCCGCCTCCTTAGTTCTCCCTCAACGCTGGTCGCGTCGTCGCCTCCCTGCTGTTTCTCTCCCACAACATCACCTCCTTGCTCATCCTCTTCCACTGCGCCATTGATAACTAGGAGCCCCAGATCTCGCGGCCATGGTGGCGGCGACGAACAGAGAGCAGATCTCGCGGCCATGGTGGTGGCGACGAGCGGAGAGTAGCGACCACGACGACGCAGTGATGAAGTGGACTGACGACGATGGCTTCGACAAGCAACAACCACGGTGGCGGCGATAGTAACAACGGGAAGCAAGATGGCGGCTTAGGTTAGCTCTTCCTCTCACCTTTGATCCAAATCTGGGTCTGGAGGTGGTTGCTGGAGACGGGCGATGGGGATGGCGACGAGGAGGGAGGCGATAGGCGACGGCGACATCAAAGCAACGGGTGATAGCAAGGTAGGGTGACGCCTCAACCCTGAGCTACGCCTTAATAAGCATGTTTATATATGTTGTATTTTTTCTAGTAAAAATTTCATAAGTTGGCGAAAAAATGGCACAATATTGCACAACATGGCAACAAAAAGCACAGCATAACTGAAATCAATTTATTAAAATGTCATAAGTTAAGGAATACAAAAAATATTATAAGTCAAAACAAGGGTAGTGCAATATTTTTACAATTATCCTTCTCATTTCTGGAGCTAGAGCTAATTTTCTAACTAAATATCTCATATGACTGCTCCAATTTCTCATAGGAGTGGATCAAAGACTGAAGCTGGAGTTAGAGCTGCAAAACATAGTGTAGAGCTATATCAAACAGGCCTAAGATACTATAAAATTTGTATTACCGGTCACTAGAGTCCATATTTTTTATTATGTGAGCCTGCAACTATGTGAGACAATGTAAAGATCATAGCAACTAACATGAGCTTGGAAACTTGTTGGAAATATGCCCTAGAGGCAATCATAGAAATGATGATATTTCGTTATGTTCATGATTTTGATAATATGTTATCGTGTTCCTTGAATGAATCATTTGTTATAGATCAATAAGTATGTAACTTTTGGTGGAACTCTTTAACTTATATGATGTTATTCTAAATATATCCCTTGTCGGAGGTCACTGGTCGAAACACCAGTGACTCTACGACCAGCACATGTATTGATTGATGACGATGTTTCATCGGTCATGGATATGGGGATATCGAATCAATAATGTGAGCACACGTTAGAGAACATGGGGTTGGATAGACCCATCATTGAGACACTATTGAGATTGTTATGAATCTATGTGTCATTAGTTGGTCTCAAGTAATGGTGTGTATAGTACTTAGACCTGAGATCAGCATGGTTCCCTACATGTGTAATAGCACTCTTAGGGGTTGCCAAACGCTACTCGTAACTGGGTAGTTATAAAGGTAGCTTTCGGGTATGCTATGAAACATGCGGAGGGATGTGGCTGGTCGAGATGGGATTTGCCCCTCCTAACAAAACAGGAGAGATATCTCTGAGCCCCTCGTGGTGATCGGATAAAGAAAGTGCATGGCCATGCCACTAGTGGTCGAAGTGTCGACCACATGAAGTTATCCGACACTCGATCGAGAAAGTATTGAACAGTCCATGGATGACACTACATCTCACCTGGAGTTCAACCAGACATCGTGAGGCAAAGGGAGAATGCATGAGTAGGTCGCTTAGTTCGATCAATTACGAACTAGTCGTATGGAGATACGAGCTGGTCGTAGATTAGTCGAACGTAATCACAGAATGGTAAGGACCTGGTCGCAAGGAGTTACGAACTGGTCGTGGCCAAATACAATCTGGTCGTAAGTGATGAGGGCCTGGTCATAGATCATATTACATCAAGGTTCGTCCGGTTTATTCTATGTGTATTTGGGAATCGTTATGTCCTGCTAGGTATCGCTAACAACTGGTGGTCGGAAAAGAGTTTCCGAGTTATAACCGATTACACATGAACCTGTAGAGTCGCACACTTAAAGGGCTGTGATCTGTTTTGGATGGTGATCCAAATTCGTATAGGCCACAAATTCCTAATGGGCCTCAAGGTCGAGACCCATCATGGATGCCTATATAAAGAGGAGCGGTGGCATGGGGTGAGGTAGAGGATGATCTTTGGAAGAACTTCAAAACCCTAATAGCCACGCCTTCTCAACCACGCTGCCGGTGCTAGCACTCCACCGCGTGGTGATCCTACCCGTACGTGTGGATACCTCGGAGGTGTTGTTGCAAAGCATCAGCACTAGGACGATCCGCAAATCGTGACGATCACCGGAGTCGGAGGAGAAGTCACGCAGCGAGTACGACCACTCGGACGAGCAGACGCGCGAGCGAGTACAACTACTCGAAGGAGGAGACGCGTCGTGAGTACGACTACGATTGCATCAACTCGCTACAACGACTCTACTTCCGCTACGAGTCAGCGCGTCTAGCGGTAATCTCGTGATCTATTACTAGCAGTGGTTCCTTGGTTGCGCGGTAAATTTTTTGTTTGTGCTATCGTAGCATTGTTGCGATCCCTTCAGTGGTATCAGAGCCTTAACGTCTAGTTTTAGATTCGGATTGGTCAAATATTGTGATATGTGGTAGTTATAGATGTGATCTATTTCTGTTTCTGCTGGTCGATTTGATCGTCCATGTGCTTTGGTGATAAGATGGGTTTTTTATTCATTATTCCATGATCGTGCTTGCATGGTCGTATCACGACATGCCTCTACCAGTCGGTTTCCGCCATCAGGGCAGATAGTGATCGTAAATCCATTGGAGCACGCGAAGATTAATGTGGTTGATCGAATCAGAGTTGTGATCGATATGTACCGGATGTTTTAATGCGCTTGTTCACGATCACATTGCATTATACTCCTACCGGTCGGAATTCCGCCATCAGAGTATGCCGCGGTATGTGGTCGTATCAAGGCAATGATCAGATCGGTTCGGAATAGGGTTAATATGATTAATCCGATGATTTCCAAGGCTCGGTTATGCGAATAAGATTCATGTTCCGGAAAAAATTTCGAGCGCGCTGCCCCTTCGAACCCCGCCCGCTAACCGGCTAGCGGGACTGTTGTGCTGGGTAATAGGACAACACTTTTTGGGTAGTGTGTGTTCTTGTTGCTCGATAGAATGCGATTCTATGCCTAACTTGTTTTTGTAGGTTTTTGTGAATAGTATGACCCATGATGTATGAGATGCATGCATGTGTGTAATGTTCATGACCTTCGTGTCATGTTTATTGTAGCCCAAGGCTGTCTATATTTTTATAACGGTCTGCGTGTCGACTTGTGGTGCTTATTCACTCCTTGCAATTTTATCCCTAGTGCTATTAGGAGTAATGGCTTAGTGGGAGCACTTGGAGGTTTTGGCAACTTGGAGACATGGTGAACAAGATGCTTGGCGATGGAGATCTCCATAAGAAAGGGTCATACTATATCACAATGCAATTTGATTGTCTGTGAATGTCCTTATATTCTTGTTCATTTATTTCTATACATGTTATTTAATTGTTTCAAATGCTTTTAACATGGTAGAAGTAAAATTCCCTCAGATAATATTAAGTTAAATAGATGCCCTCCCAATTAGCCGCACCATCCATAATCTTGTATTTTAATGGTAGGTCTTGCTAAAGCAGAGTGCCATTAATATTCCTTGACTAGATGGGTTTGTGTCGGACACTTACACGCAAGCGTTGGTTTAACTTGACAAGGTCATCATAACGGTTATGGACTTTGGGGCATAGGGTTGGGTGCCAGAGCATAGAGATGCTGCCCAACAACAAGAGTCATATAGAGATATGATTAGCAAAGGGTTGCTTACCAAATTCACTAATCTTCTAGTAGTGATGCCAAAGCTCACTAGTAGATTAACTGATTGTGGGTCTTGAATCACTAAAATATCATAAGAGGGATGTGGTATTTAGTGGGAGTATCTTCATTAAATTGTTTAATAGAAGTTACTTTTCTTGAACACATGTCTTAGTTTTGCATATTTCATGTTGTAGATCATAGCACCAACTGTTGTACCTACATCTAGTTTTTCTTTACGTTCGATACTTGATAAAGAAAAACTGAATGGAACAAATTTTGCGGATTGGTCTCGCAATCTGAGAATTGTTCTTAGGCAGGATAAAAAGGAACATATTCTAGAGAAATCAATTCCTGGTGTGCTTGCTGAGAATGCTGTTGTTGCTCTTAAAACAGCCTATAAAAAGGCATGTGATGAGTCCCTTGATGTTAGCTGTCTCCTGCTTGCTGCCATGAACTCAGACCTTTAGAAAAAGTTTGAGAATATTGATGCATACGATATGATCGTGGCGCTCAAAAGCATGTTTGAGACACAAGCAAGGACTGAGAGATATGAGATCTCAAAGAAATTATTTGAGAGTAAGCTAGCTGAGGGTAGTCCGGTGAGCCCACATGTGATCAAGATGGTTGGTTACACACAGAGCTTGGAAAAACTTGGTTTTCCACTTAGTCAAGAGTTGGCTACAGATTTGATTCTTGCTTCGCTTCCTGCAAGCTATGGGCAGTTCATTATGACTTTCCATATGAACGACTTAGACAAGAATCTCACCGAACTGCATATGATGCTTAAGACTGCAGAGGACAGCATTAAGAAAAGCAACATTCATGTGATGATTGTGCAAAAGAGTACAAGCTTCAAGAAGAAAGCTAAGACTTGTGTTAAAGGTAAGGGCAAGGTTTCGGATGGGATCCAAGCTATCAAGCCTAAACCCAAGACCAAGTCCGGCCCGACTCAAGAGAAGGAATGCTTTTACTGCAAGGAGACATGCCACTGGAAGAGGAACTGCAAGAAATACCTGGCTGATCTAAAAAAGAATGGTGGGACTAAACTTTCCACTTCAGGTATTAATGTTATAGATGTTTTTCTTTCTGATTCTTATGTTAACTCGTGGGTATTTGATACCAGATCAGTTGCTCATATTTGCAATTCGATTCAGAGTCTAACAAGGAGTAGGAGAATAACAAGGGGCGAGATGGATCTTCGCGTCGGGAATAAAGCAAGAGTTGCTGCATTAGTCGTCAAAACTTTGCCATTACTTTTGCCTTCAGGATTTGTTATGAAACTAAATAATTGTTATTACGTTCCAGCCATAAGTAGAAATATCATCTCGGCATCATGTTTGATGGTAGAGGGTTATAAATTCATTATAGAGAACAATGGTTGTTCTATATTTTTGAATGAAATGTTTTATGGCTATGCTCCCATTTTGAATGGGTTGTTTATTTTAAATCTTGATGATGCACCCATCTATAATGTTAATGCAAAGAGGCTTCGGCCGAATGATATGAATTCCACTTTTATTTGGCATTGTCATTTGGGTCATATAAGTGGGCTCCATGATGATGGAATTCTAAACTCATTTGATTTGGAATCATTTGAAACATGCAAATCTTGCCTGATCGGAAAGATGACTAAGACACCTTTCGCTGGTTGGAATGAAAGGGCGTCTGACTTATTGGCACTCATACATACTGATGTGTGTGGACCAATGAGCACGACAGCTAGAGGTGGTTTTCAGTACTTCATTACTTTCACCGATGACTTTAGTAGATATGGATATATCTATTTAATGAGGCACAAGTCGGAATCCTTTGAAAAGTTCAAGGAGTTCCAGAATGAGGTGCAGAATCAACTTGGCAAGACAATCAAGTTCTTACGATCTGATCGTGGAGAAGAATTTTTGAGCCATGATTTTGGTGGTCACTTGAAACAGTGTGGAATTATTCCACAACTTACACTACCGGGTACTCCACAGTGGAATGGGGTGTCCGAGCGGTGTAATCGGACCTTGTTGGACATGGTTCGGTCAATGATGAGCCAATCGGATCTGCCATTGTATTTTTGGGGTTACGCTCTAGAAACTGCCGCTTTCATTTTGAATAGGGTACCATCTAAATCAGTAGATAAGACACCATATGAGATGTGGACTGGGAAGAGTCCTAGTTTGTCTTTTCTAAATATTTGGGGATGTCATGTCTATGTTAAACGTTTGACGTCTGACAAACTCACACCTAAGTCCGATAAATGCTTCTTCATAGGATATCCTAGGGAAATCAAAGGATATTATTTCTACAATCAAGAGGAGGGCAAAGTTTTTGTTACCCGAAATGGTGTCTTTTTGGAGAAAGAGTTTCTTTCAAAAGGAGTTAGTAGGAGAAAGATGCAACTCGAAGAAGTTCGGGAAACATCTGAAAGTGTTTCAACTCCTACTGAGCCACTACTGAACGAACAAAGTGTTGTTGAACCTGTAGATGAGGCAGCAGCCCCACGTAGATCTAAAAGGCCACATCAATTGCCTATAAGGTATGGACATGACGTATTATTGTTAAATAATGATGAGCCTAAAACTTATAAGGAAGCCATGATGGACCCAGACTCTGAGAAATGGCTTGGAGCCATGAAGTCCGAGATAGACTCCATGAGTATCAATCAAGTTTGGAACCTGGTCGATCCACTTGATGGTGTTAAAACCATTGAGTGCAAATGGATATATAAGAAAAAGATTGATATGGATGGAAATGTTCACATTCATAAAGCTCGACTTGTCGCAAAAGGGTTTCGACAAGTTCAAGGAGTTGACTACGATGAGACTTTCTCACCAGTAGCGATGCTTAAATCTATTCGGATCATTCAAGCTATTGCTGCATATTTCGACTATGAGATATGGCAGATGGATATCAAAACGACTTTCCTTAATGGAGAACTAAGTGAGGATGTGTACATGACACAACCTGAAGGTTTTGTTGATCCAAAGAATGCTAGTAAAGTGTGCAAACTTCAGAAATCCATTTATGGGCTGAAGAAGGCATCTCAGAGTTGGAATTTGCGTTTTGATGAGGAAATCAAAAGGTTTGGTTTCATCAAAATCAAAGAAGAACCTTGTGTTTACAAGAAGGTTAGTGGGAGCGCATTTGTAATCTTAATCTTATATGTGGATGACATATTATTGATTAGGAATGACATTCCTATGCTGGAATCCGTTAAGGTATCATTGAAAAATAGTTTTTCTATGAAAGACCTAGGAGAAGTAGCATATATCTTGGGAATAAAGATCTATAGAGATAGATGAAGAAGGCTAATTGGATTATGCTAAAGTACTTACATTGATAAGGTGTTGAATCGGTTCAACATGCATGATGACAAGAAAGAGTTCTTGCCTATGTCACATGGCATAAGTCTTCGCAAGAATCAATGTCCTTCGACCACTAATGAGCGAGATCGTATGAATAGTATTCTATATGCTTCGGCCATTGGATCTATTGTGTATGCTATGATTTGTACCCGACCAGATGTATCATATGCTCTAAGTGTTACGAGCAGATACCAGGCTGATCCCGGTGAAGGTCACTTGATAGCTGTGAAAAATATTCTTAAGTACTTGAGAAGAACTAAGGATGTGTTCCTAGTTTATGGCGGTGATAAAGAACTCGTTGTAATGGGTTACACCGATGCAAGCTTCCAAACCGACAAAGATGATTATCGTTCACAATCTAGTTTTGTATTCATTTTGAATGGAGCAGTGAGCTGGAAAAGTTCCAAGCAAGATACGGTTGCTGATTCTACGATGGAAGCCGAGTACATTGCAGCTTCTGAAGCTGCGAAGGTGTTTGGATTAAGAATTTCATTGAAGAGTTGGGAGTGTTTCCGAGTGCCTTGAGCCCAATGGATCTCTATTGTGACAATAATGGAGCCATTGCGCAGGCTAAGGAGCCTAGATCCCATCAGAAGTCCAAACATATACTCAGGCGTTATCATCTCATTCGCGAACTGGTCGATAAAGGAGATGTTAAGATATGCAAAATTCATACGGATTCAAATGTTGCTGGTCCATTGACTAAGCCTCTCACATAGCCAAAGCATGAGGCGCACACAAGAGATATCGGTATTAGATACTTAAACAATTGACTCTAGTGCAAGTGGGAGACTGTTGGAAATATGCCCTAGAGGCAATCATAGAGATGATGATATTTCGTTATGTCCATGATTTTGATAATATGTTATCGTGTTCCTTGAATGAATCATTTGTTATAGATCAATAAGTATGTGACTTGTTGGTGGAACTCTTTAACTTATATGATGTTATTCTAAATGTATCCCTCGTCGGAGGTCACTGGTCGGAACACCAGTGACTCTACGACTAGCACATATATTGACTGATGACGATGTTTCAACTGTCATGGATATGGGGATATCGAATCAATAATGTGAGCACATGTTAGAGAACATGGGGTTGGATAGACCCATCATTGAGACACTATTGAGATTGTTATGAATCTATGTGTCATTAGTTGGTCTCAAGTAATGGTGATGTATAATCCTTAGACTGATATCAGCATGGTTCCCTACATGTGTAATAGCACTCTTAGGGTTGCCAAACGCTACTCGTAACTGAGTAGTTATAAAGGTAGATTTCAGGTATGCTATGAAACATGCGGAGGGATATGGCTGGTCGAGATGGGATTTGCCCCTCCTAACATAACAGGAGAGATATCTCTAGGCCCCTCGTGGTGACCGGATAAAGAAAGTGCATGGCCATGCCACTAGTGGTCGAAGTGTCGACCACATGAAGTTATCCGACACTCGATCGAGAAAGTATTTAATAGTCCATGGATGACACCACATCTCACCTGGAATTCAACCAGACATCGTGAAGCAAAGGGAGAATGCATGAGTAGGTCGCTTAGTTCGATCAGTTATGAACTAGTCGTATGGAGAGACGAGCTGGTCGTAGATTAGTCGAACGTAATCACAGAATGGTAAGGACCTGGTCGTAAGGAGTTACGAACTGGTCGTGACCAAATACAATCTGGTCGTATAGAGATACAAACTGGTCGTAAGTGATGGGGGCCTGATCATATATCATATTACAGCAAGGTTCGTCCGATTTATTCTATGTGTATTTGGGAATTGTTATGTGCTGCTAGGTATCGCTAACGACTGGTGGTCGGAAATGAGTTTCCGAGTCATAACCGATTACACATGAACCTGTAGGGTCGCACACTTTAAGTGTTGTGATCTGTTTTGGTTGGTGATCCGAATTTGTATAGGCCACGAGTTCCAAATGGGCCTCAAGGTCGAGACCCATCATGGATGCCTATATAAAGAGGGGAGGTGGCATGGGGTGAGGTAGAGGATGATCTTTGGAAGAACTCCCAAAACCCTAATAGCCACACCTTCTCAACCATGCTGTCGGTGCTAGCACTCCAGTGCGTGGTGATCCTGCCCTGTACGTGTGGATACCTTGGAGGTGTTGTTACGAAGCATCAGCACTTAGACGATCCGCAAATCGTGACGATCACTGGAGTCGGAGGAGAAGTCACACAGCGAGTACGACCACTCGGACGAGCAGACGTGCGGCGAGTACAACTAATCGAAGGAGGAGACGCGTCGTGAGTACAACTACGACTGCATCAACTCGCTACAACGACTCTAATTCTGCTACGAGTCGGCGCGTCTAGCGGTAATCTCGTGATCTATTACTAGCGGTGGTTCCTTAGTTGCACGGTAAATTTTTTGTTTGTGCTAGCGTAGCATTGCCGCGATCCCTTCAATACTTACCCAATTCGGAATTTTATATGATTATCCATATAACTGTGATGCATCTTTTGATTTTCATTTGGATACACACTTTGGCAGTGGGAATGAAAAATATGTGTTACACAAGTGATGCAAAGCATTTCACTAGTGAACGAGAATTACCACTTGATTTACATAGCTAATTTTAAGTTTTTTGCAATATATCTTCTTTTCGGAGGATAATAAAATCTTCTACATTTGCCATTCAATGCCATGGTAAAATATAGAGATAATTCCTTATTTGCCATTAGAAGTTGGTCGGATCCCTAATATGCCATTGTGAAACTACTCCTCCCTTCATTGCTATCGGATCTCAACTTTCACCCTTTTTTGCCACTCCTATTAGCCCCGTTAGGCCTAGCCATCGTTAAACCCAATGAACTTATTAGTTTTTTTAAAAAAAATATACATCCTATCCTTAAGCTAGCCCACATGTCAGTATTGTCCTGATCTTCTTCCTTCTCTCCTCTCCTCCTCCCCCGTCTCTCTCCGGCCTCAGCCCCCACCTCCCATGCCGGCGCCGCCCCGCCTCTGCCACCACATCTGTGCTAGCTTCACCCACCTCCGCCTCCATGGGCGCCGCGTCTCCACCAGTGCTTCCTCAACCGTCCTCTACATGATGAGGACATGACCCCTACAGATACAACCAAATTTGCTATACTTGCTGTTTCAATTACAAGAGCTCGTATGCTTCACTTAAATTATCATGTGAGCTTGTTTTTAGGAGCACCTTTATATTATATGAACTATATAATGCTACATAATGATGAAAATATATATTTTTGTAGCACCACATCACTTTTTGTCCAAGTCAAGCAAGAGTTTGAGCTGGACACGTTTTGGAATCCAATTCGGCCTCCGGAGACAACACTGATTTCAAACGTACCTAACTTTCAAATACGGAGTCCGTTCGAGCTCCATGAGTGCTTGATGGAAAGCTTATCTCGTCCTCTTTCCAACGGATCCAGTCTCACCACTAAATTCCTTATGTGCACACTGCATTCACCAAAAAAAGATGCAGCATCACCTGTTTGGACCAAATTGGGTCTTGCAATGCTTGGGCCTAAGGGAAGGCGCCACCCTAGGATGCCATACTGTTGATGTGGTACTTTTCATATGTGAACAGTACTATAAATAGTACCACCCCCTATTTTCTTAGTTATGTGCGGCTCCCCCTGCCCTATTTAAGGTGGCCGCTGTAATACTCTGAAACTTAATCGGGTAATTAGAAAGGAAGCGGGGGGAGAAAACTAAAGTAAAAGAATGGAATTTTTCTGAAAAAAGGGATTAACTATAAAATTTCGCCAACCTGGGCCGCGGGCCACGGCCCAGGAGGTCCAAGAGGGGAGCTCGGCCTAGGGGGAGGCTGGCCAAGAGAGGGGGGGCGCCCCAAACCCTAGCCGCCCCACTCTCCCCTCTCCCCCCATAGCCGCCAGCCCCTCTCCCCATTGCACCTCCCCTGCGCACCACCTCCCCAGCAGCACCACCTCCCTCCCCGGTGAAGCTCCTTGCTGCGGTCCATTGGAGGAAAGGCGAGGAGACCACCGTTGGAGGGCCGGCCAAGAGGAGGTAGCAGATCGGTTTTGTTCAGCGCTGTTGCTCGTCAGTTTTGGGTAAGATATGTACGTTTTCTGATCTGACCACCTCTTAGAAAGTTGTAGCCCTCGGTTTTAGCTTTCTTTAGGAACCAAGATCTCCTGATTTGGACTTACGGTTTAGACGTTATCGTAGTTTTACTGCGACTGTCCAGGAGAGCTGATGAGAATTGACAGATTGTTTTGTCTGGGCATTATGAATTATTTAGATGTCGAGTCAAAAAGGCCACCCAAAATGAATGTTGTATAGAATTCAGTAAGATTTCCATGTTGATAAAGAAAACAATTTTAAAGTTGTCAATCAAAAGTTATGGAGTTTTTACCACCGCTGTTTCCTGACTGTCAGAATTGCAGAGACAGAAAATTTACGTGAACACAAGAATTAGTAGGAGGCCTAATCAGGGGACTTGCCCAACTAGGTTTTCGTAGATGGTTTTGTCGTGGCTCCAGAGAGACCAAGATCACCTTGTTCCGAGTTTCGTAGTGAAAGTGATGATGTTTTTAGTACTGCTGTCCCGGGAAGTTTTATGCTAGACTGCTTGGGGAAATGGGTAGAACCTCTATTCGAGCCCTAGGTCTTGAGGATTTAGGTTGAGGGGCGTAATCAGAGTCCTTTTTCTTAGCGTATTTATTGTTAGCATAATTCTTGTGTAGGAGGCGGAGTTCCGGAGTAGAGGCACCACCCCTACGTCTTCGCGCCTTGTATCGGGAAAAAGGCAAGTATAGTTAGTGGTAGACTATTTATTAGCCATTGTTCATTATGAGAATATTGCGCTGTGCATAGAAGCTAGAATGCTATGAATGTCAATGATTATGAATGCTAGAGGTACAAGTAATTCTTATTTCTGTATGATGATTTAAAGTTCTGCACATGTGCATCATGCCATCATATTGGAGGCTTGGTCAAGTGGTGACCAAGCATCGGTTGAGGTCCCCGTCATGAATATGACGGGCTTTTGGTCCCCATACTTGTGGAGTATGGGCTGTGGTCCCTGTGCTAGAAGGCACAGGCATGGGTATGCAACGACGGATGCATACTCCGTAATACCGGTATATGCAAAAGAGAGAAAGAAAAGTGCATTTGAACAGTTTGTATCACGTAAGCATGTGACATGTCTATTATTGAGAATTGTGGATGGATGTTGATGGTTACAATTGCATATGTTATTGTCTTACTATTTGTACTTTGATGAGTCTTGGACTAACTCTTGCTGATATTGTGTTTTTAGGTGCTTCCTTTGTGGACAGCATGCTTGGGAGGGAGTAGAATTAAGCTTGGTCGCACATTGGCATAAACAAACTTTCCGCTGAATAAACCATTTGAGCGATAACTCAGATTTTGGATAAATTGCTTGAGATTTGTTTCATTACGCTTTACGTCTTGGATAACTTCTGTTGGAGTTGGATAACGTATTATGGATGTTACTCTTATGATTATGTTTTAAACTGTGTGTTTGGATAATTGCTTATTATTATTGTTCGCTGTGCGGATTTCAGGATGGTTAGTAATTCAAAGGAGATTCTGCCGAAAGTTAGAAAGGAATGTCTTTGTTTAATTTGTAGTTATGCTAGTGTGGTAGCATTCCAGGCTTAGGTTCGTCTGGGGTGTTACAGTTGGTATCAGAGCGGGCTTTAGGTCCGTGGTGAATATGTTAGTAACTTAAATAACTTGATTTGCTAAAATCTGTTAATGGTAAATTAACTTAAAAACTTGACACACTGTGCACAGTAGGTGGGAATGGGAAAAAAACATTGCGTCTGCGATCCTGATAGAATTGTTTCATTGAGATGGCTGTACTGATTTGTTATGATATTGTGTTTGTTTGCTCTAATATTAAGTGGATAGCTTTTTATCTTAGGAATTCAGAATGGCGAGAGGTAGAGGGTGTGGATGTGGTGCAGGCCGTGGTCATGGTCGTGGACGTGGTTCGGTTGCATCGTCATCCCACATCGAAGAGGTTGTTGGCGGGGTGGCTGAGGAGGTTTCATCCGCCGCTCGTCCGATTGCTTGAAGCCCGAGCCGCTACGCCGGGGAACTCGGAGGAAGTTCAACAACTCCGTCAGCAGGTGCAGGCAGCCCCTCCGGCTGCGGGTGCACCCGATGTTGCTCCGGTGGTGGTACCAGCTCTCGCTGAGGCTAGAATGAGTCTTCGGGGGTGGATGTCCCTTCGTCTTGATACCTTTGATGGAGCGGGCACCCCAGTACAGGCAGCTGACTGGCTTCGGTACATGGAGAGGCAGTTTGGTGCTTTGGAGATGACCTCAGCGCAGAAGGCGCGTTTTGTGGCCCTTCAACTGAAGGGCCAGGCAGATATCTGGTGGGAGGGAGTTCTATCAGCCAGGATTCCACTACAGGGACCAGTCACTTGGGAGGGTTTTTTTGGAGCAATTCAGAGCTAAGTTTTACCCTGATTCCTTCCTTGAGAGGATGGAACATTCCCTGACGACCTTCGTTCAAGGGAAGCTGTCTGTAGCGGACTATGAGGGGGGATTCAACAACTTAGTCCGCTTCGTGCCAGCTGTGGCTGGCAATGATCGAGAAAAGGCAAAGAGGTTCTGTAGGGGACTGAACCCTGAGTATCGCCACGTCCTGGGCGACCAACTTGCTTGACTTCAACATTGTGGTCGATCAGGCCAAGGGTATGGAGCTCGAGCGGGAACTTACTAGGGAGAGGTAGACTCCTAGCAGCTTTGCCTCTACTGGAGGATCAATCAGTGGACACAAGAGGAGCTTCGGTGGTGGAGGTAGGTCTTCTCAGCGACCCGCTTCCAAGAGATTTTAGGGAGGTCAGCGCTCTCAGCCGCCTGCGCGTTCTGGCTAGCAGAGGCATGTCGCTTCTCCCCTTGACATACTACGCCGCCGACTTTGCGCCTAGTTCGTGCCGTGGAATGGTATGCTTTAAGTGTGGTGACAATCACCGTGCCTCTGAGTGTTCCTTCACGGGGGATTGTCACCATTGTGGCCAGTCAGGCCACAAGATGATAGTGTACAGGAAGAACCTAGCGTGCATCATCAAATGGGAGTCTACTCCGGCAGCATCTTCAGCCGTTACTCATCGGGGTTCAGTCCAGACACTGATGGCAGCTCCCACACCCCAGTACCCTTCTGGTTGGGTTTCTCCTGCAGCGTTCACGCCGATTGCCACCACCGTGGTTCTCACGGAACCCGCGACCGTCTGCGACACCGTCATTTGCTCCACCAGCGGCAGTTCCTACTCATCTTTCGTCGAGTGTTGGGGTATCTTCTGCACCGGTGCCACAGGGAGTTTACGCCGTGCCCACCCCTGCTACTGCAGGCCGTCCTAACGTGGTGACAGGTACCCTACTAGTCGATTCCCTTGAGGCTTTTATCCTTTTTTGATTCCGGGGCTACCTATTCGTTTGTCTCTACGGCGTTTGCTAGAAGGGCGAATTTGAGTATGCAGTGGATTTCTCAGTTAGTGTTGGTTAATTCACCTGGGGGTATGATTGCGAGTTCAACTGTTTGTCCTGGGTGTTCTATTGTTATTGATGGGGAGAAGTTCACGGTGAACTTGTGTGGATATCATGGGGATATGCTCAAGATCTTAGGATGATGTGACAATTGGCAATGGCGTTTACGGTTTGTCGTTTCACGTGTTTTCGGTAAAGTTGGCATGCTGTTAGGCTATAACCGCCCGACCGGCCGAGGTGGCCGATCGACCGATTCTCGACCGATCGGCCGGCCACGGGGTAGTTTGACCGGTCAGTTACCAAAGTGTTGAATTGAGCTAGCCAAAAATAGAGGGTGTAGGCAAGAGAGGGGATTCTATTGCACTTGGTCCCATAATTTTTGGAGTCTCTAGTCAAAAGTTCTATTGGTTTGAAAATTCCAGTAGGTTTCGGTTTTCCAGATGGGAAATTCGGTTAAGTTCCACCTGGCGGTCTGACCGGCCCATAGGTGGTGGTCAGACCGGCCCTGGGGCGGTCTGACCAGTTTCCACTTGGTTCGTCGCCCGTCGTGGCGGCGTTGTTCGGTTGTTAGGTCAAAGTCATGAGTTTCAGGGCATATATGTTGCATGATGCATGTTTTGACTAACATGGGTCAAGTTGTGAAGAACTTGTTCCCAAATTCGGTTTACTTGTTTATTGTTGTGCAGGTTGCTTGGTGGTCAACGACGGTCAACGGAAAGGATGATCGGGACTAGGCTTGGAGAGCTGAGGTCCAGAACGGTCGACGATGCCGGGTGAGGTCAATGCACTCAAGCATGGTGCAAGATGGACAAGGGTGACCTATTGGCTAATCCGAGGCGTAAGATAGCGCAAGGTGTAGCTAGTTAGGTCAAGGGGAGTTAAAGACGGTGCATTAAAATACGTGCTTAAGTGTCCCGTTTGTTTTGAGCCTTAACGGGAGCCCAATAGAGTCAAACTTCTAGAAGGTCTAAGTCTCCACTATAAATAGGAGAGTGTGGTGGCTGCACCACGGCTTCGTCTCTTTTGTAATTTTTGTAAACCCTAATTTTCTTAGGGAGAGCTTTTGTAGAGGCTATGGTTCTTGATAGTTTGATGTGATTTTCGTGCTCTTGAATTGAGCATTGTCCTCCATTGATGGAGAGGCTGTAAGCCCATATCATATCAATCAATCAAAGGAAAGTTTGATCAATGTTTTGTCTCATTACGTTCTTTCTCTCTATTTGATGATTTTAGGTCACTCTTTGATCCGTAAGTTTTTGCTTGGTTTCTTCACGTGATCTAGCTTGTTGTGACGTGTGGAAATCTATCTAGGATCATCTTGATCATCAATCACCCACGAGCAAGAGTTTTGACCTAGTTTTTGTGTTGACCAGGTTTTGAACCCTTCTTCGATCAAATCGAAAAGGATCGCTATTCTTCTAAGAATTATCATAATCTTCGATTGGAATAGGTCCCTGATATCATAGAGAAGATGCGTTCCAAGTTTCATCAAGTTTGGATTAGTAGATCAAAAGTTTCATCTATTTTCATCTTCATCATCGGCCGATCGTTTCGCGCTCTGGGCCGATCGGTGAACGATAACGGCGGTCGGGCGGCGACAAATCGATCCGACTACCCTTGAGTCAGCGGTCTGACCGGCAGTGCACTGTGATTCATTATCTTGTGCTTGATTTTTTGTAGTATTGCTTAGGGGTGTTTATTGGATTCAATATTAGTCTTCCGTTGTACTGATATAGTGATCTTCGTAGCTTCCATAGCTACTGGAGGAAATTGTGTTGAATCCAGTATTTGTGAAAAAGTGAGCATGCTCCTATTCACCCCCCCCCCCCTCTAGTCGCTTTTTCGGTCCAACAAGTGGTATTAGAGCCTGGTTAGTTCAATCTTGACTGTCAGACTTGCAGAGACAGAAACTTTACCTAAATACAAGAATTAGTAGGAAGCCTAATCAGGGGAGTTTCCCAACTAGATTTTCGTAGATGGTTTTGTCATGGTTCCAGAGAGACCAAGATCACCCTGTTCCTAGTTTCGTAGTGAAAGTTATGATATTTTTAGTACTGCTGTCCCGGGAAGTTTTATGCTAGACTGCCGGGGGAAATGGGTAGAACCTCTATTCGAGCTCTAGGTCTTGAGGATTTGGGTTGAGGGGCGTAATCGGAGTCCTTTTTCTCAGTGTATTTATTGTGAGCATATTTCTTGTGTAGGAGGCGGAGTTCCGGAGTAGAGGCACCATCCCTGCCTCTTTGAGCCTCGTAGCGAGAAAAAGACAAGTACAATTAGTGGTAGACTATTTATGAGCGATTGTTCATGCTGTTACATTATGAGAATATTGCGATGTGCATAGAAGCTAGAATGCTATGAATGTCAATGATTATGGATGCTAGATGTACAAGTAATTCTTATTTATGTATGATGATTTAAAGTTCTGCACATGTGCATCATGCCATCATATTGGAGGCTTGGTCACGTGGTGACCAAGCATTGGTTGAGGTCCTCGTCATGAATATGACGGGCTTTCGGTCCTTATACTTGTGGAGTATGGGCTGTGGTCCCTGTGCTAGAATGCACAGACATGGGTATGCATCGACAGATACATACTCCGCAATACCGGTATATGCAAAAGAGAGAAAGAAAAGTGCATTTGAACAGTTTGCATCGCATAAGCATGTGGCATGTCTCGCGTGGTTCACCGGTTCCACCGAAAACTCTCATTTGTTGAAGCGGAGCATAGTGCGGCGCCGAGCGAGAAAGGTGGATGGATGTTGATGGTTACAGTTGCATATGTTATTGTCTTACTATTTGTACTTTGCTGACTCTTGGACTCACTCTTGCTGATGTTGTGTTTTTAGGTACTTCGTTTGTGGACGACATGCATGGGAGGGAGTAGAATTAAGCTTGGTCGCACATTGGCACAAACAAACTTTTTGCTGAATAAACCATTTGAGCGATAACTCAGATTTGGGATAAATTGCTTGAGATTTGTTTCATTACGCTTTACGTCTTGGATAACTTCTGTTGGAGTTGGATAGCGTATTATGGATGTTACTCTTATGATTATGTTTTAAACTGTGTGTTTGGATAATTGCTTATTATTATTGTTCGCTGTGCGGACTTCAGGATGGTTAGTAATTCAATGGAGATTCTGCCGAAAATTAGAAAGGAGTGTCTTTGTTTAATTTGTAGTTATGCTAGTGTGGTAGCATTCCAGGCTTAGGTTGGTCTGGGGTGTTACAGCCGCACCCCTCTAGTATCCTCAAATTTTGTTTAGTTAAAAGTTAGTTTCATTGCAACTTCGTGTATTGACTTGTGTTGATTAGACCAACCATAATACCGCTATAGAATCCCAACTTTATCAAATATTTTAATCTTATTTGCAATTTCAGATTGCTTATTATCTTGTTTGTGCGTGTTCTTCGATTGCATGCAGGAATAGGCCTTCGTAGTCAGGTCGATCGTGCTTCTAGCAAGGTTGATAACGATCTCGGAGTTGGTTCAGTGATTGTCGGGCATATTGGTCGTATACGATTGATAACCGAATCGTGAGAGCCGTCTCCACCAAATCAAGTTATCCTCCTCACCAAAAGATTGGGATACCTTTTGTCGCATCAGGTGGTATCAGAGCTTTTGTTCATCGGTGAGATTTTTTTCCTTTACCTATAGTCTAAAAATAGAGTTAGTTCATCATGTCTAAACCAATATGTGCTTGCAATTTTTCTATTCAGTTTGCTTGTTGAATTCTTGGTTGCATCATTGTGTCAGGTTGTTGATTTCTAGTTTTAGTTTTTGTCTAGTTTATCATTGTCTAGTTTGCATCTTGATCTCCGTGTTACTTTGCGTAGCTACATCATTGAGTCCGACTTTGCGCCAAACAATCTCCTACCGCTCATTGCGCGCCAATTAAAACCACCGCCATCATTGTTGCAAAGAACCAAAACCCCATCGCCATCATTTGCAAACATAATCTCTCTGCGCATTGCGCCACTACCTGGCGCGACAACCATAACCTCCTACCACTTCCTGCCGTGGCAACCACCACCTCCTACCATTACTGCAGCGGCATCCAGAACCTCCTGCCATCGATGCCGCGGCAAACACAATCTCTGCCACCACATCTCGTCTCTGCCGCTCGCTGCCATGCAACCACAACCGCCTGCCGTCGCTGCCGCGGCAACCATCACTGTCGCCGCCGCTACCCTTCTCTACCGCTCATTGCCGCGGTAACTATAACCGCCTGCCGTCACTGTCGTGGTAACCATCATTGCTGCCACCGCTTCCCAACTCCTATTGTGGCAAGCTAAGCCGCTGCCGCTGCCCACATCCTACCGCAGCATGCCAAGGCACCTTCGCCGCTTAACATCTCCTGCCGCGGCAAGCTAAGGCGCTACCATGGCTACCCATCTCCTGCCGTGGCAAGCCAAGGCGCTACCGCCGCTACCCTTCTCCTGTCGTGGCACAAAAGTTCTTGCCACCGCTGCCACGACAGCCGATCAACCCTGCCGTCGTTGCTGTGGCACCAAACAAACCGCCGCCGCTATTGTTTTTCTTCACCGCCAGACGACCAAATTCTACACCGCGGTAGCCAAATTCTCTGTCGCGGTATACTATAATATTCACCGCCATTTTGAAGTTTCGGAAAGGATAAAGAATCAAAAGGGGAAACACTATTAAGTTGGTTTCGGTTGTTCAAGAGAGGAAAACCAGAAAAAAAGACAGGAAAAAAAGACAAGAAACAAAAAGAGAAGGTCAATTTTTTTAGAAGAGTGTCCTCCTTCCCGAAAATTGAAAAGAGTGTCAAACTTTTGCCAAAACCAGCGAAAATTGGTGGAGCCCTTCTACATACAGCCACAAGCTTCCACAAAAATTTCAGCAAGTTTGCCCTACGAGTCTAAAAGATATAACAGGTTTTAAATTTGAACCTGAGTTGGTTTCGAGTCCGAGTAGGATTCCGTTTCCGAGACACCTTCAGTGAAACGGGCATAACTTTTGCATACAGTATCCGTTTTAGATGTTCTTGTGCTTGTTGGGAAGCTAACGACGAGGCGCATCCTTTCCACCTAAGCTTTTAGTTGCCCTATAGGGTCCCCCAAAATCGGTCATCTTCGGCCACGAATTCGCATTACAAGTTTTCAGTTTATGTTTTTGCCATTTCTTTCGGTCTTCCTTTTGAATTTGGGGTTTGCCTCAACTACAAAGTTGTAGATCTTGTTGAAACCTTTCCAAAGAGCATATATAAGACATATATAAATTTGATTGTTCATCTTTTAAGACTAGCTGTTGTTTATTGTTTAAAGTAGAAGGTTGTCTACATTGCACGTTATTCTGATTTTGTGTTCTATATTGTGTGAACAATCTTGTGCCCTTACAAAGAAGTTTGAGTAGTTAGCTAGCGTCTCTCCTAACACTTGGTGTGATAATTTTCTTTGCTTACATCAAGTCACATTGATCTTTGTGTGTGCATTCATACATTTCTCTTTGTAGGCTTTGATTAGCTAGCTCTTTCCATGCTAGGATCAGCAACATTGACTAGTATTTTGAGCAATTTTTTAACTTGCATTTACTAATTTTATTGTTGCTAGTACTTGCTACCATATTGAAGCCTATCCTAGCTCCACCTCTATCATTGCATAGGTACCAGTTCATTGCATAGGTGCTAGTTGCTTGCAATCGCTTTATCAATCTTCGGAGATCATTGACACCGACACTAGTTGTCGACCACCGCTTGTTTGCTTGGTAAGAATTGGTAAGAATTTGGTATGAGCTTGAGTGTGAATGACTTTGAGCCTCCAAATCCTAGTAGTTGATAGGAACATATACTTGTAATTTGTTTTATTATTTTCTACTAACCATGGCAGGTTCACGGGATGATTACGAGATAGATGCATGTTTTCTTCGAGCCATTAAACGGGAGCGCAAGAAAATTCGCGAGGAAGATGCACGCTTGTGACAAGCTTCGTCACCACAGGAGGTATATGATCGTGATAGTACGTCCGATAAAACTAAAATCACTTTGCCATCCTTTACTGGTAAATTTTATTGGTGATATGCCTTAGAGGCAATCATAGAGATGATTGTATCACGTCTATATTTATGAGTTATCGAATAAGTGTTGTTCTGTTCCTTGAATGGATCACCAGTTATAAAGATTAACGAGTATGTGACTCGTTGGTGAAGCTCTTTTAACTTATGATGATGTCGTTCTAAATGTATCCCTGGTCGTATGTCACTGGTCGGAATACCAGTGATCCTATCGACCAACACATGTATTGATTGATGACCATGTTTCACCGATCATGGATATAGGGATATCGAATCAATAATGTGAATACATGTTAGATAACATGGTGTTGGATTGACCCACCTTGAGACACTGATGAGATTGTTATGATTCCATGTGTCATCAGTTGGTCTCAAGCAATAATGATGTATAATCCTTAAACCTGACATCAGTATGGTTTCCTACATGCGTAAGAGTACACTTTGGGGTTGCCAAACGCTACTCTGTAATTGGGTAGTTATAAAGGTAGCTTTCAGGTATACTAAGAAACATACGGAGTAATATGACTGGTCGAATATGGGATTTTTCCCCTCCTAACATAATAGGAGAGATATCTCTAGGCTCCTCAATGTGGTCGGATAAACAAAGTGCATGACCATGTCACTAGTGGTCGAAGAGTTCGACTATGTGAAGTTATCGACACTTGATCGAGAAAGTATTGAACAGTCCATGGATGACACATCTCACCTGGAGTTCAACCAGATATCGTGATGCAAAGGGACAATACACGAGCTGGTCTTTCAGTTCGATCAGATACGGACTATTCGTATGGAGATACGAGCTGGTCGTAGGCTGGTCAAACATGATCACTAAGTGGTCGAAATCTAGTCATAACGATTTACGAACTAGTCGAGACCAAATATGAGCTGGTCGTATAGAGATACGAGCTGGTCGTTAGTGATAAGGACCTAGTCGTAGATCATATTGCATTAAGGTTCGTCCGATATAATTTATATGTATTCGGGAATTGTTATGTCCTGCTAGGTACCACTAACAACTTATCATCGGAAAAGGTTTCCGAGTCACAACCGAACTACGCATGAACCTACAGGGTCACACACTTAATGGGTTGGATCAAACCAGTACGGATACAATTCATCAAATGTGTTAGGATAGGATCCGTCACGAGCACTATATATGGAGATGCTTGAGGCTATGGGGAGACAGACGTAACAGACAACATGTGAGTTGCTCCAAACCCTAGCCGCCATCTTCTTGAGAGAGCCTTCCTGTGCGACTTGGTGCAAACACACCAGCGTACGGCGTTCCTGCCCTGGACATGTGGATACCATAGAGGCGCTACTGCGGTTTCTGTTGTGCTTGAGGACGATCCGCAACTTTTCAAGGAAAGCGATTGGTTGTTGGAGGAGACGATCAGTGACGAGGACGCTAGATGATCAACTACGAGGAGACGATCGACTATGAGGACGATCGACTGCGAGGACGATCGTCCAGCGAAGTCAATCGACCACGGTGGAAGATCGACTACGATCACTACTTCAACGCGCTCTTCGTTAGACCATGATGCTCCAACTCTTCTTCCGCTACATTGCATGTCTGGTGGTAACGATCCGTGATCTTTTGCTTGCATGGTATCCTGGTTTACGTGGTAGAATTTTTGAATTATCAGCTGGCGTAGCCTATCCGTATCCCAACAAATTTGATCCTGAGGACTATGTTGACTGGGAGATAGCTTTAGACAAAGAATTTAAATATTGTGAATGGTCTGATAGGCAAAAGATTAGAGCTGTCACTAGTATTTTTGTTGAGAATGCAACACTTTGGTGGAAGTATTTACATAGACATGGAAGAGTGCCCCAAACATGGCATACATTAAAGAAACTTTTGTTAGGTGAATTTGTTCTTAAATATCATGATGATTATTTGTTAGCTAGATTACAACGTTTCAAACAAGGTCGTTGAACTGTAAGGGAATGCTATCATGAATTGAAAACTCATTTATTGCGCTGTGGATTAGAGGAACGTGCTGAAGCTACAGAGAATAGATTCTTAAGTGAGCTTAATCAAGCAATTCAAGATCTTCTTGTTCACAATGAATATGATTCTCTCTCATTTGTTTATATTTTCCTGTAAGGTTGAACGTCAGATTGAGTAGAAATTGAGAATGCTTGATGATAGAAAACGTGAGAACAAACATGTGTTTGTGTCTTTTTCTGTGACTAACAATTTGTAGGAAGTTGATAAGCATGACGAAGAGGAGAATGAGCTGATTGAACCACCGACTCCATTGGTTAAGAAGGAAGATGAGGAAATGAATGCACCTACATCATCTGAGAAGAGCCAAAAAGGTAAAGATCATGGTGCTATCATCACTCAAGCTTATCAAAAGCCGAGGACGGTTTTGTTTTCAAGAAGGGGAGGATGATGAGGACATGACCCCTACGGATACAATCATATTTGCTATGCTTGTTGTTCCAATTACAAGAGCTCGTACGGTTCACATAAATTATTAGATAAGCTCGTTTTTAGGAGTGCCTTTATATTATATGAACTATATGCGGCTACCTAATAATGAAAATATATATTTGTGCAGCACCACATCACTTTTTGTTCAAGCCAAGCAAGAGTTCAAGCTGGACATATTTTGGAATCCAATTCGGCCTCTAGAGACAACACTAACTTCAAACATGTATAACTTTCAAATACGAAGTCCGGTGAGCTCCACCAGTACTTAATGGAAATCTTATCTCGTCCTCTTTCCAACGGATTTAGTCCCACCTTCAAATTCCTTTTGTACGCGTCGCAATCACCAAAAGAAGATGTTGCAGCACCTGTTCGGGCCAAATTGGGCCTTGTAATGCTTGGACCCAAGGAAAGTCGCTGCCCGAGGAGCCTATACTGTTCATATGGTACTATTCACTATCATAAAATAGTATCACCCCCTATTTTTGTAGGACCGGAAAGGCGACTAGGGGGGTGAATAGGCGCTTTCAAAACTTTCTCGCCTAAATCAAAAACCAACACGAACTTTACTCCTTTAGCTATGAAAGCTAAGAAGATCAGTAAGCACACAACGGAAGCCTTGTGTTGGATTTGATAAACCCCTCAACCACACGACACAGTGGGAGAAAAGAACTCACTTTGTTCCTTTCGAGGATTGCGGTCTCGACCAAGCTACCACGGGCGGTCGGACCGACGGTCAACTCATCGGTCGCCAAGCAACTAATCGCGGTCGACCGGTGAGCAAGCAGTTCGACCGAAAACCCGGCTCGAATACACGGGCGGTCAGACCGCCGTTGAAGGACCGGTCGGACCGGTAGAGTCCAGTACTGAAAAACTCCACCCAAATCCAAAACGAAATTTGATCCAACTTTTGATTCAACCAATAAAACTTGACCAAATTTCGAGCACACCTCCCTAATGATATTAGAGACCTATTTCTAGCGACGATCCGTCGATCCACTTGCAGAATCGATCCTCGAGATTTTACCAAAGGAGTGCACAAACCCTAGAAATATGAAAATCTTGATTCAAGACTTGCTTGTGGGGGTTTGATGATCTAGATGACTCTAGGAGTAATCCCACACATCAAAGCAAGATAAAATAGGCCAAGAGACCAAGTATGAACCTTTGAATCAAGGAAGCACCAAAATCATCCAAAAGGGAGAAGAACACAAAAGGGAGCAAACGATCTTTCAATTGAGCATCACAAGATTGTTCGAGTTCACAAGATGCTTACAAAGCCTCTCCACCAAGGAGGGCAAGAGCTCAACAAGGAGCACACTCCAAACCCTAGTTCTCCTCTCCTCTCCTCCAAACCCTAGAAAAGGATGAAGGGGCTAAAATGAATACTTGGCTTAGTTTTCCATCTCCCCCCTTCCTATTTATACTAGAGAGCTAGGGTTTCCTTTTTGGGGTCACTTACACATGGGACCCACACACAAATAACTCTTGAAGCAATCGCTTGCTTCACCACGTGTAGGTTGATCAGCGGTTCTCATCGCGTCGCCAAGCCTCTCTTGTCCGAATCCCATCGGAACCTCCCGAGACTTCGCATCGATATCCGCACCGCTGATCCAACGGTATCAAGAACCACCCGTTCGATCCATCTTGTCCATCTGCACCATGCTTGTGTCACACGACCTCACCCGTATCCACGATCGTTACGGACCTCGGCTCTCCAAGCGTAGTCCCGATCCACTCACCGTTGACGTCGTTGACCTGCAAGCTACCTGCACAGCAATAGACAAACAAACCGTTTCCGGGAACAAGTTCTTCACAACTTGACCCACGTTAGTTCCACAATGCAATATACAACAATAAAGCATTGAAGTTCATATGGTAACACAATCAAAACCAACTCAATGCAACACTTGGCTAACCTTCAAGCCAATGGCCGGCCCGCCCCTCGGGGCGGTCCGGCCGATTCATCTTGATCGGACCGCTCCCACAGCGGGCGGTCGGACGGTCCAAGACAGCCAAAATTTCAACTCAAAATTCCGAAACCTTCTGGAATTTTCAAACGAATAGAACTTTTGACTGGGAGCTCCAAAAATTATGGGACCACATCCAGGAGACTCCCCTCACTTGCCTACACAACCTATTTTTGGCTCAGCTCCAAAAACACACTTTTTGTTTTAGCGGTCGGACCGGCCACCATGGCGGTCGGATCTCTTCCTGGGCGATCGACCGCCGACACCACCTGATCCGACCGCTTTGTGGTCCAGCGACCTTAAGCAAACCGAAAATGTGAGATTTTGCAAACCAACAACACCATTGTCAATTGACTCATCATCCTGAGATCGTGCATATATCCTCACGATATCCACAATTTTCTTAGTTATGTGCGGCTCCCCTGCCCTATTTAAGGTGGCCGCACCCATCTTGTATCATTGGATTTTGTTTAGTTAAAAGTTAGCTTCATTGCAACTTCATGTATTGGCTTGTGTCGGTTAGACTAACCACAATACCGCTACAGATTCCTAATTTTATCAAATATTTAAATCATATTTGCAATTTCAAATATTTGCTTATTATCTTGTTCTTATGTGTTCTTCGATTGCATGCAGGAATAGACTTTCGTTGTCAGGTCGATCGTGCTTCTAGCAATGTCGATAATGATCTCGGAGTTGGTTCAGCGGTTGCCGGACATATTGGTCGTGTATGATTGGTAGCCGAGTCATGAGAGTCGTCTTCACCAAATCGAGTTATCCTCTCCACCGAAAGATCAGGACACCCATTGTCGCATCACTACACCAACGCCAAGTTCGGGCCAGATCTCAATCTGGGCGAGCTCGATCCGGTGTGCACAAGGCGGTGGCAAGGTTAAGAGGCATCGGCGGCGGTCGTCGGCATGTGTGGCTGGGGAGGAGCCTTCATTCTTCCTCCGTTCCAGCCAACTCCGATGGCGGCGGTCGACGGGTTAGACAAGACTCCTCGTTGGCTGGAGCAAGAAGAGAAAGAGGAAGAGTGTGGAGGAGTAAGAAGATGGGCAAAACTGTTTTTTCGCGCACCAGTTAACAGATAATTCACGACAAAGTGACGAGAGTGGCAAAAAAGGATGAAAGTTGAGATCCGATGGCAATGAAGGGAGAAACAGTTTCGCGATGGTGTATTAGGGATCCGACCAACTTCCAATGGTAAATAAGGAATTATCTCTAAAATATATAAGATGCTTAACTCCATAAGTCGAATACAATGATGTTTTTATTTTTTAAAATGTTTGTACATAATGAATATTTCCGCAAGAGCACATTTGTAGCATCCTTTACTTGGAAAATAAGAAACATGGGGGTTCTAAACAATTGCTATGACATTCATCAAACAAGTTGTTTTGTTTCTTGTGTGCGTACCTCTGAATATGTAAGACATGGTAATACAAGAACAGGATAATTTAACAGGATAATTTAACATTGCTAAGCATAAATGCTCAAGAGAGATTCTAAAATATTGCAGGTTAAAAATGTATTCAAATATCTTGTGTGTTTTGCGACGAAAATATCGTGTTTGGTTATTCCTGTTTTCACCAATTGTCGGGGTAACTAGCTTATTGGATAGTGTACAATATTTTTATACTGTACATGCATCGCATGCAACCATGCGTCTGCAGACAATCGAAAGGTTAAAGCTTCAATGAGTTTCTGCGACACAAGTTGGACCCAAAGAGCAATGCTGCGAGATTACTGGGTCATACTTATACTGCCAAAACAAATTAACTAGTTTCCATGACTACAATAAGTACTATGCCTGCAATAAGTTGGATGCTCAATAGCCATTTGCAAATCCTCAGCCTATTTTTCTACGACTTCCTGGCCAATTTTTTAGTTTTTTTAGATAATAGAAGAGAAAATTTCTTCCAGCTCTGTATCCGAGGATATATATAGCCTAAAATTTATTATAAGTACCAAAAAAAATCTTAATCATACTAAACAGTATCCTCATAAACCATAATGAAGCATCAAAACAAACGCCGCAAAAACGTAATCCAACGACAAATCAAAAGCCGTAAAAACAGTAAACAACCTTAAGAAAATAAACAATGACATAAAAGTGTGTCAAACATCTTGAAGCCTATTACATAGCTGCAACCCATTCTTGTTGAGGATCTCTCTTGTAATGACCTTCAATGCTTTCCTGCCAGCTACCAAAGCCTCCCTCCTTCCTTGGCATTGCAAAGCTGACCAAGTGTGGATCCAATAGATACATCTAAATATAACATACAGAGGATGGTCAATAACTTTTTTTGTCGAAAACGATAGCATTACGACATAACCAGATAGACCAGCATAGTGCAACTGCCCCCACCAAAATAGTTACTTTTAAATCCGAATTAAGACCTACTAACTAGTTCCCAAATATATTCCAAACAATATTAGGTCTGTTAAGATTAAAAGTAATTTGAACTACAAGCTAAGCAAATCGGGCAAAGTGACAATCAAAAAACAAATATTTTATAGTCTCCTTTTGATCACAAAAACAACAATTTGTGTCACCACTCTAGTTCTATTTTAATAAATTATCCTTAGTCAAAGTAACTCCTCTAAAAACATACCACAAGAAATTTTTTATCTTAGTGGTACTTTAACTTTCCATAATTTTTGACATCGAAAACGACAATTAGTGTCACCCAAAACAACATACATAGATTTTATTGAAAATTACCCATTCCTATGTAAATTCCATCGAACCGTATCCTTAGCCACAAGATTATTGAAAGCAAACAAATTTGGGCCAATAATCGCTCTCCTAAAACTCAAATTTAAAGGCGTAGTCTCTAAAACATCTGCAACCAAAGCATGTTTCGTCCGGACTACCTCAAACAAAGTTAGATAAAGTTCATAAAGAGCCCGATGTCCAACCCAAATATCCTTCCAAAATCTAATTTATTTCTCATTCCCAAGATTAAAAGAACAGCGTTGAATAAAATCATTATTTATCTTCATCAATCCCTTCCAAAAATAGGAATCCTCAGGTTTACTCTCAACTTAAGAAATAGACTTATTATTCAAATACTTATTTTTAAGCAATTGATGCCAAACCCCTAACTCATTCAAAAGTTTAAACAACCATTTAGCCAAAAGATATTTTTTTATCTCGAGGTTCTGAATTCCCAGACCACCTTGGTCCCTGGGCCTACAAAGAATATTCCATTTAATCAACCTGTACTTTTGTTTAAGGTTGTCACTCTGCCAATAAAATCTGGACCTCAAAAATCTAGTCTTTTAAGGACCCCCTTAGGTACCTCAAAGAAAAAAGTATAAACATAGGAAGGTCATTCAAAACCAAATTTATAAGTACCAGTCTATCACCACTAGATAACTTTTTCCCTTTCCAATTGCTCAACCTTTTTTCGAAGCGATCTTCTCTTCTAAAATGAATCGGAATACCCAAATATTTAAAGGGAAAAGAACCCCTCTCACATCCAAATATCTCTAAGTATCAGGATTCAAAAAAATTTTGCTTCTCCAAAGCAAAAGAGCTCACTTTTATGAAAATTAATCTTTAAACTAGAAAGTTGCTCAAACGCACAAATAATAGGCTTCAATTTTTTTGCTTAATCAAAATTGTGATCCATGAAAAGAATTGTATCATCAGCATATTGAAGTATTGAAAGACCATCATCAACCAAATGCAGTATTATCCCACTAACATGACCCTCATTCTTAGCCCTTCCAATAAAAATAGCAAATATGTATGCAACGATATTAAAAAGAATTGGAGACAAAGGGTCCCCCTGCCTAAGCCCTTTCTTGGTTTGGAATAAGGCCCAATACTATCATTAATTTTAATCCCCACACTGCCCCCTGCAATAAAATTTTCAATCCAAGCACACCAACTTGGAGACAAACCTTTCATTCTAAGAGTTTGCCGCATAAAAGGTCATTTGACCTTATCATAAGCTTTCTAAAAATAAATTTTAAAAATGAGTCCATCTAATTTCTTCTTATGAAGCTCATGGATTGTTTCATGTAAAACAACTATCTCTTCCATAATTTGTTTTCCTGGCATAAAAGCCGTTTGAGATGGACAAACAACCTTTTGACCAATGGCCATAAGACGATCAGTACCTACCTTAGTAAAAAATTTAAAACTCACATTTAATAGGGAAATTGGCCTATATTGTTGTATTTGTCGTGCATCTTCTTTTTTTTTCAAGTAAAACAATGACTCCACAATTGAGCCTAAAAAGAGGTAAATTGCTTCTATGAAAATCTTGAAAGAGATCCATCAAGTTATTTTTAATAATACTCCAAAAAACTTGATAAAATTCAGCTGGAAATCCATTTGGACCCAGAGCTTTATTATGCTCCATTTGAAAAATTGCATCTTTCACTTTCTTTTCAGTAAACTTAGCAGTAAGATAGTCATTTTCCAAGTTAGAAACTTGAGGTATATCATCTGTGATAGTCTCAACCATGGAAAAGTGGTTGGTATCAGGAGGTCCAAAAAGACCTTTATAATAAGTTGTGATGTACTGCTTTAAATGGACATCACCTGAAATTATACCCTCCTCCTATTCCAACTAGAAAATTTGTTGTTTCCTATGCTTACCATTGGCGATCAAATGAAAATATCGAGTATTACTATCTCCTTCAAGCAAATACTTCGTCTTGGCCCGTTGATACCTTTTGATTTCTTTTTCTCGCGGTAAATGGGCGAGACGCTCAATAGAACTGTGTTTAAGATTAATTTCAAAATTAGATAACTCTGTATACTCAGCTTTCTTATCAAGAATATCAATGATATGCAAAAGACGTTTTTTCTCTAGCTTATACACACCACTAGTACTTTAGCCCACCCTCTCAGAAATTGTCTCAGCACTCTAATTTTATTTTGCCAACGATCAATTGCATAATTACCAACATTGTTTTGTTGCCATACCTAAGCCGCCAAATAGAAAAACTCATCCCTCTTAAGCCAACCTAACTCAAATTTAAACAGATGCTGGTTCCCAGTATCAGAGGCAGCTCTAGTGGTAAGAACAATAGGTGTATGGCCAGAAAGGACCCATCCCTCTTAAGCTAACCTAACTCAAATTTAAATAGATGCAGGTTCCCAATATCAGAGGCAGCCCTAGTGGTAAGAACAATAGGTGTATGGTCACAAAGAACACGTTCGAAGGCATTTACAGTGGTCAAAGGGAATTTTTGTTCCCAGTCCGTACTCACAAGAATTCTATCAAGTTTTTCAATACTAGGATTATCCAAATTATTTTTCCAAGTAAATTGTCTACCTGAAAGCCTATGTTCTCTTAAGTCTAGGCTCTCAATAACTGCATTAAAAAGAAAAGGATAACGCCGATCAAAATTATCATTATTTTTCTCCTCACTGCGCCTTATGATATTAAAACCACAACCAATTAGAATAGGCAAGGTTTCCTTACTACACGCATGGACTAATTCAATTAAAAATTTATCTTTGTAAGCTAGTTGTGCAGCACCATACACAGCCACAAGGATCCATTGGAACCCATCTTCCATATTATGTAAATGAAGCTTAATAAAAAAAATCCCTAAAAATGGAGCCCACCTCAAAACAACAATGTCCACACCAAGTAAAATACCCCCATAACAGCCATGGGGTGGTAAGTAGTGCCAAAAAAATTCATACCACCACTAAGATATTTTAATTGCGAATTGAAAAAATTCTTCTTAACAGTTTCTAAAATAGCAACAATATTCATATGTTGTTCCCGAACCAACTCCACATTGAACCTATGCTTCGCTAGATTGCTAAGTCCCCTACTATTAAAAAAACACATTTTATTTTCTTTTTTGTTTATTTTTAATGCGAGACTCAACAACTTTTGCAACTTCTTTCTTAGCACCTGCTCTCTTTTTGTAAGACCAATTGCAAATCATGATCATCATCCGCAACCAAATCGTCATAACACAAATAACTACATAAGCTATTTAGAGAGGATAAATCAAGGCTATCTCATTCCTCTTTGAGGGCATGTTCTTTACTAATTTTTCCCAAACAAACCAACCTACAAGTCAATCTACCAAGTTCGATCTTTTTAATAGTTTCTAAAGAACAAGTCGTTTCCAAACTAGTAGTTCCTAAAGAAATTCCTACTTGATTCAAATTAGAAATAGGAACCTCATCTGGAATAACCAAAATTGAAAAGGCATTCTTTAAATTAGTACCTTTGTTCTCCTCCAAGTTTTTATACTTGGCCCTTCGTACGACCTTCACCAAGAAATCCTTATCCGCTCCAACTTTGTTCGCGAGACAGCGGCTCCACCTTGGCTCCTATCCAGAATCCAATCCAATCGCCCCCCTTTCGTTTGCTGCCGCACCCGCCGACTTCCCCTTTTTTTAACCAATGTCTTTCGAAGCACCGGATAGCGGAGCCCCCGTCGATCGTCCCCACAGCATCTTTACCGCCACAGTAGCTGAGCCTCCTTTCTTGGGCATGTCCACCAGTGGTAAAACTGCACCCTCAGACCCTTCTAGAGATTGCTTCACATCCCAAGTCAGTGGTGTAACTACCGGTGACGAGTCCACCCCCACAAGTGCAACACCTGCCAACGGGCACCGTTCAACCAATACTACCGGCTGCCACAGCACCCTTGCCCCCTCTAGCGCGGAATCTTTGACCTCCTCTACCTTCTGTCCATCCGATCTCTCTTTTACAACCTCCTGCTGTGAAATAGGAGTGACACCAACCAGACTTTTGCCAATAACCGAAACACTAGCTTGAGGTGATGAGGTGATACCGCTTGAATTCGGCCCTGTCACGGTCGAAGCATTTTTTGCCTTCTTAGCACCACATTCCATCATCTCACGGTCCTTCATTTCCTCATCATCATCCCCTCCTTTATCTTTGTTGCCTCCGTTATTTTGCCCATCCCCACATTTCCTTGTCCCATACTTCCATCCGAGTCTTGCTCAACTTTAAAAAATAATTCGTAGACATTGTGTCCAACAACAATATCAACACTCATAGGGATTAGAGAAACATCTATAACCCCCACCTCCAATCGGACTAGATCTTTCTTCCTTATACTTATCATGTCCACTTTGAGCTTAGCGCCAACAATAGAACCAAAGACACAAAGACTAAGGTAGTCTCTAACTTCATAAGGAACCCCAGAAACTTGCACCCAGACTGAGCGAAACTAAAACTTCAGAGTAGGACCTAGCTTCCATTCCTTAAAACGTAGTACTACCCCTTGATCTTTGACTTGTATATCCCCAATCTGAACCATTCTTACTAATTCAATGGGCTTCGAAAATTGAACCAAAAAAGAATTCTGACCAATTTCTTTCACATTCCACTGTCAATCAATCAGAATGAGTCTTCTTAACTCCCTAATGGCCCATTCAACAAACAGCTACCCACTGACAATACGAACCACCCCTAGCGTACCTCATTCATCCCATGGCATCGACGAACCTGCAGAGGATACCATGTAGAACCCTAGGCCCTCAGCCCCATACCCACAGAAATTTGCCACTGGTTTTGGAAATTTGAGTAGAGGACATCTTGGTGCCAAATGGTTGGTATAATCACAAATATCATAGTGCAACACAACTGGACAAACAACAATGGTATGTCCCTTCTCCTTGCATCTAAAGCAAAACTTGTTAATTTTGTCAGCACCACCATCCTTCATTGGCTGCACATGGTGATTAACAAATGGCCATCCACTTTGTACCAACACTACCAACTGAGCCAACTTCCCCGGCCCTACCACAGCAGCCACACCAACAGGTGATGTCGAGGCCATGCCCATTGTCCCATCTACCACTACCTGGGCCGCACCAATTTGACCTCTAGTGCCATGATGCGCAAACCCACTGGCCAACGATTGTGCAAGAGCAACTTGACCATGGTGCCCAGCCACACCCTGAAGCACTGTCCCGCTCGCCGAACCAAGATGACCGACGTTGGTACCTGATTTGTCGTTGAAGTCAACATTGCCGCCGATTTGGGGTAGGCCTTGTCCCACCCTAGTATTGCCCACAATACCTCCATAACTTCCCCAGCCGGGGTTCCACCATCCCCGGCCGAAGCTGCTTCGACCGCCCTCGAAATTGCCACGTCTACCATCCCTGCCATCAACGAAGGTTTCATCGAAAGCTCCGCCTCCACAATCCATTGTAATTGATGATCGAAGAAGGGCTTCCACGTACGTGCGTTGGTCAGGAGATGAAGAAAGAACTGAAACCCTAGCTTGTACCTTGAGATCACGTCTCCACAGATGGGCGCACACACATTTGATGGGAGGAATTACCGGCCTGATTGGCCATCTAGGCTGCACATTAAGCTCAGGTGACGCAGTTTGTGTCATCTCTGACTTTGACCCCACATGGTTCAAAAATTGACCTGGCGCCGAATCTTCGGCTTGGAAAACGCCTACATGGAAATCAGAGGGAAAAGCTTTGATCGATTCTTCGTGGAAACCACCGGCAACCGAAACACCGCCCGCACCAAAGCATCACCAAAGGAAAGCTTAGGCGATGCTCTTGGTGGTGGCAGAGGACCCTGCCAAGGCGTTCTCGTCAGCACCTTCTTCCATCCCCCTGGCGATGGCTCCTTCTGTCCACCAGTCTCCGACAACAGTGGCAAACCAACTGACGATGACGATACCTCCTTCTGTACCAGATCGGCAACCTGTCGAGCCTCCTCCTCCGAGTATCCTGCTACCCGCACATCGGCATAAGCAGCTATTGCCTCATCCTCTTCATTCTCATAGCTATCCCCGTCGGTAGACCGCCAAAACCGAAATCTCAGCGGACCCAACATCTCCTACCCGCAGAGCATGTACCTTTTTCATTGGAACCAGCAGCAAGAACGTATGATGAACAGTGTATGCTCCAGATCCTACAAAATGAATAATCTCGCCTGAGGCACGCCGCCGGTGAGTTCCAGTTCCGCCGTACCGCTGCTCGATTTTTTACGCCCACGGCCGGCATCGTCGCTCGGCTACCTGCAAGCACCTCGGCCAAAACTAATTTTCGCACTAGTGCAAGGCTACTCGATAATTTTGCTGCTGCATCTTTAGTATGGAGACGTGCGAATAAACAGTAGCAAGATTACTAGAAAAAAAAATTCGCCCACAGCCGACGTCGTCGCCCAGCTACCACGCGCCGGTCGGCCTCGGCGGCGGCGGCGGTGGGCGGCGCCTGGAGGGTGCGGAGCGCGCAGACTAATAAGCTCAGGTCAAGGTTAAAATGATGCTCGTGAGACCAATTTTTTAGTTGAAGCTGAATTCATATACTTCAGAACATTTACATGCGTCCATAAGAACTTTCGCAATTCACTTCTTCCCATTTCAGAAGCCGTGGGCTCGTGACATGAATACACATGAATGCATATGCACATACATAGTGGATTAGTGGTGAAGAAATAGGCGATTTGGCTACACTGTTTCTGCTCCTTCAATCTAAACAAGTGACGTATCTAAAGAGACAGCGCCTGAACCACGAACCAAGAAGCTACTCACTCAGCTCGGTCGCTCGCTACCGCTCCGGGAACCGCGCGCGGAACGTGAGCTGGAGCTCGCTGTCCACCTCCATCCCCGTCCACCGTCTCGGACATCCGTGCCGCCGCGGCCGTGAGCGCGGCGCAGTTGCGGCGTACCTCGCCGAGCCCCAGGAGCGAGCCCTCCCGGGGTGGGTCCCAGCTGGCGGGGAGCGCGGTGTAGGTGATGCCCGCCCAGACGGCGGCCAGGTTGAGCCAGAGCGGCGGGCGGCCCCGCCCACAGCGCCAGCGGCGCGCACACCGCCCACCCCGCCCTCCGCGTCCACCCGGAAGCTGACCTCCACCTCCAAGACCGGAGGAGGCTTCCCCTCGCTCCTGTCCTCGTGCTTGGTTTCGTCCTCTTCCTTTCCCATACTACCACTATTTAGTTGCAATCTTCGCGTCAATCTTCGTTGAAAGTTCCGATGGTACCAATGGCGATTGGGCAGCGATAATCCTCCACTATTTACAGTATCGGTATCGATTCACCAATTTGTGCGCGAGAGGGCATAGCTAGGCTTAACGGACCAAATTAACAAGAGCTTCTTCATGTTGGAATGCTGTTCTGAAACTTCTGATCAGTTGCTTGCCTTGTTAATTCTTACCGTCATCAGAGACGGACGGGGGACGGACGGTGACATGGACCAGTGGGAGCATTAGTCCTCCCATAGTCAATGAAGTTTCTTAGTTAGTTTATATAGAATAGTAAAATATTTATACTACTTTTTTTCGATATTTAGTTCTCATTAGAGTTAGCTAAATGGATCGTGCATCGGGCCTTTCTCGACATTTAGTTCTCACTAGAGTTAGCTAAATGGATCGTGTCTGTCGGGCCGGCCCGAGGCACGGTATTGTAGGCCCAACTTAGGCACAGCACGCATTGTTCATGAGCCATGTCGGCCCAGTACGATGGCTCATACTGTGCTTGGGCCGCTACCCTGGCACGGTGGCCAAGCCCGGCCCGGCATGAACAATGTTGGACCATGCTAGACACGACATGAGTTTGGCATGGCCCAACTGGTCCGAGTGCAGAGAAGGAGAGAGAGAGCCGGGCGGGGCACCACCGCCGCGGAGGAAGGTGGTGCTGAGCTGCCCGTGCGAAGGAACGAGGAGGAAAGGGGGGAAGAGGAGGCGGCACGGGTCGATGCTGAGAGGAGGTTGAGGACCCGAGGACGAGGAGGCGGTGCGGCGCAGGTGCGCAAAACGGTGCAAAAGGAGGAGACGAGGAGGCGGGCCAATGCTGAGAGGAGGATGAGGACCCGAGGACGATGAGGCAGTGTGGCGCGGCCACGCAGAGCAGTGTGGAGGGAGGAGGACCCAAGGAGGCGGCCCAGCGGGGCGATGCTGAGAGAGGAGGACCTGAGGAGGTGGCGCGGCGGGCCGACGCTAAGAGAGGAAGAGAGTGGACTCGGGGAGGCGATAGGAGGCGCAGCGACAGTACCGTGCAAGCGTGCGGCACTGCGCGCGACACGCACTAATAGGGCAGGCCAGCAGAGGGAAGAAGAAATGGGGTGGGCAGGCCGGGCAGGGGTGCCGGGCAAGCAGGCTCGTGGGCCGTGCCTGGCACGACACGGCTCGACCAAAATACGAACGTTGGGGCAAAAAAAAGGCCTAAAACCCTAAAAATTTTCTATAAATAGCCACCGTGCCCCCTCATTAAGCACTCCTTCATTCCTCATTCTCTCTTTAAAATTCGGTTGTATAAATTCAAATTCATGTTGAGCTAATTTGGCAAAATTTAAAAAATTTGTGCCAAATTTTTTAAAATTCAATTTTCAAAAGCAAGTCAGAAAAAGAGGTAGAATACTATTTTTGCATACTTTTATTGTTAGTGCTTGTTATGCTAAGATAAAAGTAATAATAGCGTTAGTTTCGATTTTGCAGTTTTCGTTATGGATAGTCCTTACAACAATTTTGCTTTTGGTGATTACGGACTTTCATCGAAGGAAATTGCGTTCATGGAGGCGGTTGCGGCCGCCTCAAATCAACCAGAAAGGCAAGGCGAGGTTCTTTCATCAGGATCCACGGCAGCACCAGGTTCCACGCTAACTAGAGCAAAGAGGTCAAAACCGTCTACATCGGGAGTATTGGAGAATTTCGACAGGACAACCGAGCAAGACACACATGGAAATGATGTACCATATGCTATTTGCAAAATTTATTACAGTGAATTGTCTTTAAGGTCTACAAGTGGAACGGGGCACATGCTTATACATGCTACAAGTTGTAAGACCAAGCAAGGATTGATAATGAGGTAGACACATCTGCAGTACAACCCCGACGGTACAGTACGTAGCTGAGACTATGATCCTAAGGTAGCCAGTCAATCTCTTTGTCGTTTAATTGCATCTAAGGATTTACCATTAGGCTTTGGGGACTCCGCTTCTTTCCAAAATTATATTCGGACTGCGCATAATCCTATATTTTCTTTCGTTTTTAGATAGGCAACAACTAGGGATCTAGTAAAATACTATAATAAATATCATAATAAAATAAAGGAACTATTTAGTACATGCACATTTTCGGTGGCCCTAACCTCGGACAAATGGAGTAGTCAGGTTAGAGAGGATTATCTCAGTGTAGTTGACCATTATGTTGATGGCGATTGGGTAATGGATAAAAGGATTATAAGTTTGAAATTAATTGATGTACACACACAAGTGAGAATATTGCAGACTGCATTATCAAAGTCTTGGAAGACTTTGGTCTTACAGATAAAATATTCTCAATTACTTTAGACAATATCGTTTTGAACTCTAGGGCCATGGATATTCTTACTCTAGTGTTGAGTACATATACTGATTCCTTCTTACTACATCAACAATGCGCTTGTCATATTATCAACCTTATAATCAAATATGGTTTGAAGAGGTTGAGTCCACATATTAAAGCTTTTTGCGATGCGATTGCTTTCTTGAATAATTCTAATATAAGAATAGCACAATATAAGAACTTCTATAGGGTGATGGGTGTACGTCCAAGAAAGTTTAATTCGGACATACCGGTAAGTAGAACTCTACTTACTTAATGCTTAAAAGTCTTTTACCATACAAGAATACTTTTTCTGTTTTTATTCAAACGCACTATCAGAGCACTGCCGGTAGTATACTATTGACTGAGTAACATTGGTTTGTTGTTGAGAAGATACTACAGTTTTTAGAAATTTTTATGAGGCCATTGTTACTTTGTCCGTTGTGTACTATCCAACATTTCCTGTCATTGTTCATAGTATTTTACAAATTGCTACTCAATTGTTGTCATGAAAACTAAATACATTAAATATTGGAGAGAAAACCCTTACCTATATGCATTTGCATTTCTTTTAGATCTTAGAGGTAAAATTGATGCATTTGATAGTGTATTTGATATTCTTAGTGATGCTACAGGGCTAGACTATACTAACTATTTTACAGAAGTTCGTTCTCGGTTATACGTGGTTTACCGAAGGTTTGAAAATAAGTTCCAGGGAGTCTACTCGCAATGACCTCCAGTAGCCCCTGCCTCAAGTAGCAAGATAAATATATGGGCAAGATCTTTGGTGGCTCTTCCTTCAGGTCCAGTTCTTCTTCTTCTACACCGTCGCCTATTCAGCTAAGACCCACAAGGAGTGGAGAACCATCCACCTATCTGGACAGCGCTATGATGGATTTCAACTCAGAAGGCTTTGAAATTTTACAATGGTGGCAAGTCCATAAGTTAATATATCTCGTGCTATCCATACTTGCATGTGATGTGTTAACTATTCCTGTCTTGACAGTTTCAGTCTTTCTAGAAGAATATTGGAAGAGAGGAGAACAAGTCTCACAAGTGAGAATGGTGGAGATACTTCTAATTGTAAAGGACTGAGAACAAGCTGACGGACACGACACTCTATAGAAAATCCACAGTTGTTGGAGGTGTGTAAAATCTGTACTTAGATAATGACATATAGAACAAGGATGTATGTAGAGCTATAGGCTGTACTCTTTTTTATTTGCTATGATTTTCTCATTTTAAATTTTTACTTAGCGAATGTTTTAACGAGGCAGCCAGTTTAACATTATTAAAGCTTTTTATTACATTTTTAATATGTTTATCTTATTTTTTTCAATTTTTATATCTATTCATGAATTATACATATTTTTTGATTTTTTTTCCAAATATAATGGGCTAAATAGGGTCGACCTTGACCAGTTGGGCCAAACAGGCTCATACTGGACCGTTACGATATGAATGGCCGACGGATCTTACTCGGACCACCTCCTCAACATGTGAACTCATACGGTCCATCTAATATCCGGACCAAAATAAGCTGTGCCTTAGATGGACGGCACCGGGCCGACACGTGTTAAGGCGCACCGAGCCGCCCATTGCTAGCTCTGGTTCTGACCGTATGTCCCTCTGAATTATAATTTTCTGGCTCCGTCGTTTACTGTCACGTTGTCTTGGATTGACGCAGGCCGTGTACGAGAAGACCTGCAACATGTTCTTCCGCACGAGCGTCAAATCGGCGGTCACGTCCGAGCAGAGTATGGCGCTCATTGCATCGCATCATTTCGTTGCCTTCTTTCCTTTCTGCTTGCTAATGCTACTGTTGCCGTGCCAACATGATTCTGTTCTTCTACATGGTTCCTTTTTCCCAGAGCAACTTGATCTAGCGAAAGCTCGAGTACTGAAGCTGGATCAGGCCTGAAGGATCAACGCAACCATTAGCTTCAGCAACACGATCGATCCCACGCCTGCGAATTGCTAAATGTTTCATCATCCCTCCCTACAAATTTGCTCATGATGTTCATCCTGCGTGTACTTTGTGCAATCCTGGTCACTTTCTGTACGGTGATGCCATTATAACCTTGTTGCGAGCAGATGGAGAAGCGAATGATTTGAGCAATGTGACTTGTCATGATTGGAATTTGCAAAGTTTACGGGTAACTAGGATCGTGCTCAGTTAATGTTAGTGACTTGATACTGCAGCAAAGGGTGCGGCCACTCTGTCGCCTCTTATGCTTGTGTTTGGATGCTTTTACCATCCGGGCGTGCCAATTTGTCGCCTCTTACGGGCTTAGGAAGGATACAAGGCTTGCATTTTGTTCATCAATCATCAATCGCCTCTTACAAGGCTTCCAGCAAAGGATACAAGCCTAACTGGTTCAGATCAGGTGCTATGTTAAAATCACTTGAATGAAGCAGCATCAACGTGCCTTCTGTACGCACAACCACCGCAGTTCACCGTAGAAACGCTCTTTGAGCATACGAAGAGAAATCAAACTGGAAAACGAATTTTGGACAGTGCTCGAAGCATAGCATTTCCAACAAACAACGCACTGTACACTTCAACTACACAACCATCAGCTCTACGACGTTCTTTTCTTTAGTTTTTGGAAAAGTTCTGGAGAGCACTGGTTTTGGCAGCGTTGATGAAGTCGCTCAGAGGAAACGCCAGTATGGCAAATGAGGATATTACATACGGCTTGCTTCACAAAAAACTTAGGGTCTTCCTAGAGTCGCAAAAAAGCAGCTAAACTATCTCTTGACGTTGTGACTTTCCATTCTGAGAACTACCACTTGATGTCTGTTTACTGCCTATACTGATGCACTATTGCTTGATGTTTGTGTACTTATATTATCTACAGATGTCCAAACAGACCATGATGAACGTGAGGATTCAGTGGCCCGGTTGATGTGCAGAAGGCTACCTGAGAAGGAAAAGAAATACAAGGATCAGGTTACAACATCACAAACCAGATTAGCTGCGTGCATAGTTAAGTAAGGATATTGTAAAATAAAACGCTGACTATATCAATTATCAAGTAGGAAGAAGAACTATCTGTATGTTACTTGCCAGCTTTAACAAAATTAGGCACAACTAAAAATGCAGCACAATGTACGATAGCAAGACAAATCTGCATCGATGCACATCTGATAGCACATTGCCCAGACATCAAACAGAACATTTCACTTCTCCACATGCTAGCAAGCATTGTGCTCAACCGATACAAGTTGCATTGAATGGAGCAAGATAAAAACATAGTACTTGGTAAATTATGCGTTCAATTGATTTTACAATGAGAACGAGGAGTGTGTTTTTTGTGCAAAACTCCTGAACCATAAGGAGAATCTCAAGTTCAAGGTACGAGGTCCATGCACATAAACTTTAAAGCCTGATTGCGGGGTAGCAAAAGGGAAGATGAAGAACAGATGTTTCATCCTTACACTAGACTTAAGATCATAAGACCTCCCCATAACTATCTTCCAACTTTAATTTCCAAGAATCAGGCTTTGTTTGAATGGATTCAAAATTGGTGGGATCGCAGCTCAATCCATGTGGAGAACCAAGATCCAAGGGGATTTGGTTGGGAATCCCACCATTCCGGGCCCATTCAAGTGAAGCCTTACATGGATAATCTGAAGCAATAGGTACCATCATAAATTTGAAAAGTTTGTATTGATGAATGCTCACTTTTCATGTCGAACATGCCTAACAGTGGTAATTGGTAACAACTCACTACAAATCCTAACTGAAGTTATTTCACAGCCAACCAAGTAAAAATTGGACTGTGATGCAAGCACAACTTGAAGCCGGAAAGGTAAGGTCTATTGTGTTGAAGACATATAGTGTTTTAATTATAACTGTGTTTAGGTATTACTCAAGTGTGCTTTGTCAAACAAAAGGTGTTACAAAGGTTTGACAATCTAGACTTGTTCGTAAAGTAGATAGGTAACGGTATCAGGGCATAACAAATTTAGCCAAAACCGAAGATCTCAAACAAGAATTAGTGATAAAAAGTAAGGTTAGTAAGCATCAATCAGACAGATAACAGTAAAACAAGATATTAGAGTCAAACCAGGGATCATCCATGTAATGTACATAAAGTTGGTGTCGGTTGAAGTAGCAGGAATAAAAAGGTAGAAAAGACAATAGATAAGTTCACCAGTGCATAAAAAGTTAGTTCTTACTCAGAAGTGTAGTACGTAGAACTTGAACTGCCAACTAAACTGGAATTGAGATATTATAACGGCTGCGCAGACCATCGATAGCTTTCTCCAAAGATTTCGTCATCTCAGGGATAGTCACCTTGCACACTAATTATTGGAAAGAGATGAAAATGGAGAAAGCCAACAACAGAATTTGAAACATTATATATAACAACTTCCGATATGGGGATTAATGAAATGATAACGCAGACGCAAAATTGGCATGAACCGACAATTCAGTTCCTCTTACATTTCATATGTTATCATCAGCTAACCTTTACTGGAACATTTGTATTCAAGAAGAAAATGATGTTTCTCTGTTAAAACCAGAGCAAAACGTTACTGCAGGACCATTTAGGATTAAATGAATGTAGCTATGAACATATTATGCAAGCTTATATATCATTGGTTTATTCTTGCAAGCAAGAGGGTGATGTTAAGGTGAGAAATAGTGGACGAGAAATTCAAAGTATGCATGTAATACCACGAGATGTGGATGACTGTGCCTCTGTCATGATCTGCTTGTACTTTGCCTGAAAAAGGCATAGAAAATTTAAGATCAAAACCAAGAATGAAAACTTTGCACCTGCTGTCAACAAACGATCAACATGTACCTTGATCATCTCTGTATTATCCTTTATACTGTCAGACATCTTCTTGTACTCCTTGTCCACTTCATCTGTTAGCTGCTGACAGGCCTGGTTCTGGGTCTGAAAAGATATTGAGATTTTACACATTGTAGAACAACTAAAATGCCAAAAGCACAGAAAAATAGAAAATGCATACTCTGTATACTGAAATACAAAATGGGTGCATAAGAGGGTAAGCATTTTGGCATGGAAAAGCAACAAAATCTGCACGGAAAAAGGCGCCCAGACATTTGAGCGCATTTTAACCTACATGAAAAGATCTTCAGAAAGAAGGGTGGATTAAAGCAATTTGTCCATTTCAGTTTTCTTATTGCAATTATAATTTCCTGTTGATCTCCAAAGGCACTGTTTGTCAAATATCTCTGAGCAACTAATCATATTTTATAATCTGTTGGGAGAAAATTGACCTCTGCGACGAATGAACAAAATGCACATGCATACACTGGTGTAATGAAATTTTGAAGACTGAAGAAGTGGACATCATTCAGTGCCATTTCATACTAGAACTGTAAAATTTGAACAGTAGCAATCTAACAGGATTAACAATCCAGCTGCCTTACTCATTTCATCAATTTTCATTTGCTCCCTGACAACCATGATAATATATATGCCTTGATCAAACATCTGCTATCTCGGAGACACCCTCTGCAAGACCCCAAATTACGCTATTCGAAGTCGGGTTTACTACCTCATAGCAACCCACCACTGCTAATTAGGCATGCACGTGCTCAGGTCATACGTTCACAACCAAGGTTCAATAAAGCACTAAGCGCTAGTCAAGCGGTGGCCCAGCGCCTAGCGCCTAGGCAGTCGACTGGGCAGCAGTGCAGAGCAGCCTCCCTCACACTGGCCACAGAAGATCCCAGCAGCCTCCCTCACGCAGGCCACAGAAGATCCCAGCAGCCTCCCTCACGTGGGCCTCACCGGTTGGCCCAGCCCAACAAGGCCACGACCCACAAGTCCCATGTTTCCATTCCCACTAGCCCTAAAGTCTAGAACCCAGCCGCCACCTGCCTCCTCATCGACGACCGTGATGCGACGGCGACAGCGACAGCAACTACGACCTAACGGCGATGAAGGTGACAGCTTCCTTCCCTCTTGCCATGCTCCCCTGTTCTCTCTTAGTCTAACTTGGGTTTGCTCCCCTCCGGTGAACCATGGTCATACCGGCAACGAATCAGATCACGCGATCTGATTCGCGGTTCGTGGGTGTGTGAGCCAGACTGCCTAGCTAGCCAACTGCATTGAAGTCGCGGTGGCAGGGCTTCGCCTAGGTGCCTAGGACCGACTTCCGGAACCTTGTTCACAACTGAACAAAAAAAGTACAACTAAATCTAGAAATATGAAATTCCAAGCAAAATGAAACATCAATTTAAACACAAGAAAAAAAAGAAATGGCCTCATTCGATAGATATATGTGCAGCACATCAACTAATACTAATTCAGATCTGTAGAAAAAAAAAGTATAGCACTTATACAAACCACTGAATTTGCAGAGTGAGAGAGATACAAACGTGAGAGGACAATTAAGTCTAGATTGCTATGACAAGGCAACCAAACGGAACAATTCAGTAAAAGTGATCAGTGCATCTAAATTGATACAACAAGGCTACCATATGGAACAACACAGACACGCTAAGGAAGTCCATGTGATCTCGCATCATGTCACACAACTGAGGTCTATAGCATCAACTAAGAGTAAGAGCGATGTAGTATGCGTTCGCATCTAGCAATCGAGCGAAGCAAATCACGCCTAAGAAAGTGAGAAAGAAACGGAACCCTAGCGAGCAGCGAGACGCGCACGGGAACGGACGCGGGGCGGGAGAGTCACCTTGAATCTCTTGGAGGCGCGGGAGAGGGACGCGTCGAGGTCGGTGTGGGCGCGGGAGTGGAGCGCGTCGAGGCGGCGCTTGAGTGTCTCCATCAGCGAGGCGGCGGCGCTCCTGAGGTCCCCGACGCTGGAGACCGCGGCGGCGGGGAGAGGGGAGGCGGGGCGGGGGCTGGCGAGCGGCGAGCGCGCGGGCGGCTTGGCCCTGGCCATGCGCTTGGATGTCCTGGACTTGGGCGTGGGCTTCGGGGAGGCGGAGGAGACGAAGCTGAGGTCGGTGGGGGAGGTCGGCGACGGCGGAGAGAAGCCGCTGCCCACGCGCTTGCGGGTGGCGGTGGTCGCCGGCGCGAGGGGGGTGAGGAAGGACGGCTTGGGCTTGGGGTTGGCCCGCCTGGACCTTGAGGCGGCGGCGGCGGCAGTTGCCCTGGGTCTCCCCATGGCGGACGCAGCGGCGGGTAAGGCTGTCTTCTCCGCTTCGCTTCGGGTCTGGAGGTGGAGGTGGAGGTGGAGGAGGATGGGATCGGGGAGGTACCAGGGACGGGGGTTTTCGCGTCTTTTTTATATTATTTTAATAAAAAATTACAAAAAAGGTAGTTCAAATTTTTTTTTTACAGAAATAGTAAAATTTTCCTATCTCTACTAAAACAGTGCTGAGAGGTTTAAGTTGCTAGTTTATTTTTAAAAATATTATTTATATATAGAAAATTCAGCTTCAAATTTTAGTGGATTTCACGAAGTTTTTTTTTAATGTCTTTAAGTGTCCGCGTAGTTTAGGATGCAAAATTGGAAAAGATAATAAAATATAGAGTAGAGAATGCAAGATCGGCAACACAATTTGGAATGCGAGTTTGGCGATGCTGTAATACCCCGGAATCAAATCGGGTAATTAGAAAAACAGCTGGGAGGAGAAAAGACAATTGAAGGAGTAGAAATTCATGAAAATAAGAATGGGTTTTCCATAAATTCTCGACAACCTGGACCTGGGCCGCGGCCCAGGAGGAGCCCATAGGGTGGCCAGCCAAGGAGGGGGGAATCCCCCTAAAACCCTAGTTTTCCCCCTCTTTTTCCCCCTCCACCTTCCCCTAGCCGGCCCTATCTCCTCCCTTGCGCCTCCCCCTGCGCCACCACCTCCCCAACAGCGCCACCACCCTCCCCGACGAAGCCCTTGCTACTGTCCATCGAAGAAAGGCGAGGAGACGTCCATTGGAGGGCCGGCCAAAGAGAAGGAACAAGAAGAAGAGGAGAAGGAGGGAAAGGAAGGAAGAAGAGGAGAGGGAGGTCACTTGCATCGCAGCGAGGCGCCTTCTCTAGCGATTCATCAAGGGTAACTTCGATCCCGATAGATCGGTAGCATTTTCAATTCAATTGGGTCTTTGTCGATGCGGATCGATTGGTCGATCTTGTTGCTCGTCGGTTTTGGATAGATTGCGTATGTTTTTTGATCTGGCCGTCTCTTAGAAAGTTGTAGGGCTCGTCCTTAGATTTCTTTAGGAACCAAGATCACCTGATTTGGAGTTACGATTTAGGAGTTATGATAGTTTTACTGCGATTGCCCAGGAGAGCTGACGAGAATTGGCAGTTCTTTTGTCTAGCCAATATGAATATTGTTTAGGCCGAATCTGAAAGGCCACCCAACACGAATTTTGTAGGTGATTCAGTAAGATTTCAAAGTTGATAAAGAACACAATTTTTATATTTGTAAATCAAAAGTTATGGAATTTTTACCACCGATGTTTCGCTGACTGCTAGATTGTAGAGACAGAAACTTCACCTGAGCATAAGAATTATTAGAAGGCCGAATCAGGGGACTTGCCCAACTAGATTATCGTAGATGGTTTTGTCATGATTCCAGAGAGTCTAAGATCATCCTGTTTCGAGTTTTGTAGTAAAAGCTATGATATTTTTAGCGCTGCTGTCCCGTGGAGCTTTCTGCTAGTCCGTCGGGAGGAGTGAGTAAAACCTTTATTCGACCCCTAGGTCTCGAGGAGTTGGGGTTAAGGGGTGTAAACGAAGTACTTTTCTTCAGCGTATTTATTGTTAGCGATATTCTTGTGTAGGAGGTGGAGTTCCGGAGTAGGGGCATCACCCCTTGCCTCCTCGCGCGGCGTAGCGGAGAAAGGCAAGTACAACTGTTTGTTTGTGATTGACATGTGTTTTTCCCTGGTTGGTGATTATATGATGAATATTGGTGATATGTACTCGTTCAAGGTGATATCGGATTACTATGATTCAGTTGCTATTATTTCATTATTCATCTTGTTCATTCATGCACGCAAGAATTGTTCTTGGGACACCCACTGGAGTGGGTAGTGAAGTCCCATCATTCCAACATGGACACGTAAGACCCACCATTCCAATGTGGGCAATTTGGATCTCCGTTTTGAAATGTTCTCAAACGGGCTTTGGATCCCCGCATTTTGTAGAATGCGGTCATAAGTGAACACCGACGGGTGTTCGCTAGCTATACCGGTATGAGCAGAAGTGAAGGCATGCACACTCATTCAGTCATATGTTATCTCTACTTCATATGTTGGTTCACTATACGCTTGATGAATGGTATCTGTTATGTTCAAAGTATTCTTTTGTACTTGCTGAGTCATGGACTCACCCTTGCTGTGTTTCTTGTTTTTAGGTGAACCATGATGATGACATTTGTGGGAGGGAGTAGACAACCAGTTGCACGCACCATTGAAATAATCATTTGTTCTTATTCCACATTTCTGAGTTTGGACAGTATTAATAGATAGCTCTATTGATGGTCGTTGATGATTACCATTATGCTTAGGTTATGAGAGTTATGGTTTCGTATTCTCCAATTATCATCTTAATAATGTTATTTTGTATGGAACCTCTTATTGAATCATTTTTGCGATGCTGAAATTAGGATGTTTATCATACTAGATCCTTTATGACTAGAATTTAGTTGGCCTTTTATTGTAGTATGTTTGAAATTATTTAGATTGTGTTTTTGAGGTAGATGTTTTAGGTAATATCTTGGCTCTTGAAAAGTCGGGGTGTTACAGTTGGTATTAGAGCGGGCTTTAGGTCCATGGTGAAGAGGTTAGCAACTTAGGTAACTTGAATTGCTAAAATATGTTAATGGTTAACTAACCTAAAACTTGACACAATGGTGCACAGTAGGATGGGATGGGTCAAGCAATGCATTTACGCTTCCGTTGTGTTGCATTGTTAATCTATGATATGATCTTCTTTACCTATGAATTTATTCTATAATTGTTATGAGATGATCTTGTATACTTATAATTGGTTATATTGGTTATGTGCGATGGTAGTTTACGTTGAGATCGTGGTTGTGGCCCTGGGCTTTGCCAGGTTACACCACCATTCGTGGTATGGGAACAGAGAAGTGGCTACCTCGATTACCGTAGTTATAGGTGTTGAGGGTGAGTTTCTTTATAAAAGTTGTTCTCTTCCTTGAGCTTGAATTTTGGGTAATTCTGGTTATAGTTGCGGTTGATGAATTTTCCTTGAGATGGTGTTTTCATTACAACTGGTGAGTTTTCATTGGTCTTCATTGGTTCCATAAAACCATTAATTGTTCTCCTGACTGCTGAACTATTGTTGCTTTGTGTGATCATCGGTTACAACAAGATTGATCTTTTCATAGGAGTTCTTCCCTTCTTATTAGAACATACAACTTATTTAATCGCTTGGTATTCTAGATACTGAAAGTTTTCTGTTGCAAGTTCTTTACCTTGAGAAAGCTTTGGCTTTATGTATTTCTTTTGGATTATTTCGAGTGCTGCAGTTTAATACCTCATCCTCTGAAAAGAGTTAAAATCCTTTTGTGATGTCTCGTTATGTTTAAGTGAAAGGTGATAAACATAGAAGTTCATTGATAAAGAACGAGTTATCGAGTCGGATTTGTAGCGTGATGCATGATTGGTCTTAATCCAGATCCCTGGAATTGAACTTGATTAATTTGATATTGTAATAGTGTAATTACCTGATGAGCAGTGACTGAGAGTATGCCATACATAATTGGAGTCAAAAGAGTTATTAAGAAGTATGGAACGTTGATGAGCTGGTTTTGACATTAAAATTGTTTAGTTGGCTAAACTTATTGGGTTATTTGGCCTCACTGGATTAATCTAACCGTGTAGGAAGGAAAAGATAATGGTGTGTTGGATTGTTGTCCTAGTAGATAATGGTCTAGAAAATTTCTTTAATTGGCTACTTGGTGATGTTATACTTGCTCATGGGAATGCAAATCGAGAAAGGACCATCAATTCGTCTATGATTGAACAATGGTCAATTCGTCTATGATTGGAATTAGTATGTACTAAATTAGTGTGAGCATTGTTAAGAGGTGAAGGGTTGAAATTTAAAAGTGATTTATTCATGTGTGTTTTATGAGGATGATTTGTGGCTGCCTGCCCTTGTTGAAAGATGCTTGCTTTGATAGTGTGGACTCGGAGAAAACCATCGAGACAGGAACAGTTAACACATCACGTGCAAGTATGGATAGCACGTGATATGTTAACTTATGGCTATGCCACTATTGCAAAATTTCAAGACCTTCTGAGTTGAAATCCAACGTATCGCTGTCTAAATAGGCAAATAGTTCCTCACTTCTTGGGGAGAGGTTGGTCTTGGTTGAGAAGGTGTCACTGTAGAAGAAGAAGACCTGAACCTGGAGGAATAGCCTACACCCCAGATCTTGCCCCACATATTTGTCTTGTTATTTGAGGTGGGTGTTTGTCAAGACCTAAATATGCAAATATGACACTATGTATATAATGCAATAGTCTAGAATCACGCTAGTGCACATAGTGTTAACATAGATGAATATCATTCCACACAAGACGAATATAAGAATAAATGACTAATTTGATTAATTAATAACAGTTGTGATCTTATGGTCGAGTTTACACTTATTAAGAAATGCAGGGCAGGCACTAAATAAAGAGATGACAGCGGAACGAAAACAACTCCAGTGGGAACCCATCGACTTGCCATAGGTAACCGATTGGGATTAAGACCTAGCGATCACCCTCCTCGTAAAACTCCTCCTTGAAGGCAGGCGAAGACTCCTCCACTTTAGCTGAATGATTGTAGCAAGAATGAGTACTCCGAGTACTCAACAAGTTGTACCACATAATACAATTATAGATGTTGGCTTATTCCAAAGGAAATACTTCTATGGTTATTTTGCAAAAATAACATTTGCAATTGAATACAAATAATAGATTGAAAATGTAATTTAAACAAATAAACAATAATAGTTTAATAATAATTTTCACAAAGGACCCAAAGTCTAATCAATTTCTTTCACACAACCCTGTGAGTTTAACCACACAACTGTCCCTTGCCAATTGTTTTTTATGAAAATCTATCTCTCGTGTGAAATCCCCGAGCATATCTATGACCGTGAACGCGGCTATTTGAATAGATTAATTAACACTCTACAGAGGTTTGTACACTTTACCCATAAGATATAACCAATGTAGTTAGCACCAATCATTACAAACCTTTTCGAAACTTCATATTGACAATTGACCCTCTGTTGTGCATACTGACAGCACCAAACCCCCACACAGGTTGTTGGCCTGTTGCACATCGTTGGACCTGGACACGGTGAACCGTTCATAAATGTGAATCATCACACAGATATAATCACATCTCCACCCTGGCACACAACTTAACCTATCTGGCTGAGTAGTCAATGTTAAAACTCTGTAGCTTACTAAGTTAGGCATGTTCCATACTAGGCATGTGGTCGTACAGTTATGGCTCAGTCACTTTCACACAAAATTAAGTCTCTAATTGACCAAGGTGAGACTACCAATTACTACCAACTATGACATTCATATTTTCTCAACCACACGCAGCTCCACCATATCACAATTCTATCCACTTGTCTCGGTCTAAATCTTTTCCCATCCTATTGGTTAAACGCGCCACAGGCCATCAACGAGTGGCAACATACTATACACAGCTTCCACAGAGTATTCCACATTCACTTAGTCAAATTTCGGAAGAAGATTAGCCAGAGAATCTATCCAATAAGACTTGCTCGAAAATCCCACTCAAGAGCTTGCTCGACGCCGGAATCACGATCTTTTATTGAAGAAATTGCGCAAAGAGCGGTGTTGACAAGGAAGTACCTCGTCGACATCATTGGTGATCGTAGCAATGCGACTTCCTCATCTACCGATCAATCAAACATTTCACCACGTAGAAATCGACGCATAAGTCGCATGATCCCCTACTCTGATTGTGCGATGATCGTATCAATGTCTACTCACAAATGAATGAGATCTAAAACAACAAAAATTAAATAAAATTTTTAGAAACAAGTACTCCTCGAGGCGGTGAAGTTAGCGGAAAAGGACAAGAAAGCAAAGAAGTCCAAGAATAAGATAAAGGGTCAAAACCACAAAAGTCGCATTCTGATCAAGGCAAGGTGATCGAAAGAGCGACAAACCAAATGTCCTTTTCATAAAAGGAAGGACGACCTCATGGCTAGGTTTTTTGAGGGACTACTACTAGCAAAGAACCACTCCCACTCGGCGGGTAGGGAATACAGTGGTCAAAAGTCATCGGATGATGAAGAGATGTCGTTCAAGATCGCAACATACGAATTAAGATCTCTACGGAATCATCGACATACGAGTCAAAACGACAACTTAAAGGCTGCAGGACTCTATAGATGCTCCTCTTGTCAACAATTTAGAAGTGGTCGGAGATCGCCGAATCGATGACTCTTCACCCAAGTAATTTCGGAGCCAGAAAATCTCCTTTGATGTAAGATTCGATCTGACATATAACGCCAACTCGGACGACCCGGCTTTGGTAAAATTCTTAATGGCTACTCATTATGGGTATCAATGTCTTAAGATGCGGTCCCAAAGGTGATCACGAATTCATTGTGACAAGAAGATGGCGATATAATGGCTCGAGAAGTCGGATACCAGCTCGAGAAAGAAAGTCGACCTTTGAAGCAGTCGAAGCCTAAAGGTGCATCAAAGCGAGCGACCAAGTCAAGAGGTTCCTCGGGCCCGAGAGGAGCCTCAGTGGCGCATCGGGGAGACTTGAGCCCTAAATGGAAGACACCCTCGTCACCTTCCTGCGAGCTAGAGGTCTTCACGTGGCAAGCATCAGGCATGCTCGGAGTCCTAGAATCGAGCCGCAGGCTAGCTTTACGGCGATAAATAGTAAAACAAAATTAGGAGATTGCCCCTAATCGAGATGCTATTAAATCGAAATTGGATAAGCTACTTAAGCGGGCTTTATAGAGAAGTCAACCACGAGTGGTTGGCTAACCTGTAATGGTTAAGAAGTCAAGCGGCAAATGGCGTATAATCGTGAACTTGATCTTAAGCTTGTCAAAAGATGATTTTCCTTTACCTCGTATCGATCAGTTGGTTGACTCTGCGGTTGTTATTAAGTTTTTAATTTACCAGGGATACTCATGCGATGCATTCGCAAAGCGAAGGAATAACACTCCTTTGATATACGATGGCATCGTGGGGCGCATGCTTCCTCTGAGAACATTGGTGGTGAGGCCTTTCGACAAAGTCAATACCTCTTTCTTGGCCTTTTGCGACTGGGGTCTCGATATCCTAGGACCATTTCCCCAAGCTCCCGGAGGTTTAAAACAAGTTATATTATCTTTGTTACATCCCCAAAAAAACGGGCGTCGAGCCAAATAATCAATTAAAACCGAGTCTTCGACCCGACTCGTTAAGCTGGGGCAGGTACAGAATACCGACCACCTTATATGGGAAGTAATGGTTTTGTGCTTTTTCTCCCATGTTTTAATGTCCTCTGCATTCATCTTAGCAATGCGGACAGCCTGCGTTCAGAATCGAGAGTTTTTCATTTATTTACGCCTCGAGGTTTCTGATTCGCGACAATTTATGAAAAGAAATCAACATTAGAAAAGGTATCGAAAGAACAGGTAAAAATTGCTTTTTTTGCTCAGTTGATCCCTCGAGTTCTGATCCTTATTCTTGTGTCTGAGAAAACTCTGAATGACCAAAGCTTTTGCAACCCGGTCAGGAGCTTCTTCATCTACTTTTGGAAAAGAAATGAGAGTTGAGTAAAGTCAAAATCAAGCAGTCTTAAGTTCGGCCACTTCATTTTTTCCTGCCAATCTTCTAGTTGTAGAGATGAAGTTTATGCGAGAGGACTACTACTTCCTCCCTTAGCTTTTACTCGTCTTTTTCATAATCAGTGAGTCGGCTAAAACATCGACCAATCGGTTGTAAGTCCTACAACCAACGACCTAGTCGTAAGTTTTTCTCGACAAAAAGTCGTAAGCTCTTTGATGCCTTATATCATGAGTTTTCCATGAGTAATAAGTAAACACTATAAGTAGTCAAGTCTTGACTATGAATAATAGTAACTTACCATCTCTGCTTTGTATCAGAGTTCTTCTTTCTGTCGTAGCTCTAAAGGTTGTCGGTGAACTCACAACAACGGTTTGCTCCTAGAGCTTTACCAAAAAAGGCGGTGAGAAAGGGGAAATACGTATATAAGTATCCTAAAAATACTTACATTCATGGTGGAAACTAGCAGGTCGAGTATACGGCTCAGGTTGCGGCTTTTTCTATACTCGCGACTTGATCCACACACCTTTTCAAAGCGCTCATTGTCAAAGGTGTTCCCTCTATGAATATCTGTTGGGATGGGGACTCGGTCGAGATCTAAGCGAAGACCCTACGATAGGCGGGACCAAAAGTCGGCCGAGAAGTTGAAATATTCTTCTTCTTCATTGCTCTGACTTCTCTTTGGATCTTTGGAAGAACCCTGCTTTACGACCTTCCCATAGTGGTTACGGGCTAAATCACCGCCTTGACCAGAGCTTCTCTGCGGTGCCTGTTGTCTACGACCTCGAACTTCACGAAGCTACTTCATCGATTGTAGCCAACCTCGCGGTTGTAGGAACCACTGCAGGAGCCACGACTTCCTCGACCACTGGGCGAGGATGATGACCACCTCCAACCTCTCGGCCGTGAAGAATGACAATTCATGCATCCTCGAAGAGTGAAGAGTTCGGACTAAAATAAAAAAAGCAAATCATGTTGTGAAAAGGAAAAAGATACACTTTGGATTGAATTTACGACCACGTCGGTCGAAGTCAATAAAGGCCCGGCTACGACCACGTCAGTGTGGAAAGGACCATATCTGGTCTCTGATTCTTGGCCAGAGATCGGTTAGACCACCAGACACTACCCTCATTGCGAGGTACGTCTTTGGACGACATCGTCCTTCACAAAAAGACATAAAATGTTTTCGGATCTCCTTTTCGGTTGTACTTAACAAAACAAGAGTTGGCGGCAGCTGCGAAAATTTCTTGTCATAATAGAAGGGTACCTTAGCCTGCGAGTTTAAGCAAAAGATTGGTTGCTTCAACCTTCGGCCCGATAGTTCGACCTGGCTTCAATTTCGGCTATGTCGGCCGCGAGCTTTGTAGAGAAGCAACTCAAAATAATATCAATAACCCATTGCATGGCTAAGCAGACTATTCGTATCTAACCAACCCACGTTCGTGGTATAATGATATACCAACTAATAATTAATCAAACTAAGGTGAAAAAAGATCATGGTAATACAATCAGCAAGGTGGATATAAACAAATAGGTGTATAGCTACGGCCAAACAAGTCTTGGTATTAGTCTTGAGCTTGATTAACTCCTCCTTCCTCGAAAGCTCTCGAAGTATCAATGTCTACTCACAAATGAATGAGAAAAACAACAAAAATTAAATAAAATTTTTAGGAAGATAGGGATTGAATTTAAATGAATTTAGAAACTTGTACCTAGTCGTAAGTCTTGCTACGACCAAGTCAACCACGACCACCTTATAATACAAGCGAGTGGGTCCAGTTGATTAAGGAATCCAGACGGTCCACATGCACTATTATTCAGCGTAGTAATAGTGCTTAAATACCCCATTACCTCTGAAAGATAACTGCCAAACGCCGTTAAGGAGCCACTACGCCGGTAATTACTGCCATCATGTGCCCATTACTGGCTTGATTAGGCGCCTCTTCAGCAGGGGAAAACGGCTACTCCTTCACGACTATATAAAGGCTTCAATCAGAAGGACAAAGGGAGGGCGAAACAGAGCCAATCAAGGACAATCAAGGAGGAATACAAGTACTGTTCTTTGTAATAGTCTTAGTTTTCCTGCTTGATTGTTGAAATCTGATCAATACCACACACACACAGGAGTAGGGTTGTTATTCTCTCCGGAGAAGGCCCGAACCTATATAAAAATCCCGTGTCAATCGCTCTGCGTGATTTCATCTCTAGGAGACCCCCCGAATCAAACAATCTTTACGTAAGATCGGTTCTAAAACACGACACCTTTAATCCTAAAAAATAATATTCTCTAGAATATTCCCGTATTTCTCATTTTTCATGAATTTCCCTCCCATCAAATCTTACGGGTGTTCGTTCTCCTTCATACAAACTCCGATTTTGTCGATTATTGTTTCTAAATTCATCTAAATTCAATATCTATCTTATAGTACTAATTTTACTAATTTTGGATTTTATTTTATTTATTTATTTTGTCTTGTTTCGCGTGTGTAGAGTCCAACATCGCCGAAGTCATTTTGGACCAATCGGACACTGTAACATCAACCTTCGACGAAGGCAAGTCTCCTTTAACCATATTGTACATTTGTTTTCCAAAATCTGTTTTAAGTTCTAAAATTATTATACATTGCTACTTACATAATATGGCAAGTTCAAATCCTAGGTTGTTAGTTAATCCTAGCATGATATTACCATCATTTGAGGTTGTTATCCATGATCCATTGTCACCTTAGCATAGCAAATCCACTATATTGATTACAATATTGCTGGAATAGTTAAAACGGTAGAATTACTTAGACATGTGTTGTCGGTCATGATCACCCATTGGGAGGAAACTATTATTACCTTTTATGCAATCTTTTATGCTGTAAGACTCAAGGTCTTTTCATCTCTTCTGTAATAAGTGGTCATAAGACCGATACTCAGTTATTTATTAATGTTGTTCTGTGATTCATACTTGTTATCGATGTTGTTTCCACTGTGTGCACTAACTACTGATCTGGGACTGGTGCAAAAAAGGTTTCGGATTCAGAAATCCGGTCCTGATAGCCGCAGCAAGGATGGAGTGGCAGCGGTGGCGGCGCTCCACGGACACGGTGCGGCCGAATGGAGGTGAGGGGTAGGTAGAGGGTCTCTAGGAACACGTGATGACGTGGTCCAATCAGCGAGAAACTCACTGGAGAAAGAGATCGAGGGACGGAGGAGATTTCGGCCTAGAAAAAAAAACGTCGAAATTCGGCAATGAACTACAACCAAAAGTGAAATTGATTGAGGGAAAATGTTCACTAAGCATGGGAACACATTGTGACGTGGTTAGGACATTGAGATTCTCACCGGAATGATGGGAACACAAAGCGAGGCTCGCAGCTGGCACTTGGGAAGACGACGTTTGCGGCGGCTATAGAGCTCCAGAGACTAGTGGCATGGCCATGCACTTTCTTTATTCGACCACAACGAGGGGTCCAGAGGCATTTCTCCTGTTATGTTAGGAGGGGCAAATCCCATATCCGACTAGTCATATTCCTCTGTATGTTTTATAGCATACCCGAAAGCTACCTTTATAACTACCCAGTTACGAGTAGCGATTGGCAACCCTTACGAATATTATTACACATGTAGAAAATTATACTGATCTCAGATCTAAGGATTATACATCATCATTGCTTGAGATCAACTGATGACATATAAAATCATAACAATCTCAACAGTATCTCAAGGTGGGTCTTATCTAATATCATGTTCTCTAACATGTGCCCATATTATTGGTTTGATATCTCCATATCTATGACCTGTGAAACATAGCGATCAACCAATACATATGCTAGTCTATTCATATGTGTTCTCATATGTTTCCGACTAGGGAACATTTAAGAATAATCATAGCAGAAATACAGAGTTTCACAATCAAGTTGCATACTTGATAATAAATATTAACGATATTATTCTATGAACAAGATAACATATTATCCAATGTTATGAATATAACGAAATATAATCATCTCTATTATTACCTCTAGAGCATATTTTTAACACATTCCTGGGTCCGCACTCCACCACGACAGGCTGGCTTGGCACGAGGCACAGCACGGTGGCCCGGCACGACAATAGAGGAGAGGAGGTGCCAACTGCCAAGATGGCGCAGACGAGGACTGGAGGAGGTGGCGTGGCGATGGTCGGTCGCGACGGAGGAGGAGGAGGCCAGGAGCGGTGGTTCCCGTGTAGTAGGAGGCCGAGAGTGGCAGCCAGGAGTTACATTGGGCACAGAGGTGGTCAGGTGCGGCGTGAAGTAGAGGAGGAGGAGGCCGGAGTGGCGGCTGGGTGCGAAGACGAAGCAGGAGGTAGCGGTGGAGGCTGGGCGCGGCACTGGGCACAGAGGTGCCCGAACACGACGCAGTGGAGAGGAGGAGGAGGTTGTCCCAGGCGCGGCGCGACAGCCAGACCTGGGAAGGCCAGGAGAAGGTGCAGAGGCGACCAGGTGCGAGGAGGGCGGGCACATCGGCGGTGGCCGGGGAAGGGGCCCAAGCGGGTGGGTGCGGTGGTGGCCGGGAAGGGAGTTGGCCTGCTGGGCGTGGTGGCGGCCGGTGTTGTGGAGGCCAACGCGGTAGCGCCCGGGCCCGATTGGCGACTGCTAGTGCCTACTCCACTCGGCTAATTTTATTGGATCGACTACTATAGCGAATCAGCCCGACACGACACACAGTGCCAGCGGCCGTGCTTGGACTAGCTCTTCGGTATGTGGGCCGATATGGCACAACCCAATTATTTCATAAGTCTAAATGGGCTGTGTCTAAATGGGTTGCGCTGGCACGGCCCCATGTCGGCCGGTCCGCCCATCTCGACACCACTAGCAGAGCTTCAACAACATTCAAAGACAACGGTGGTGAGGGAGATGTGGTGCTGCGGTGGTTAGTGGAGTTATACTGATGATGAATTGATGATTCAGGGCTCGAATTGATGGGTGAGACGTTCCGATTTGGGGTTTGTGACACAGATTGTGAATGATCCAATTGGGGAAGACGGTGGCAGTGAGGGGATTTGGGGAATCTAGGTTAGGAGAGAGAAATTGGATAGCAGAGGGGGCAGCTATGACAGATGGTGGTGGCGGTTGGTGGCGAGCGGCGAGCCCATCAGCCCGGAGTCATTCGCGGGCTTCGTTGCCATGGCACACAGAGACAGTGAGGTGGAGGAAGACGATAAGGGCAGGATGAGTAGTTTAAAAAAAACTGATTGGTTAACGGTGACAGCATTGACAGGATGGTAAATAAGGGCAAGTTTTTGAAAAACAGTGGCATAGAAGGGAAAAACTATTTTGAAGTGGTATTTTAATAATCTGAAAAGTTTGCAGTTACATATAAAAAAATCTAGATGACCGTAATATGTTACAATAGTGATCTCCGCCTTCTGTGTGGATCCGATGGTTTAAGCATGTTCTACAGATGGAGCGATCAACAAGACATGCTACCAAATGCAAGGTCACAGAACCAATCGAAAATCAGTCGGTTTATGAGCTATCATGGCGTATCAAACTGAGGTCATATCCTCGGGCTGAAACTACAATTCCAATTTCTCATTTCTAGACCAATTCCTCGAAGCAAACAAGGGAGGAAGTCTGAGAAATCCATATACTTTTCATGATTAAGGAACTCATACGATTTCACCTTGAAGTGATGCCTCATAACCTTCGAATTTAAGCGATCTCACATATACTATGATTCTTTTTTAAGCTAGGAACATACCGAACTACCACCAATGTGGGATGCGTTCCATCATACATTTATAATGTTCCATCATACATTTATAATGTAATCGTTGCTACCTCAGTAATTGCATACTCATTGTAATCCGCCGAGTGAACAGTCCATCCACTGGGTGTAGAGAACATTCGTCAAACATCTCCTCTCCCGAACATATGTGGAAGCAACAACCTGAATCTAATATCCATCCATAAGAAGTATCCGATTGACTGACGACTAGTACATCCGAATCATCCTTTGTTACTATCACTAAGCATGCACCACTTATTTACTTCAAAATTGAACAATCCTTTATCATATGACTTTTCTCATCACATAAATAGCATATAGGTGTACCATTGCTCTTGCCCTTCTTCTTCCTGTGATTTTTTTGCCTGCAACGCCTATGACAGCCAATGTTTGATCACTCAAGGATGGAAAATCTGATAGTTTCTTCAAGGACTTTCTGCTTTCAATAGGTATGCAACTGCCTCATTTACGTTGAGAGTGCTTTTTCCTAACAAGAATATTCATTAACAACTGCTCCCATGATGGTGCTAGAGATGATGTTAGTATGACGACCTTGTCGTTCTCCTTAATTTTCTCATCCACACTAATCAGTTGTGGCGCAAGCTTGTTGAAGACATTGAGATGGTCAATGAACTGCGTTTCTTCCTCCATGCGCAGTATGTACAGTTGTCGCTTTGGCACCCTCGGTTTGTCATCGACTTCGCTATATACAAATTTTCTAAGTCACTTCATAATTTCTTCGGTGAATTCTTCTTAATCACCGAGTACTTTACCTCACCGGAGAGATATAGACGGATTATACTGACAAACTTCCATTCCATCACACCTTCTAGTCTTCATCGAATATCTTTTTTGGTTTGTCCATTTCAAGAACATTAATCAACCTTTTTTGGACAAGAGCATCCTTCACCATGCATTGCCACACGCCGAAGTTTCCTCCACCATCAAATTTCTCTACTTGACTCCACATTGTTGACATCGATCTTGATCTTGTGCCACATGACGGTTTGCCGACCTTCTCACAAACTAGATTAATGGTGTCTTGGTTTTGAACCATTTGTTATACTCTGATATCCATTCTTATGTGTAGCAGCCATCGGATCAAATTAGAGTTTGTGAAATACGACACGAGCATGCACCATATCAAGAACGTAGTAGACGAATCTCATAGAGAGAATTGAAATAACAATGACGAAACAACCACAACAAGAGAGAAAGATTCGACGAAGCCGACTATGAATTCCGTAAGCGCGATCTCGAAAAGAGTACAAAGGATTGTCACTCCCTCATAATCCTCTCGAATTTTTTAGGACTCTCGGATCCTTATCCTATATAAAAATCTAATGTTAAAGAATAACCTAACCACTAATCCTCGTGTACCTCTACTTTGGATGAGTTGCCTTTGCGGCTTGCTTCTCTATGGTCACACCTCATGGCTTTATATATTCCTCCTAGTCCTTCTCCAAAGTGAAGTATGAATTCTGAAGGGAAGTATGAGTCGTAATCTTATTAGAATTCATCTAGGTTTGCTTATAGTACATCTTTTCAAGTCCTAGTAGATTAGAATATGAGTCATCATACTCAACAATAACAAATTAAAACTAGTTTTGCTAGAAATCCTACTAAAACTAGTTTCTGAAAACTTATTTCTATTAACTACTATAATTCTGAGTTTACCTCTCACACTCCTACACCAAACCGCCGCCTCGCTTCTTTTCCTCCCACCCCACACCAAACCGCTCCGCCCTCCTCTCCCTGGTCGCCGCCAACTCCTAGAGCCGCCGCGGCCGGCGCCCGCCCTCCTCTCGGTGCTAGTGCCGCTCTGCTCCACCCCTACCTCCTTTAGGCGCCGTCGACTCCACATAGGGCCACCCCCACCTCTTCCTCTCCTGCTTCTCGTCACGATGCACCGCCCGATGTCCGCTGTGTGGGGGCACCGTTCCGTCCTCGCCTTCCTTCTTGTCGCCTCCCCCAGCACCGATGACTCACGGAGGTTATCATCTTGTCTTCTCGTGCGGCCCGTCTCCCTTCGTCGTCGGCTTCTCATCCGGTAGTCTCCTCCCCCAAGGGTTGGCCAGCTGACAAGCTCCCCTGTCACCACCAACCGGCCCGATTCCCCCAACTAGAGGTCTATCTCCCACCCCACGCCAAACCACTCCGCTCTCCTCTCCCCGATCGCCGCCAACTTTGGTTGGGAGGACAGCTGCCCGCGCGGTCAGGGCACCTTCCTCTGGGCCGATGACAGCGTCTACGTCGGCTACTGGATGCGCGACAGCCCCATCGGTACATGGGTTGTGGAAAATGATCCTTTCATTTCTGTAATGATGTATATACATGGGTTGTGTCACTGTAGTTAAAATTGATGTGGTGGCAGTATGCATAGAAATGCTAGGGCTCAATGAATGCAAGTGCTAAAAGGTATAATAAACGGTGTTGATTTTGAGTAAATTCCCCATCCTTTGGGATAGACAAGTTCATCAATTTTCGCTCTGTTCAATTGTAGACGGTTGAAACCTTATGAATTCACTCTTCTATCAATGAAATCCAGTGCTATATTTTATCAAAGAAATGGTTTGCATCACTGTGGTATTAGTCTTTGATTTCATAAAGTGATCTTTGCATAGATTTGAGTAAAATTATCATTAAAGATCTTTTATGTAAACTATTAACTATTTATGATACATGTAATGAAAAGAGACCGAGTAGTAAAAGTGAGGAGTTTTTTTTTCTCCTTTTGATATGGCAAGAGCGGTAAAGGTAGGTTGAGAACCAAAGATTGGGAGCAGCCTGACATGTTTTCAAATTACAATAGTATACTATTTAGCTATAACATAACTGGATTAAACATTAACACAATTTAACATTTATGGTATTATTTATTTAAGATATGTTGTAACACACGGACACTCTACTAGTAATCTATAACAAACCCCGCGCACGTAAAAATCAATGGAACAGAATCCAGTCTCTATTACAGAGCATTTGGTGTGTACGAATAATTTGCGTAAAGTATATGGATAATCTGCATACGTAGCTATCCAATGGTCATGATGATTTATCTACATTTTGTCTATATTCTTTTGCAGCTTGCAGTTCTTTATCGCTTTCCCAGCCATTCAGGATCAGATGTTATGCCAAATATTCCTTAAGAAACTTAAAAATGTATTAAACAACATTTCTTCTATCTGGATTGAGATGACAATGAATAGAAGAATGAGCCAAACAATGACATGGTTGCTACTGCTTTTGTACTTTCATGCTGGGCCATCTTTTTGTCTACATTTTGGATCATCACGGCCATCGGGAGCAGAAAATGAGCTCACGACAGCATGCTTACCACTTTAGGGTTGGCTTCAATCAAGGCTGCCTCCTTTTCTTTCTCAATTTGGGCCACTACCTCCTCATGTATCCCTTTTCGCCCTTCATCAATTCGTCTTTGTATTTCATGTTTGATTTCCTCAGAATTCAAACTCTCCTCAACTTGTTTCCTAATAGCTTGCTCAACTCTTTTTGTAGTTTCCTCCTCTAATAGTCTCAGTTCAACTTCTTTTAGGCGCCTGCAATTGAGAAAAGAAGTTTACGAAGTGTACTTTGGAAAAACAGAGCATTGCTAGTGTCAACATTTTCTTCAGATCTTCAAAGCCACAAAAGCAGCTTAAAGCAAAGCGTAAGATTTACAATCTTTAACACTATCTACAATCAACTATGCCATTCATCAGCACAGTGTTGAATACAAGCTAATGCATTTCAGGCATACCTCTAGTACGATTCCAGATCCAAAAAACAAATTATCAAAACTGGTCGAGAGGAAAGGATCATCAATTGCATCATCAAATATAACAAGTGGGACTATAGCAGTAGCTTCCTTCGGAAAAGCCTGTAGAGAAGAATGTCAAGTAACTTGTGGCAGTTTTAGAGTTAATCATGCAATCATTTCAATATTCCAACTAAATCATATTTTTGTATGCTTCCCATGTACTCAAAGCACACTTCACAGTAATTATAAAATGAATTGCTTATTATTACTTGTAAGTGGAAGAAAAAAATGATTTAGCACACTTTTTAAACGACAGGTTATCACATGCCACATGGGATGACCTAACTGGAAGAACTAATTGCAGTCACACTGCACTACAGATTAGATAACAGGAACAAAAGTAAACTTAAAGAAAAGTCGTCATCCCATGCACACATTAGCAAACTAATTGGTAAAGACAACCCATTAATTTCTTTTTTTCCAGATAAAGTTGCATGTTCTTCTCCAAATATTATACTGAGAAACATGGGTGCCCTTGCCGACAACAGCATAAACGGTCTTTTGAGGAGAGAAATAAAGAGAAGACATGGATGGAATTATAATTTACAAATAGGGACCTCTGATCCTTGGGTGTCGAGGTTGCCCTGTTGTGCCTCCGTCGTAGCGGTTGTTGTTGTACCGCCGCACCGGCTAACGTCGTCTTGAGTCCATCAGCTGTACTGCATCCTCACAGCGGCCTTGGCCGCTGCACCGCCACACTGACCAAAGCCGTCATGGCAATTGTCGGCCAGATGGGTGGCTAAGGCAGCGATCTGGCGATGGCAGCACGGTTTACTGGAGATCGAGCATGGTGCAAACAGAGCTTCGTCGGCGACAGCGGGGAGGAAGGGGAGGAGCCAAGAGGGAGGCGTGTGCGAGCCCCAGATTCAAAGACACCACTCTCCACTACTTCCGCCCTAGCCGGATCTTGCCTCCTAGGGGTGGAAGAAGTGATGACATGCCGTAGGAAGGTGGGAGGCAGCTTGACCAGGGGCAGCGGCGGCGCCCGGCTGTAGAGGAGCAGGAGGGAGGGGGCGGCAGCGACCTCGGCGGCAGGCGTAGGGAGACGGGAGGCGCCTTGACCAGGGGCGGCGGCGGTTGTGTGGAGCCATGGAGGGGAGCAAGCGCGAGGGAAGACGCAGCTTCAGCGAGCGCGAGGGGAGGAGGTGAGCGTGGGGGCGGCGAGCGTGGGGGAGGAGAGGGGGGGGGGAGCGAGCGCGACCGGAGCGACAGCGGCGCCTAGGTCAGGCGCGAACCATAGGGTTAGGGTGGTGGAGGTGGGGCGGTCGGATCCAGGCCGTCTGTTGCAAAGCTGTGATCCAATAGCTCTGCACCCGTCCGATGCCGGCTATACGACCATGATACGACGGGTGATGCCTGCGGAAACAGGGAACTCGACGTAATTTGAAGAAATGCAGGGTTATTTTTTTTCACATAAACGTTTACCGTGGGAGCTCTCAGGGCTTGGCAATTATTTGAGCATTAGATAAGGGAGGGAAGCTCATGAAAATATAGGATTGAAACCAGATAAACTTCGGACCAATCTGATACACGAAAAATAAAAGTAGCAGATTAGATGACACAAGGTATTCATTAAGTTGTTTAGACCAAACTAATTACTTGATTGAAGCATATTAAGGGGAAAATCGCATTCAATGCAGCAATGTTAGCCCATCGAACAATCTAGAAGAGTTCTAGATATTTCCCATTGGATTAGACACGAGACCAACATCACGAGCGCCGCTCCGCTCACAAACCGACACCTCCCAACGAAACCAAACACCAAGCGGAAACCAGATCGTTCCTCAGACGCCAACCTCCCCAGTCCCCACCACGCGAGAACCCCCCCACACCCCCACCCCCCAAGATCCGACGATCCAGCCGCAGCATCAGCGCGCTGTCGTCGTCGCCTCGGCAGGACGGGATGGGGCGGAGGGTGGCGTCCTACTACGTGGAGGCGGCTGCGCCGGTGGACGTGAACAAGAACACGGAATGGTTCATGTACCCCGGGGTCTGGACCACCTACATCCTGCTCCTCTTCTTCGCCTGGCTCCTCGTCCTCTCCGTCTCCGGCTGCTCCCCCGGCGCCGCCTGGACCGTCGTCAACCTCGCCCACTTCGCCGTACGTGCTCGCCTCTTTCGCGTGTTCTATCTGCTTCTTGGTTCGGTCCCCTTCTTCCTCAAAGTGGCTTGTTTGCACCCGCGGAATCTATCTCAAATTGGCTTTCTTGCATCCGTCGAATCAAGTGCCTGCGGGTTTAGTTGGGTTGGTTCTTCATTCTTGAATCCATTAATTAGCGCTTCCTGTATTGATCTGCTCAATTTGGGAGTTCTTTCTGTTCAACTGTTTTGCCTGTTCTGCTCGATTTGGTAGTTAGTTCTGCTTAAGGACCGTTTTGATTCGTGCGAGTATTGATGTTCTGCGCTTACGTGCTTAGTAAAACTAGTTTTGTGGGTGTACTGTTCTTGGAATCTTTGATGATATATAATGGTGGAACGGTGGAATATATGTGGAGAGTTTTGAGTGAGGTGGCAGATTAATCGAGTCTTATGCCCACGGTAGATACTGTTCTTGGAAACTTGCAAGTTGCAAAGATGTTTGTCACATCATTACTCTGAGAAAAGGGTTCACATCGTTAAGTCCATGGTTAAGTAATACGTTGTAATTTATGTCTGGGCTTGCACATTTATTGATGGTCTAAACGATGCCCTTTGTAAGATCACGGGTTGACTAATGGGATACAGGGCTGATGCAGCAAATGCCTTGCTGCGCTGGACATGTCTTTGAAGAAATTTGTCTAATTCACAAAGCAGAGTAATTTTAGGCCATTGACTAGTTGATAGGACTCAATTCATGTTTTAGATGCTGCTCTGGATATTTACTTTCATCCCTTACTAACATAAACACATGCGTATTGGTAGGCAGACTTAGTAAAACAGCTAGAATTTCGATTCTTCCTAATTAAGCTAATATTTAGAAATGTTTTCTTGTTCTATTTTTCAGATCACTTACCACTTCTTCCATTGGAAAAAAGGAACTCCATTTGCTGCTGACGACCAAGGCATCTACAACAGATTAACTTGGTGGGAGCAAATTGACAACGGGCAGCAGCTTACACGTAATAGAAAGTTCTTAACTGTGGTGCCTGTGGTGCTGTAAGTTTCATCTCACCCTAATGGACTTAATTACAAGATTACCTTACAGATGTAGAACAGTAGAAGCGAAATTTGCATGATGGGTATCATATTTATTAGCTCACCTGACATTTTATGATGGCCAGTATTTTTGCATGGGAGCATTCTTCATTGTGAAAGAATTTATTTGCCTGTGTATAAGACTACTTATTCCATTTCGGGTTGTGCATAGTTGTGTGCTTCTCATGCAAATGGAAAGGTTGACTCATCACATACGCAATAATAAAGTTTTATGTTATTGTTACACACCCTTTCTGTGCCGTTATTCTGTTAGTTCTAAAATTGTGGATCCTATCCCAATACTAGTCTACTACTTACCTAATATCTATGATTTACTTTGGTCTATTGCAATTTTCTCATATGTTTGCATTTCCGTTTGATGCGTAGCTTGAATCTCAAGTCAACATAGACAATTTTTTGTGTGCTGTTGAAAATCTTTACTTAGCATGCTGAGTGGCGTTTCTAAAATGTGCCTGTTGCAGGTATCTGATTGCATCGCACTTGACCGACTACAAGCAGCCAATGCTTTTCCTCAACACTGTCGCAGTTCTGGTGCTAGTTGTAGCTAAACTGCCGAACATGCACAAGGTCCGCATATTTGGAATCAATGCAGATATCTGAGGACCACTGCAAGAAAGATGTGGATGCCACGTTCAAACTTTGGCAACAACACAGGGCAAGTGGACACTCGCAAACGGGATACTATCGTCTGTAATCTTTGTATAGGTTTAGAAAGAACTGTAAATGTTACTCTAGCATACAGGGTTTGCCTATAGACCGCTACATCGCTACATGTTTGTTGTTTGCTCGTCCTTTATTACATAACTCTTTAAGTGGGGACTGTAACTTCAATAAACATGTCAGTATGTGGATAGAGGTTTAGCAAATGTTGTTTGGTAAATTGGTAACCAGAAATTATTGGAAGATCTTTCTTATGTGATGTCCCTTTTCAAGCAACGTGTTTTTGCAAAACCATAGACTTCATATTGTGATGGGGAATTTCTACAGGATATTCGGAACAATGGATTATGAATTGCAAAGAATGATACGAAGTGCTTCTGAAAGAAACAATGGACTTATTTCACTTGATTAGCAACTCCTTATTTCACTTGATTGGCAACTCCTTGTCGCTAATCTACATGGATATCTCTAATATTATAGTTAGAAGGGGTAAACCCCATAGTTTAGGATTATACAAAAGGGCAGATGCTAATTTCCCGAGAAAATTGGATTGGTGTGTAGTACCAGACGTTATTAGCAACTTGGACAACTGGACAGAGACTCAAAACAGTCGTTCAGGCTTACAATTTCCCACTATCTTTTGAACTTGAGGTGCAAAATAACAGGAACATGTTCTTTCAAACAACAACAGGAATTCCTGGAAGAAACGATTGGCTATTTACAACAACGGCTGCGTATCGAATAATGATGAAGAGCAAACCAACAAAATGGCTGCCTATCGAATAGTGATGAAGGGCAAACCAACAAAACGAAAGGTCTGCCTCATCGTGGGTGATTAAAAGCCTGAGATCAGATGGTGATATAGTTCGTTTCTCTCAATGGGGATGTGATGGAAATGAAATCCCTGTAACTTTGACACTCTTCCATAATATTATTGCACTGCTCAGTCACTACTCACTAGTGTTGCAGACTGACAAAAACTTTTGAACTGCATTGTGGTACTGAGTTCCCTGTGGATATGCAAGATGGTTGGAATCGTTGGATACAAGAAATGGAGAAATAATAGAATACACTTTGCAAGGGATACAGGAACAGAAGACCAAGTACCTCCCAGTAGAGTTGGTTGCAGTCGGTGCACTTCCAGAACTCCAGATTTCGGTTGAAGAGGCACGAGGGAATGACCTGGAAACCTTTTGAGGCTTCAGTAGCCTCCTCATGTGTGAGTGGTTTCTGAATGAAACTTCCATTGCACTTTGTACATCTCGACATAAGTTGGTCCTCAGAGATCTTTAACAGGAAGGTATCGATCACCTGCAACAAGTTAACAAACCAACCAGCTAGCTTCTGAATCTCCTTCCTTTGGCAGTGTGCAAATAGAAACACTAGGAAATGAGTATATTTGCCTTCACAAATATTCCGATCTAATTATACTTCTCCACCTCAAAGGTTCATGGGAAGGGCTACCAAAGGCATGTTTGGTTCCTTGGCCCACCCTTGCCTACCTTGCTTTGGGCAAGAGTACGTGAGGATTTTCTCGCTTTTGAGGGAGAGCCAAATTTGCTCTCCCCAACAAGCAAGGATTTCTGCATACGAAGAGACACAGCATGAACAGTACTGCACGCTCGTAGCAACACCGTGCGTGAACGGAATCTGAGTACTGTAGCATGGGATTATGAAAGTATTACCTTCCTCGATAAGAATATCTATTTTTCTAAATAGTTGATTAGTTTCATTGTATAGAGATTAGTTAATTAGAAAGGTTATCTATTAGATAGAAAGATTATCTATTAGTTAGGAAGAACCCTTGTCATGTGGGGACTCACGTATACGAGAAAGAGATCAAAGGGCTCAGTTTAGTTATTTGTTTTCTAGATTAGAAAGTTTGTTAATAAAAGAAGGGTTAATTTAGGAGAATCTACTTTGAGTAAACCTTGGAGATAGAGTTGAATTTAGATAAGGAAACAGAGTCTTAGTAGAAGATTGTATTAGGAGACCGAATCCCTATTTAAAGGCTTACGACAGTATCAATGAAGTCAGGCAAAAACAATCTATCTCTCTCTCTCTTTCGTATTCTCTGTCCCACGTCTCCAGCTCTCTCTGCGCCTGTCCCCTTGCGATTCTTCTGTTGCGTTTCCGACAAACAACAAGGCTCCTCCAGGGAGGCGCAAGGGCCCCAACCAACGTCCTCTGGTGTATCACAACTATCGCCTAGATCTCTAGACCCTGCACAAGACAATTTGGTATCAGAGCCAATGGCGGAAAGTTCCAAATTGACTAGCTTAACAGATCAATTCACAGTGGCCATCACGCAGAAGCTTGATGATATCAAGTCTAGTCTCTCTACATAACTAGTTTTCATCAAGGATCGAATTTCTTCCCTAGAAAAGCGATCTGGAGAGGGATTGCTGCAGATTCCACTAGGGCTAGCGCCATCCATGGGCGCTGCACCGCGAAGCACCTCCAATGACGGCCATAGCGCCCCACGTTTTCACAAACTGTTGTTTCCCACATTTGATGGCAAGGAAGATCCTCTGAATTGGCTCAACCGCTGCAAGCAATTCTTTAGAGGGCAAAAAACACCTGAGGGGACAAGGTTTGGTTGGCTTCAAACCATCTAATGGGTTCAACACAGTAGTGGTATTATCAATTGGGGCGATATGAGGAGAACTGTCTTGGCACGAATTCAAAGAGTATTGCAATCTTCGTTTTGGACCTCTAATCCAAAACAACTTCATGGAAGAATTGGCCAAGCTCCAAGCAACAGGATCTATTGAGGATTGTCAGGAGAGGTTTCTTGCCTTGCTCTGTCATTCGAACTCTCTTCCAGCACGACAACAAGTGCAGCTATTTACTTCGAGCTGACGTAGAATTGCAACACCTGGTTAATTTGCAGTTGGCAATGGCGCTTGCCCGCGCTTATGTGAAGAGGCACACATTGGCAAGTTCTGTACCAAAACCTACAAATCGTTTTGGTGTTGCGGTGCGACGAGGGGCAACATCCCAAGCAGGAGGTACCAACGTTAGTGTCGCTGCCACCACAGATGGTATCGTTGCAACCTCGGTTGGCCCAAGAGCATCGACACCTTCGGAGGGACTCGCTACTATAGGTTCGACGGCAGTGGCGGACGCGTCTGACCGCTACAGAGATGGCAGAGCGTCGTCGCAACGGATTATGTTTTAACTGAGATGAGAAGTTTGTCACGGGTCATCATTGCAAGAAGCTTTTCTTGCTAGAATGTGTGTCGGATTAGTCAGATGAGAAGACTTCAAACTCAATCATTGAGGATGAGCTGGCCATATAGCTCCACGCCTTAACTAGGTTTCAACCGCGTGCTACTCAAATGATGTGTTTGCCGATTCTCTTGGGCGATACTAAATAACTAGCTCTCCTTGACATAGGTTCGACTCACAACTTCATTGCTCATCGGGTAGTGGAAAGAGCTGGAGTTAGAGTATGACCTCAGCAGCGATTGAAGGTGACTATTGCTAATGGAGAGTGTCACTACTGCTAGAGTTTGTCACGATTTGGAATTGCGCATTGCTAATGAAAATTTTCGGTTGGACTGTTATTCTATCCCATTGGAAGGGTTTGATATTATCCTGGGGGTTCAATGGTTGAGCTCATTGGGACCTATTTTGTGGGATTTCAGCAACAAGACCACGGCGTTTCAGTACGAGGAGCGTCGGTTAACTCGGTTAACTTGGACTGGGATGACATCACACTCAGAACATGTTCATACGTTATCTGAAACACATCTAGATTTAATGGCAGAATTGGTGGAGGAATTATCATATTTATTTTCTGAGACGTGGGGACTGCCTCCCGAAAGTGTTCAAGACCATCGTATTAGGCTTGTAGCTGGGACAGAGCCCATTGCAATCCGACCCTACCGTTATCCACAACTGTAAAAAGATGAGCTTGAAAGGCAGTGCGGTCAATTCGACCTAGTTCTTCGGCTTTTTCTGCTCCGGTGCTGCTAGTAAAGAAGCATGATGGGTCGTGGCGTTTTTGTGTGGACTACCGAGCTCTCAACAACAAGACTATTAAGGATAAATTTTCAATTCATGTAGTGGAGGAATTATTGGATGAACTCAAGGGTGTCTACTATTTCACTAAGTTGGACCTTCGGTCAAGATATCATCAAGTGCGCAGGCATCCTGCTGATGTGGAGAAGACGACCTTTTGTGATCATCAGGGACTATTTGAATTTTTTGTGATGCCCTTTGGATTGACTAACGCTCCGGTTATGGTTTTGGAGCAGTTCTTCTTCAAGGTGATGGCCCTCTCGCTTTCTTTAGTCGACCAATTGATGCCAAACATCAACATTTAGCGGCCTATGAGCGTGAGTTAATTGAATTAGTTCAAGCTGTGTGACATTGGCGACTGTATTTGTGGGGACAAACTTTTCTTGTTCGAACCGATCATGATAGTCTAAAATTTTTACTTGATCAACGCCTTACTACTATCCCACAACATCATTGGGTTAGCAAGCTTCTTGGGTTTGATTTTTCGGTCGAATACCGCATGGGGCGTCATATCTGATGGTGATGCTCTTTCTCGCCGTGATTACGGCGTTCTTTGTTGTTTGTCATCTCCTACTCATATTGCTCTTTTGATGATCTTGACGAGTGCGCACTATCCACTGAATTAGCGACCCTTCGGGATCAGTTATCATTTGATGCAAAGACGGTCCAATTGGAACATAGTGGATGATTTAATTACTTTCAAAGGGTGTGTGTTTGTTTCCCAATCTTCATCATCTTTACCAGCTATTTTAGCAGCAGCCCATACCTCTGGACATGAAGGTATCCAAAAGACGCTTCATCGTCTAAGGGCCGATTTTCATATTCCTCACGCTCGCCAAGTTATTCAGGAATTTGTGCAAGCTTGTCTCACGTGTCAATGTAATAAAATGGATCATTTACATCCGGCCAGTCTTCTTCAACCTTTGGAGGTACCAACACAAATTTGGGGGGTGGGCAATGCTATGGATTTTATTGAAGGCATGCCCAAAGTACATGGCAAGTTAGTTATTCTAACTGTTGTTGATCGCTTCTCTAAGTATGCACATTTTATTCCTTTGGCGCATCCTTACTCGACTTTTACAAGCAACTTGAGTTGTTTCGTTTGTCTGGAGTTCAACTCAATCGGAGCACTGCTTTTCACCCGCAGTCAGATGGGCAATTAGAGGTTGTTAATAAAGTGATGGCAATGTATTTGCGATACCTTACAGGTGATCGACTTCGACAATGGCTTCAACGGTTTCCTTGGGTTGAATATTGTTACAACACTTCATATCATTCGTCCCTTAAAGATACACCGTTTAAGGTGATATACGGTCGTGATCCTCCTTTGCGAACCTATGATCCTAGTTGTGCTCGAGTGGCAGCAGTTGATCAATTGTTATTGGACCGTGATGAGTTGCTTGCAGACATCCATGGCCAGTTACTTCATGAGCAACAATAGTACAAATCAGCATATGACTCTCGCCATCGTGAGTTTCATTTTGATGTTGGTCAATGGGTATGGTTACGCCTTCACCACCGTCCTGCTGTATCTTTGGCAATCTGCACTTCTCATAAGTTAGCTCCACGCTTTTCTGGGCCACATCAAATTCTGGAAAAGATTGGATCTGTGGCTTATCGCCTTCAATTATGGGCTAAGGCTAAATTACATGATGTGTTTCATGTTAATCTTTTGAAACCTTTTCATGGCGATCCCCCATCAGCACATCCTTTACCGTCATTACAGAATGGTCAGGTCTGTATTGTTCCGGAAAAGGTCATGTCTGCTCGTTTTGCTCGTGACCATTGGCAGATTCTTTTTCAATGGTGTGGATTGCCAGCATCGGAGACATTTTGGTAGGATTTGGAGAAATTCAAGACACAATATCCTTCTTTCTAGCTCGAGGACGAGCTGTTTGCCAAGGAGGGAAGAGATGTCATGTGGGGACTCACGTATACGAGAAAGAGATCAAAGGGTTCAATTTAGTTATTTGTTTTCTAGATTAGAAAGTATGTTAATTAAAGAAGGGTTAATTTAGGAGAATCTATTTTGAGTAAGGCCTGTTTGGTACAGCTTCCACTCTCAGCTTCTCAATCGATTCTCGTGGAGCCATACCAAACACCCTGATTCTCAAAACTACTAGATTCTGCTTCTCGCGAGGAGCTGTCTCGAAAATGAACTAGCAACGAAGCGGCCTCGGTGATTCTCGTGAGAATCCAACCTTCAGAAATGAAAATACCCTTTGAAGTTGAATGTTTTTACCCGCAAATGCCACTGAGTTACACAAATACAATTGAAGTATTACACCCAGGGGTGACATGGTCTATTTGTCTCTAATCCTCCCTCGTATGGTTTTTTGAGCCAACCTACTAGCCAAACGGTTTCAACAGACAGCTCCAAATCCTCGAGAAGTGGATTCTCAAAGAATCAGGAGTAGAATCTGGAAAATGAGAATCAAGCTGTACCAAACAAGGCCTAAGTCTTGGAGATAGAGTTGAATTTAGATAAGGAAACATAGTCTTAGTAGAAGATTGTATTAGGAGACCGAATCCCTATTTAAAGGGTTACGACAGTGACAGTATCAATGAAGTCATGCAAAAATAATCCATCTCTCTCTTTTTTGTATTCTCTGTTCCACATCTCCAGCTCTCTGCGCCGGTCCCCTTGTGCTTCTTCTATTGCGTTTCCGACAAACAGCACAACTCCTCCAGGGAGGCACAAGGGCCCCGGCTAACGCCCTCCGGTGTATCACGACTACCGCCTACGATCTCTGGACCTGCACACGACAGCCCTCTATAGGAAGCCTATTTTAATCGTTGGCATTAAGCAAGAACAATGAAATAATCTAAGTCCCAGTCCCCTTCGTCTCCTCCCAGTCTCTAGTCATCTCTCTCCTAATGTAAGCTGATGCCACCCGGCTATCCTCTCGGCGGTGTTTACTCCTATGATCTAAGGGTCTTGACAAACTAGTTCAAATAAGTTGCTGTTGAAAGGTATCTCTCCAGTGGTTTGGCTGATATGGGACCAGCTACTGCCAAAAAGATGAATTGCTTCGCCTTGATGATCATAGACTAGCAAACAAGAGCAAAGTCAATTTTCCTTATGTTTTGCTGGTGATATTTATGATGTAAACAAATATCTAATTAATGTCATAAAGCATTTTAATTTTACTCTTCAAAGTTCATGTAGATCGATTGAATTGAAAAAGGAAAAGATCAAAATATGCGCATACCTCAGCCAGTTGATCATGTTTGAGTAGGTTTTTCACTATGTATACCTGGTTACTCGCCAAATACTGATATTTCAAGAGCTTGACATCCCGAGTTAGTAATATTCTTCCTTCCTTATAGGTTTGATTTAATAGTTCCCTACAAGTGAGTAAAACAAGTGGCAAAAAGCATAACACCCGTTAATGAAAACTTCTCATAATAGAAACTACATCAAGAATGTTCCAAATATTTTGAAGAAAGTATAGGGAAGACCTTGGTTCAGGTTTCCTTGAAGATGGAATGGCAGCATCTATCCCAACACATCTCAAGTGCTTAGCTAGACCCTCGATCTGTTCAAGTTTTCTTCACATCAAATCTAGCAGCCTTTGCAAACAGCGAAAAGAAATTGACTAATTTGCATGGTGATAACTTTTGTCACATTTCAATTGTTATGCAATGGTACTTGGATGAAATCATGAAATTCACACAATTGTTGTAAGAAACGGGATTTGGAATACTGTTACCATCACATCACACAAAAACTTTGGGTATCCATCCCCACCAATGGAAGGATCCCATGGAGGGGGACCCTGCCATTCGGTACTGCAATCTAACTTCTCTTTGCATTTGGCATTGCCAGGAAGCTTTTGTCTTTCTTTTCGTCTTGAGGAACGTGGTTTTGTATCTGATTCTGTCAACAAAATCTTCTCACCATACTTCGTTACAATGGATGTCCAATAACCATCAGAGCAAATGGCATATCCAGACAACGAGCATCCTATCACCCTTGGTAAGCCATGCCCATTTGAAGTTAGTTCCATTGTAGGCAAACATTCTCCTGCAATAGTAATTGATAATTACAAAAAGACTACCCAAAGCATGCATAAGTGATAAGTTATTGTTAGTAGTTAAAGATAAGCCCTTAAACATCTCATGAGAAAAAATGTTTGCCTACAAAAAAAAGGAAGAAAAGAAACGAATGAAATAACTTCCCATGATCACATCAGTGGTGTTAAGCATGAGAATAATTACCTTCAGTTCTGATCTTTTCTTGAAACAGATCAAATATGTCTAGCAAGTAGTAGGCATCCAATGCAGCATATTGTATTTGCCCTTCGCTCAAGGGGCGGCATGACCAATCACTACATTGGAGTTCCTAGTTTAAAAAAGCAAGGATAATAATTAGGTAATGCCTTGAAATATTAACGCTAATGCCATTACTGTGAGCCACCTTTTGGTAGCAATGTTGTGTACGCTGGCCCTAGCAGCAACACAGACGTGCATGAGCAGGAATCGATACTAGCGGCCGGCCGGCCGGTCGGCAAGACATCCAAAAAAGCATGCAAAGTGCAGTTCGTGTCCTTTGAGATAGAATAGATTGTTTCCTTATTTGTTGCCTGACCGAACAGTAGTAGGAAGATGGTGCAGATACAGTTCAATTCGGTTAGGAGCAGCAAGTAGCAGTCGGCAAGTAGATTAGGAAAAGAAGTAGTCTAGCAAGAGTTACGTTTAGGCTTAAGAGTCCGAGTCAATTATGTGTCTTGGGTGTTGACAAGAATCTAATAATCCTCAATTAATTAAACTGTTTGTCTCTAATTGTTACTATAGATAGCATTATCCTCATGATAGTATTGAGTATACCCCTTATCGTTCATAAGAGAGAAGCTTGAGATAATCAGTCGTAAGCCATCCTACGACCACCCTGTATGGTCGTAAGATGTTCTACGACCATATCATAGTCGTAAGTCTTCACGACCACCTTATGGTTGTAAACCTTTCCACGACCACCTCATGGTCGTAAGCTTTTCTACGGCTATTCTATGATTGTAAGTCTTTCTACGACTAGGTCGGTCAAGATCATCCTATAATCGATAAAGCCTACAGATATGTGGACCCAATCGATTAAGGACTCTTATGCGCTGTGTTCAATACATAGAGCAGCTAGTATACGTAGTTGTTCTCTGGAATAACTTCTTGTATTGCGCTTCTATCCCTAACGATAACTATCAGGTGATGTGGGTGTTATCTCCCTGATAGTAACCTCCACCAACGTGCACATTTTGTCAAGTGTTAAGACGCCTCTTGGTCTGGAGTATCTGTCATCCCTTCATGCGCTATATAAAGACAAAAGTCAGTGGATATTGGGGCAGATTGGGAGGAGACATCTAGCATTAGTTTTCTTCTTGATTGTAAAGAGCATAAGTCAATACATCTACACAGGAGTAGTGATATTATTCTCTTAGGAGAAGGCCTAAACCTGTATCAATCCCTGTGTCTTTCTCTGCATGGTTCTAATTCTAGGAAACCCCCAAATATTCATTCGTAAGATCGATGATCTTTCATTCGTAAGATCGATTCTAGATCATCGACAGTTGGCGCCATCCGTGGGGAGTTTCCAGTGATTCCTTTCAGCAAATTCTCTTGTTTTGTTTTCAACTCTAATGCTTCCATGGCAGGAGAGTGGAACGAGAACTGGTTCGATTTGGCGGACTACACAGAACTCGACCTGCATTATTTCGTATAATGATAATGCTGCCTCCAGGGATCTTTTACCAGACCCAGGAGACCATGCCGCAGACAAGGTTGATGATGGATCTTTCTCCCCCGCAACATTGCGTCCAGATGAGGAAACAGATTCCTCAGAAGGCAAGGGTCCATCCGACCATAATCAGGACTGCACCCGGACAAGTACAGAGCATAACGAGGGTTTCCCCTCCAAATATTCGAGTCCGTCTAAGGCCGTCCGATCTCGTACGACAAGTCCTGAAATCTATCATTCCGAGACTCATACCAGCATCTGGTAATCGTCACCCTTCGGTTACCCCCATGAGGTGTGTGGTCGATCCTGCTCTTCTTGTAGATTCGACAGTATCCTCGCAGGGTTCACCTTCGATTGGAGATAGTTATAACCCAGAATTACCCTTCTTGGAGGGGATTACACCAAGTCGTGAGGCGTTGTCGTTCCACTACTCAAGCTAGGACTCGGGCACAAGTGGAAATCATATCCAGGAGGTCTTTGTCCTCCCCTCAGATTCAAATATCTCTCCAAGAGGCGGGACTGGGGATGCTTCCCGTTATTCGCTCACTTTGGGCTCTCGTGGTGATGGCGAGGATGCCTCCGGTGATGAACAGGATCAACACCTTCATGAGTAAGGGAAAAATCCTAGAAATGATCGCTCTCCACTGAGACAAACTCAAACAAACTCAGATGTGGATGATCTCGAGACCATCTGGAGTAGAAGAATTGCATCCTGGAGAACTTTGCCTGGGCGCACTTAATATCGGTCAGAGGAAGCTCAAGAACTTCAACGTATAAACAACCTGATCGGTAATCCAACTCAAGAGCTTACACAAGCGCCAAGCTACGACCTCTTCGCTGAAGAGGTCACACGAAGGCTTCGGGGCGCAATAGTCAAGCTTGAGCAAATTCGCCGACATCGTTTTGGTAGTCGTATAGGAACAACTCCGTTGAACACCAATCCTTCAAATAACTCTCCTCATGAAGAACGGCACAACATCATGATCGGTTGCTCCCCTAATCACAGCTCCGTAGGAGAAGAGTTCTTCAAACGTTAGGTGATCGACAAGTCCTAGGGGAGGTGATCGTTCACCACTTCTACCTAGGAATCTACAATAGCAGATGGAATACAATTAGTATTACCATCGTAGAACTGAGACCTATCATAGGTCAAGTCCACCTGCCACTAGGTATCATCGTGTACGATCATTGGGTGACATCAACCCTTCTTTCCTATAAAGAAGGTGTCATGATATTATTACCGGATGCCGAGCGTTCTCGCCTGACCTTCGAGCAGTTCGCTGGCCGACACAGTTTCGGCCGATGAACATAGAAAAGTTTGATGGGTCACAAAATCCCATCGAATTTCTTTAGATTTATACGACCGTCGTTCGAGCAGCAGGAGGAGAGCACGTCATGGCAAATTACCTTCCTACTGTACTTGAAGGATCTGCTCGGTCATAGTTGTTAAACCAACCACAAGAGTCAATCTATTCGTGGCAACATCTCTGTGGTCTACTACTGGCCAATTTCCAGGGCACCTACAACCATCCCGAAAAGGAGGATGACCTGCACAGGATGAGATAGAACGCTAATGAGACCTTGCGCCAGTTCACCAGGTGTTTCAATCAGGTTCGCAACTCTATACCTATGGTTTCTGATTCTTCTGTTATCAAAGCATTTAAGCATGGAGTCGGTAGTAGAAGGATCACAGAGGACATCGATTTAAATCCTCCGGCTACTGTTGCTCGAGCTTTTTGAGATGACTGACCGATATGCGACTGCTGCAGAAGCGGTCAAGTGGAATAGAACCATCGATCGAGATGATAAAGATAATCAAGAAGCATGCGAGAGTAGCAAGAAGGATAAAAAACCAAGAAGTCAAAGAGCAAAACCGAAGGCCAAAAGACTCAAATCCATAGCTACAAAGAAGTCTTAACCATAAGCGATAAAGAGCCCCAAGGTTCCAAACCATACTCACCTAGGCAAGGGAAAACACCCGAACGGAAGAATAACAAGTCTAGGTGGTGTCCTTTCCATAAAAAGAAAGGGCACGACCTTCGCAACTGCCGAGTTTTCCAATGAAAACTGACTACTACGTTGGCAAAGGACCTCTTCCTACACTCGAGGAGGTAGAGTAAACAAGTGGTCGAAAGCAGTCGGACGACGATGAGATGCCATCAAAACGACAACTCAAGGTTGTCGAGCTTGAGGTAAACTCCATTAACTCCTTTTGTCAATAAATTACCGAAGTAGTCGGAGGTCACCATCTCTTTTGAGAAGGGTGATTGTCCGATCCCTCATGCTGACCAGGTCGGTTTCTAATCGTGATCGAGCCCACCATCAAAAACTATCGAGTAAATCGTGTGTTAGTTGATAGTGAGAGTTCATTAAACATATTGTTTATAAGTGCCCTGAATGAGATGCAAGTACCCAGGAACAAGGTAAAACCTGTACGATACTCATTTCATAGGATCGTATTGGGGTCTTCGACCAAACCCATTGGCCAAGTTTCTCTCCCTATAACGTTTGGTTGCCCCAAACAACTTCAGGACATAAAAAAAATCTCTTTTGATGTAGTCGATTTCGACACGACATACAATGTCATACTCGGACAATCAACTTTGGCACGATTCTTAATGGCTACTCATTATGGTTATCAATGTCTTAAGATGCTAGGTACCAAAAGAATAATCACAGTCCGATGTGATAAAAAGATGGTGCTTAGATGCGACCGAAAATCTCTTGAAATGGTTGGCCGGATACCAACTCGAAAAGCAAGCAACTCCTTCGACCAAGCAGTCGAAGACTAAAACTGCACCAAAGCCAAACGATTAAGTTAAAGAAGTTCCACTGAACCCAGAGGAGCCTTCAAAGATTGTTCGTATTGAGGTTACTTCTGACCCTAAATAGGAAAACACCCTCGTCACCTTCCTCCGAGCTAACACAGATATCTTCGCGTGGCAAGCATCCGACATGAGAGAGGTGATTGAGCACAGGCTAGCTCTAGACCTGACAAGAAACCCGTAAAATAAAAATTATAGATATTTGTACCTGATTGACGAGATGCTATCAGATCAGAATTGGACAAGTTACTTAAATCAGGCTTTATAAGAGAAGTCGACCACCTAGAGTTGTTGTCTAACCCTGTAATGGCTAGAAAGTCTAATGGTAAGTGGTGTATGTGTGTAGACTTACTGGTCTCAATAAAGCTTGTTCAAAGATGATTTTCCTCTTCCTCGTATTGATCAGTTGGTTGACTCTACTGCTGGTTGTAAAATATTAAGTTTCCTAGACGTATATTCTGGTTATCATCAAATTAGTATGTGTTTAGATGATACAAAAGATAGCATTTATTACGCTATTTGGAATATTTTGCTATGTTAAAATGTCATTTGGTTAAAAAATGCTAGCACTTCTTTTCAACGCTTATGCAAACGACTTTTTCTGTTTAACTAGGCTGAAATTTAGAAGTCTATGTGGACGATCTGATCGTAAAAAGCATCAAGCACCTTAGCTATATTTCCGATCTGCAGGAAACATTCAAGAACCTCATAAAACACCGTTTGAAACTATCCTGAAAAATATGTGTTCGGAGTCTCTTCAAAAAAAAATTGCTTGGATTCTTGAAAGACGATAAAGACCATTAAACAAATGCGACTTACTACGAAGAAAGAAGTACAGAAACTCACAGGATGCATGGCGGTTTTACGTCGTTTCATCGCACGACTGGGAAAAAAAGGACTTCCTTTCTTTAAACTTCTAAAGAAACATGAGGGCTTCGAATGGTAAGAGGAGGCAAACAATGCCTTCGAGGATGTCAAGAGGTATCTTACGAGTGCTCTTGTTCTGGTTTCTCTGAAACCTTAAGAGACGCTCTTAATATATCTATCTGTCACGCCACAGGAAGTAAGCGTAGTGCTAGTTGCCGAATGTGAAAACATTTAACGACCAGTTTACTACATCAGTGAAGTCTTACACGGGCCTAAGGAGCGATACCTTCAGGTCCAAAACTTGTTATATGCCCTCCTCATGTCTTCGAGGAAACTGAGCCATTATTTTCAGGCGCACGAGATAATTGTGTCATCTGAGTTTCCCTTAGCATAGGTCCTCCAGAACAAGGAAGCAGCGGGACGCATGGCAAAATGGTCGGCTGAACTTGGGGAGTTCGATCTCTATTTCGTCTCCCGAATGGCCATTAAATCCCAGATCTTGACAAACTTTGTCGCCGAATGGACAAATCCTGAACCTGTTGAAGATCCCCAGTACGAACCCCACGACCAGTGGACAATGTACTTTGATGGGTCACTTGCGCTAAATGGCTCGGGGGCTGGGGTGGTCCTGGAATCTCCTACAAGAGAGACCTTAAAGTATGTTATTCAATTAAACTTTCTTGCCACTAATAACGTGGCAGAATACGAAGGTTTGCTGACCAACATACGAGCAGCGAAAGCGCTCGGGATTCAACGACTACTTGTGATTGGAGACTCTCAATTAGTCGTGAATCAGGTCGGAAAAGAGTACCAATGCTCTAATCTAACCATGTCTCGGTACTTATTGGAAGTCAAGAAGCTTGAAAAGCATTTTTTCGGTTTCGAAGTACAGTATATCCCTCAAAAGGATAGTTTCCTCTCTGACCAGTTGGCTCGAATGGCTTCTTCTCGATCACAAGTACCAAAAGGAGTCTTCTTGGAATAGCTCCAGAAGCCGTCTTTAGTCGAAACACCGGAGACATCTCCTATTGAGATAGCCTATCTGGAATACAAGGATACCTGGATGAATCTCATCTACGAGTATCTTCGGAAGGGTACAATACCCAATGACAATCTTGAAGCTGATTGTTTATCCCGCAAGGCCAAAATACATACTTTGGTCGAAGGAGTCCTTTACAAGCGAGGTACTCAAGGGGTTCTCATGTGATGTATATCGCAGAGAGAAGGATTAAATCTCATTCACAAAATACACGGAGCTATTTGTGGAACTCATGCTTCTTCGGGAATGCTGGTCGGAAAAACTTTTCGACAAGGTTTTTATTGGCCAACAACCCTCTATGATACCAAAGAGTTGGTTACAAAGTGTGTACAATGCCAGCCTCATAGCAGGCAAATACACCAACCGGCTCAGGCATTGCAAACCATACCTCTTGGCCTTTTGCAACCTGGGGCCTTGATATCCTAGGATCATTCATAAAAGCACCAGGGGGTTTTGAGTTCGTTTTTGTGGATATTGATACGTTCACAAAATGGATTGAAGTCGAACTTGTAACTGGATAACAACGGAAGCAGCCAAGAGGTTTATGATGTGAAGCGTAATTACTCAACTTGGTATTCCAAATCGAATAATTACAGATTAGTAAACAATTTTCGAGCGCAAAATTCCAAGAATTTTTAAATTTTGCGAAGAGTTGGGTACTAATCTGTGTTATGCCTCTGTCGCCCACCCACAAAAGCAATGGGGCAGTCGAAAGAGCGAAAGGCCAAATTATGTAGGGAATCAAAACTCGAGTCTTCGACTAGCTTATAAAGCGCTCAGGGGTTTGGGTAAAAGAATTACCATCAGTATCATGGGCAATTCGCACGACTGCTAGTCAGGTTACAGGTTACGACGATTCTGGCTAGGAACAACATCGAGCAGATGGCATTAACCCACTCGAAGGGAAACAGAATCAAGTCTTAATCCGTTCGATAGTCTACCAACAAGCCCTATGCAAATACTATGATCGTAAGGTCCAGTTTCGCAGCCTTACTGTAGGTGGCTTGGTATTGAAAAACATTCAATCCCAGTCTAATCGGAACAAACTTTCTCCTAAGTAGGAAGGCCCTTACACAGTGGTCGAAGTTACACTACAAGGTTCGGTACGACTTGCAATGGAAGATGGCCGAATCCTATCTAACTCTTGGAATATCGACCAAATACGCAAATTCTATGTGTAACCTCTTACTTTCGCAATAAAATTTATGTTTTCTTCAATCTATATTGTTTTACATTGAGCAATGCTTTAATGATTTTTTTGATAATTTTTTACAACTTGGTTTTCTTTACACTGGTCGAAGGAAAGTAACATCACCTAGTCGAAGTTTTTCCTCTCTGCATGTGGTCTTGTCCGCTAGAAGGAACTTCCTAGCATCGACTTGTTCCTCACTTTTGTTGCCAAACACAATGAAACTAGGTTCAACAAAATGTAGTCGAAATAATTTAAAGCAAACTCTTTTCGACTTAGTTTATTTCTTCATTTTTCTTTTCGAAGAATTCTCTAAGTAGAGTAAGCTTTTATGATTTGCTCAACTACTTTTGGTAAACTCAATTCGTTTAAGCTAGTCAGAGGAAAACACACCACCTAGTCGAAATCTTTCCTCTGCATGTGGTCCTGCTTGTTAGAGATATATTAGAGATATGTTAGAGATATGATTTATACCCTATATATTGCCCATTGGGCCTCTTCAATATACACACAATACTCATAACATGGTATCAGAGCAAGATTAGGGTTAGGGTTTCTTACCGCCGCCGCCCGACGTATCATCTTCCGTTGTGCTGCCCCCGGGAAGACCAAGCTCTACTCCTGGGGGCGGCCTTCTCTCTCCCCGACGGTCGTCGCCGGCGTGTTCCGCGCGGCCGCCGTGGTGTACTAGTCGTACACGGGCTTCAACATGGTGGCCATGATGGCGGAGACCAAGAACCCTGGCCGTGACGTTCCGCTCGACCTCATCTCGTCGGGGCTCATCTGCCGGAACTTGGGCCCCTCGATGGCGATGCCGTCGTCCGTCAGGATGCCGCACTCCCTCGCTATCGCCTTCGCCGTGTTGATGTTGTCAGGATACCGGCGGCATGGCTGGTATTCACAGCTTCGGACGCCTTGAGCAGGCGGATCTTTTATGCCGAACATGGCGATGGCGTGTACACGCCGCTGAGGATATCGGCCGACGCCCCGATACTGTGCAGAAGCGTCGCAGCGCCGCACGCTAACGCGCGATGGCACTCACCACCCGCATCGTCTTCTTCACCGAGTTGAACGGATCCACCTTGAGCTTCTCGGCGCCCACCAACTGCAGCAGTCACCTGATATAGTGTCAAGTGCTCCAAATACTCTCCTTCTGTACAGCAATCTCCTTGCTTTCTTCTCCAGCAACAATGCACCAATCTGGGCCCAACAATATGTGGAGGGCATCTCCACCTAATAAGAGGGATTTGAGATAAGTCAATTTTGAGATCGTTGGTTGGCCGCAATGACTCAAAGCCAGGAGGCAAGGAATCATCCCGAGCTTGGGCGGTGCATGCAATAACCATCATCCTTTGCTTGAGATTATCTTGCGGTCTTAGTCTAGCTTGAGCTTCTCGGCACCATGGCTCATGGCAATCGAGCGCCCGGATGGGGATTGGGAAGTCTACCTCGGCTCGGATTCTCTTGCGCTCGGGTGCGGGAGGGTGAGATTTTTGGCACATGGAGCTTGAGAAAAGAAAGGGTATGCGTCGGTGTGCTTGCTAGTTGTTGCCCCTCCGCTGGAAGTGCCTGGTTAATTGGTTGGGCTTTGCTGGCAGATAGTATTGGTGGATGACTGGATGATGTTGTTCGGTGGGGGTGGAGATTGAGATTGCTATTCTGCTGCTGCTAGTTCTAGTTACACGTTTTTTTTTCTTTCTTTATATCGTTGCTTCCGTTGCGTCTATCTAAGTTTGTAACTCTTTATCTGAGAGTTCGTCTAAGCCATGCGAGTCCACAAATTTATTATCAGCCATAGAAGTATAGAAATTTCTTTGGCATGGCCGCAGCCGCTGCTCTTCTCTCCGAGCCGCTGCAGATCCGTCGTCCTAAGCTTTTAAGGTCGCCGCGCTTGCTGTGCACTGCGTTTCTATTGCACTTCTTGTGTACTGCGTCTTTATTGCGCTTCTTGTGCACTGCGCCACCGCCATCTTGGACTTCGATCTGCGCCGCCATGCTTCTATATATTCCTATTCGGATTGATTTAATAGTTCTCTCTATTTTTGTCGGTTTCATCTTCTTCGTCATGTTGCCGCGGTCGACTTTGCGCCCGCACCTTGTGCTTTTATGGGCTGTCGCACGACATGGATGGGAGATCTTTTATCGACATATTTTCCAAGAGCTGCATGCTACGACGACATTATCAAGACTTGGATTTTGGATTTTTCATATTTTAGTGTCAACCCTTTCCAAATACAATGCTATTGCATACGCCTTGCATTTGAGGGGGTGTTAGAGATATATTAGGGATATGTTAGAGATAGGATTTGTACCCTATATATATTGCCCATTGGGCCTCTACAATATACACACAATATTCATAACACTGCCCACTAGAAGGAACTTCCTAGCGTTGTGTTGTTTCTAACTCTTGCTATCAGTACAACACAATTGAGTTTACTATGAAAGGTCAAAATATTTTTTTAAGCACTCTTTTAGTTTGTCCAACTAATGTTGATGACTTGGTCTCGATTTGATTCACCTGGTCGGAGAAAGAAACTCACCTAGTCAAAGTTTTTGCTTTCTGCGTGCGGTCCTGCCCACTAGAAGGAACTTGCTAATGTCGATCCGTTAATAACTCTTGTAACCAATGCATGACAATCGCGATCAACAACAAAAATCGGATGAACACATTTTAAGCAAACCCTTTTTACACTATTTAATTAGTTTATATAACTAAACTAAGCAAATAGTCGGAGGCTAGGATAAAATTATAAATATGACTTCAATTCTTAGTCTTAAAGGTTCAATTTTCTTTTCCATTTCTTGTCTTATGAATTACTAACTACTCGATGAGACAATTTGTTGGAAAATTAAGATTTGTATTCATAAACAAAAGATCATCTATACAATAATATTCCCTATATCACAAACTACTCTGACGTGGGAGATCCGATTTGCATCTCCTCTGCGACCTTCTTGCCGACCGGTTGTACTTCTTCAATCAGTCGTACTATCTCTGCTTCATGGCAGTCGAAATCGGCTTCGATTGGTTGAAGGCTAAGATTACGATCATGTGCCTTAAGCTTTGCTAAGGCATAACTTACTGCACTTTCGACCGCATCTCTTATTGAGTCGACTTGATTGGTTTTCAGAGTTGTTATCAACTCCTGTAAAGCTCAAACTTGTTGTCCAATGGCACTCGTCTGGGCAATCATGGTATCTCCAAGAGGAGTGACCTCCTTAGCACCAAATCCTCTTAGTACATTGTTAAGAAGGGAAATGTTGTCTTAAAGATTGGTCTTCGTTGACTTCATCTCCTCTTGACTACGAGTCGAGGCTTCTTGGAGTCGTTTTATTTCGACAGCTTACTCTGAAAATAGAGTACGACCAGTCAGAAAAATACTTCCTAGTGACTAGTAAATAAAACTGGTTGTAGGTAAAGAATTTCTTACCTACTAGTCGATAATTAAGTTTCTCGACCTCGATGTCGTGGGAGGTAGCATTCTTTGTGCACTGTTCTTCTCACGACTTTATGCTCGTATCTTTGTTGATATGGGTGAGCTCGTTGATCACCAAAGTCTTTGATTCGACCTCAAGCATTTTTTAAGGTCGACTTCAAGCTTTTCTTTTCCTTACATTTCTTTTTATACCTTTTAACCCTCTTTACACTGGTCCGAGAATGGGAATGTCATCTAGTTGAAGTTTCTCTTATATGCACGTGGTCTTCTGCCTACTGGAAAAAACTTCCTAGTGTTGATCAAACCCTTATACTCTTTACCAAGATAAAGAATTAATTCCAAAATGTGTAATCGAAACCAAGGAAACAAAGCTTTATTTCATAAAGTCCAAGAAATACATATTACATGTTACAAAAGTTGAAAAAATCCTAGTTACATTTCTTCTACGACCTTTCTTTTAGCTGGTTAGTCTTTTCGACCAGTTCCTCGGATCCGTTCTTCAAAATTGTCGAAGTTGATCTCCATCAAAAGAAAGCAGAAGATATGTAAATTAGTAAGCACTTGTTCAATATGTTGTTTCCCTCCAATATGAACTTCAGTCTTGATCGGAAGCTACACATTATAGACAATGGAGTGCTCACCTGGTCGTCGTGATCCTTTTTCTACTAATTTCCTAAGGACTTCAATCCATGGAACAAATTGACTTTTCGACCACTTTGAAGTCATGTTCCATGGATTTTCTCTTTTCCACGATCTTACTCATAGTGGAAGAATACCAAGGTAATATGGGTTCACACTCATAAAAAGCTTTGAAGATAGAAATATCACCTCTTTTAAGAACTGCAGTTCATATCTACCCTTTTCCACTTTAACAAAAGTTTCCGAAAAGTTCTAACAATATCAAAGATGGATAACTTCTTTATATCCATCCTTGATTCTTCCCATTCGAACTCAGGTCTGATTATTTCTTCTAAAGAAATCTACTCAAGCCTGAGGAATTTGGAGATGAAAACTTTAAAAACAAGCGAAAGTGGGAAAGATAGAAAGTTTGCAAGTGAGTTTTTTTAGTTCTGCCTTTCTAATGGTTATGTATAACCATCAGCTTGTGATAGAATCAAGGTGGTTAGAATCGTGATCCACTCTAGTCTTACAATTCTACGAACCCACGACAGCCTGTCAAACCAGATCGCGCCATGAATCGGAATTAGGTATAATCGTGGTAGAGTCGCGATCCAAAGAGTAGAATCGTGTAGAATCGCAGAGTAAAGTCGTGGTAGAGTTGTTTGGGAAAAAAAATTACAATTGTTTTGCAATTTTTTTTAAAGGCAGGGTTTGCTGATATTTTGTTTTAGAGCAAAATTTGTTGATATTAATTTCTGAGAATGAAACTATAAATAAACAAGGAGCATGCAAAATATTATATCAGTGTGGTAATGCTAGTACAAATATCTATATTATGACATGAACAATCTTGAGCTTGATAATGATAAGCTATTTTTATTCCTGGAGTATGTCTAGTTACTTTTAAGGAACATGCAAGCGTTGCAATTATATATTGATTTACAAAAGTTGTGAACATTTCTCATGTAATTGTAGTAAACAAGTCATGGTCATTGGCTATTCTCCTGTAGTTTAGAACTATATAACCCATCATGTCAGTACCATTATACTTTTTTTGTTGTGCGATGAAAAGTGTTTTGTCCCTTTTTCGGTTATAAGTGGTAAAGCATATAAAAATCATACAAACTTATAGTATAGATGTTAAATATGTGTATTTTTATAATTCCGTAGAATCGCCGATTCTACTATTCGATACTACAATTCGATCCTAACGGAGGCAAATCGATCCAACTTAGGATCTCGACTCTGACTACCTTGGATAGAATTCAACGGATATAAATGGAAGTCCAACGATTAAAATTTTGTTGGAAACTACACCCAATAAATTGTTGGAAATCAAAACATCACCATCTCTTGAAGACTATTCTCCATAAATGAGACTTTGCAGAAGATGGCTGGGATTCTTTATATGACCGTTTGGGAAAGCAATTCTGTCTTTTCAACTCAAGTGAAATTACCTTCTCGACCAAGTCTATTTCTGGTCAATTGAAAATACCAGTCGAAAAGACTGTGCTTTCAACTACTATTCTATGACCTCCTTTTCCAAGTAAGTTATTTTAACTTGAAGTTAGGGGGCTAGATAATGAGGATCTAATAACCCTCAATTAATTAAACTATTTATCTGCAATTGTTATTATAGATAGCATTATCCTCATGATAGTCATGAGCGTACCCCTGTTCATAAGGGAGAACCTTGAGATAATCAGTCGTAAACTATCCTACGACTACCTTGTATGGTCATAAGATGTTCTACGACCACGTCATGGTCGTAAGTCTTTTCACGACCACCTCATGGTCGTAAGTCTTTTCACGACCACCTCATGGTCGTAAGACTTTCCACGAGCACCTCATAGTCGTAAGCTTTTATACGACCAGTCTATGATCATAAGTTTTTCTACGACCAGGTCAGTCAAGACCACCCTATAATCGATAAAGCGTACAGACATGCGGGCCCAATCGATTAAGGACTCTTATGCGTTGTGTTCAATACATAGCGACGATATCTGTGATTATTCTCGGAATAACTACTTGTATTGCGCTCGCCATCTCGGCGATAAGCGCTGGCGGCGTGGAGTGTTATCTCCCTGATAGTAACCTCCATCAACGTACGCATTTTGTAAAGTGCTAAGGTGCCTCTTGGTCTGGAGTAACTACCACCCCTTCATGCGCTATATAAAGACAAAAGTCAGTGGACATTAGGGCAGATCAGAAGGAGGCATATAGCATTAGTTTTCTTCCTGATTGTAAAGAGCATAAGGTAACTCATTCACACAGGAGTATTGTTATTATTCTCTTAGGAGAAGGCATGAACATGTCTAAATTCCTATATCTTTCTTTGCGTGGTTCTAATTCTAGGAGATGCCCAAATATTTATTCGTAAGATCGATTCTAGATCATCGACAGGTGTGAAGTTAGTTGGTAGTATAAAAGAAGGTCCTATGCACTAGTTCGATCAAGCAAGAATTAATCTATCCTCTCCCAAATATTCGCTCATCTCAACCTATGTCTATCTCCCCCTTCTAAAACCCTAATCCCTCTTCAAGCCATATCGTCTGGCCATCTTCAGCACTGTAGCTCCAGATTCTCATTTCCAGATTCTGCTCATGATTCTCTGATAATGCACTTCTCTGAGAATCTGGAGTTGTCTGTTGAAACCGTTTGGCTGGTAGGTTGGCTCCAAAAACCATATGAGGGAGGATTAGAGGCAAATAGACCATATCACCCCTAGGTGTAATACTTCAATTGTATTTGTGTAACTCAGTGGTATTTGCGGGTAAAAACCTTCAACTTCAAAGGGTATTTTCGTTTCTGAAGGTTGTATTCTCACGAGAATCTGCTAGGAGGCTGTTTCTCGTTGCTAGTTCATTTTCGAGACAGCTCCTCGCGAGAAGCATAATCTAGTGATTTTGAGAATCAGGGTATTTGGTACAGCTCACGAGAATCGATTTAGAAGCTGGGAGTGCAAGCTGTACCAAACAGGGCTTGACTATTGAGAATCGATGTGAGAAAAATCAAACATGTCAGCCAAGCTTGCATACAAAATGAAAGCCAAGCCCTTGAAACAAATGAGCTGAGCATTTGGACCAGACTGGCTCAATCTTTTCTATGGCCAAAGATGCTAGGAGCAGATACCAATACATTACTTGTTACCACACTAGTGAGTTCACCAGGCATGTGTTACAATTTACTTAACACCATGACCCTTATGAAAAACATGAGCAAGGCTACCAATAAACTCAAGCAGGCAGGAAGTTTTAATCAGATGCACGCTGATTAGAGTTATAAGGAACAGTAATTTTAATATAAAATCAATAAACTTTGTCTAGGCTTGCAAAAGAATTGGTTTAAATGATAACTAAAACTCGGTAGCTAATGTATTCATGTCCAACAAATTGAAATTCCCAAAATGAAGGCAAAGACATTTCATTTGGACTAACCTTAGATAATGAGACATTCAGCAGTTCCTCACAAATGGTTGCCAAACTCTTGGTTTCCTTTGGGAGCCTCTTATGCCTGTCATGGCCCTTCAGGTAGTAATAAACGTTGGTGACATCCAAGAAAGGCTCCACCTTGCAAAGATGAATGACGGCAAAGTGTTACTCACAAAATTTGAAATGCTTAATCCTTCTTCCCATTCCAGCTGTGAGTGATCTTGTAGCTTCTAAAATGTAATCCTAGGCAAAGTGGGCAAAGCTTAAGGCTATTCCCAATTCCCCATCTATGAGCGCCAAGTACTTAGTTCCCCTAATTAAAACCACCTCCAATTTGTAGCATTGTTGTCTAGACCAAGGGAATTTGAAGCGTCTTACAATAACAATTTGATCGATAGGCCCTTACCCTATCGAATCCGGCGTCGCAGCCGAGGGCGGCGGCGAAGGTGACGGAGAGATAGACGAGATCCTGCTTGAACCGGAACCCCAGCTTGAGCACCTCGGGCTGCTCGAACAGCTCCCGCAGCGGTGCCCACAGGTCGGCGAGCGGCACGGCGAGGAGGTCGACGACAAACACCTCGCCACCCCCGCCGCCGTCGCCGCGGCAGGCCACCTGGAGTAGCGTTACCGTGGGGAACTTCAGCGGAGTCGGAGGCGCCGGCGCGGGCGAGGGGTCATCGCCTGGATCGGCAGGGCCGCGCCAGTGCGGCTTCCACTCGGCGTCGAGAGCGACGACGCGGGCGGAGGCGAGGGAGTGGAGGAGGAGGGCCAGCTCCGGCGAGGATCCGCCGCACGTGACGAGGTGCACGGCGAACGGAGACGGTGGCGCCGGCGCGGGCTCCATCGGTGCGGGCGGAGACGGGGCGCGTGGAGACCGGAGAAGGGAAGGGAAGGGAAGGCGTGGAGACCGGGGCGGCCCGGTACGGTGTAGGCCCGACCAGCACGGCTAGTCCGTTACTTAGACGGTCCAGGCCGGGCCGGTCTACGGCGGGGCGAAAGCACCGGTCCGAGCACGGCACCGTAGCTTCACAGGCTGTGCCGGACTAACGTGAGCATGGTTAGCATGGTTAGCCCACGCTATATTTAGCTTATTTAGCATTAAATTTAAAAAAATACAGAAAATATATAAAATTGAAACATATCAAAATAAGTTTATATATCTACCACTTTACTACTTAAAAAAATAAGTTTGTGATGGTCCGTTCTCCCCTCCTTTCCTCTCACAAACCATCTGTGTCGACAGGTGGGATCCACGCGCAGCACTATTTCTTTCCCTACGGGTTTTCTTCCCTGGTCACCCCTACCACTTTCTCTGCGCTCCGCCATCGCCCCTCATCACATCCCCACCGCCGAGGCCGGAATCATGCGCTGCAGTTCCCCCATGAATCCTCTCGCACCTCCACTCCTCGCATACGCGCCTCTCAAATCCTCCCCCTTCCCTTTTGACGCGCTCATCCGACCGAATCTCGTCGGCTGTGGGGCCATGCAAGGATGGTGGTGGGAGGAAGCGATGGGAGGCACGAGGATGCAGTGGTGGTAGCCGTGATCGGGAGGTAGCGCCACCATGGGCTCATGTGCTACAGTACCTGGAGCAGAAGCCTGCCATGAAAGTCGAGGGGAGCGGGAGCTAGTCGAGTATACGACTATGGAGGAGCGAAGGAGGCAACCGGTATCTAGGATGGTGGAGTACCGACCGCAGTGAACGAGCTCACTTGCTGTTGTTGCCTACATCGCCGGCGACGACTACGACGGTTTGTTCCCTCCTCCTAGACGGCTAGCACGGTGTCAACCAACTATAGATTGCAGAGCAGCTCCTTGCTAACCACCGAGCATGCCAACCACTGAGCTTGAATGGACGTGCTCGAAGGTAGCAGTTGCACGCAAGGACGACAGTGCATGGCAATCCTTCTCTTTCTTCTTCTCCCTATCTTCTTCTATTTCCCCCTTCTATTGCTAACCACCTTCTACTTCTCCCTTCTTCTCTACAACATGGAGGAGTGGCATCGCCCGCGTGCGTCCGTGGGGAAGGTGACGGGAGGGGGTCAAGTGGCGCCCTGCTGATGCGGTCTCGGCTCGCTTGATCACTCAGGGGAAGGAGGCACAACCTCGCAATGGTGTGGCTGGAGGCGATCGCCAGGAGGATAGCGACGATGACAACAAACATCAAACCCTACAGAAAAGATATCGCCTGAATATACTCTATGTCTCTCTGCTTCTCTGTGTTCTTTGTAGGAATCGACATGTTCTTGACTTTTTGGTAAAAAAAAAGATTTGATCTTGGAGGGGAGAAAGCGTAGGAATGGATGAGGATGGGATCAGTTAGCCGTTGTCATCCCTTATGCCTCGCTTGAGACTCTTGGATTGCTACGGCATTATGGCCATGGCCGTGCCCAACACAGCCACGCTCACTTTAGAAGTTTCTTCACATGCTTAATCATGGGATTGATTGAGCCCTATTTTTTCAGAAGGATGTTAGGCTTGATCTAGCCATTGGTTTATGAACGTTGGCCAGATCTAATAGGGTTTCTGTGGATATCATGGGGATATGCTCCAGATCTTAGGATGATGTGACAATTGGCAATAGCGTTAACGGTTTGTCGTTTCACGGGTTTTCGACAAAGTTTCAACCTTGTTCGACTTTACGGGCGGCGGTCTGACCGGCCATAGCACGGCGGTCCGACCGGTCCCAAATAGGTCGGATCGCCATGTGCGCCGGTCGGACGGCCGTGACAAAAGTGGTCAAAACAGTCGGGCCAAAAATAGAGGTGTAGGCAAGTGAGGGATCCCATTGTTCTTGCTCCCATAATTTTGGAGTCTCGAGAAAAGTTCTATTGGTTTAAAGTTTCCAGAGGGTTTGATTTTGGGGTTGAAAATTGGCTAAGTCCTTACGGCGGTCGGACCGCCTTTGGCCGCGGTCCGACGGCAAGCCGGCGGTCGACCGCCCCGAGGCGATCCGACCGATCACATCGAATGTCGCCTTCGTGGCGGCGTTGCTCGATGGTTAGGTCAAAGTCATGAGTTTGATGCATATGTGTTGCATGATGCATGTTTTGACTAACGTGGGTCAAGTTGCGAAGAACTTGTTCCGGCTTCGATTTGCTTGTCTATTGTTGTGCGAGTTGCTTGGTGGTCAACGACGGTCAGCGGCGAAGATGATCGGGACGAGGCTTGGAGAGCTTAGGTCGTAACGATCGACGATGCGGGTGAGTCAATGAAATCAAGTATGGTGCGAATGGACAAGGATGACCGAACAGACGATTCGGTCGGCGGGTTTGATCAAGCGGCGCGAGTCGGTGCAAGTGCCATGGTGGTTTCGGTGGGGCCGGATGGGAGAGACTTGCCGACATGGAGAGAGCCGTTGATCAACCTACGTGTATGAGCATGCGAAGTGCTTGCGAAGATGGACTCGGTCTTGGAGAAGGACCGAGAAGGGTATTTTGGTAATCTTACCAAATATCACCTTGGTGACCTTTTGCCTACCCACGGCGCAAGACGGCGCAAGAGAAGCGGTTTAGGTTAAGAGGTGTTGTAGGCGGCGCTTTAAAATGCGTGCGTGTGTGACCCGCTTGTGTTGGGCCTTAACGGAGCCCATTTGAGTTAATCTTCTAGAAGGTCTAAGTCTCCACTATAAATAGAGGAGGAGGTGGCTGCACCCCTTCAACCCTTTTATCATTATTGAAACCCTAGTTTTGGCTTAGGGAGAGGATTAGTGGAGGTTAGGGTTCTAGAGAGTTTTGATTTGATCTTGTGCTCTTGGATTGAGCTTTGTCCTCCATTGATGGAGTGGTCAGTAAACCCAAACCCTATCAAATCAATCCAAAGAAAGCTTTGATCAAAGATGTGTCTCTTTGCCCTTCTTCTCTCTATTTGGTGATTTTGAGTCTTTCTTTGATTCGCATGTTTTTGATTGATTTCTTTACATGATATAGCTTGTCGTGACATGTGGGAACACATCTAAGATCATCTTGATCATCAATCACCCACGAGCAAGTTTTTGGGTCACGTTTTCGTTTTGACTCGGTTTGAACCATCCATCTCTCAAACTGAAAAATGTCGTAACTTTTCCATGGATCTCCATGATCTTCGATTGGAATAGGTTCTGACATCCTAGAGAAGGTGTGTTCCAAGTTTCATGAAGTTTGGAGTTGTAGATCAAAAGTTAGACCTATTTGCAACCGTTTTTGGTGATTTCCTTGTTCATCTATTTGGAGGTCGACCGCCCTAGCTAGAGGTCGGACCGCCCCTTGGAGAGGTCGGACCGCCCCGAGTAGAGGTCGACCGCCCTACTCTTAGGAATTTAAGTTTCGTTGTTTTGGTTGTTTTGCTTCGGGTTTTGATTGGATTCAATCCTAGTCTTCATTTGTCTTGGTATATCGATCTTCATAGCTTCTATAGCTATTGGAGTGAAATTTGTGTTGAATCTAATCGTGGTTGAAAAGTGGCGTGCTCTATTCACCCCCTCTAGTCGCTTTTCGGTCCAACAAGTGGTATCGAGCCCTGTTAGTTCAATCTTGATCTTAACCGGCCAACGAACTTGGCGATGGATAAGTACTCCACCAAGCCGCATATCTTCGATGGGCACGACTATGCCTATTGGAAGAATCGCATGCGAGTCTTCCTTGAGAGCGAAGGACAAGCTATATGGGAGGTTGTTCGAGCCCCGCTCGTTCTTCTGAAGTTGTTCTACGGCCAACTGTGACCCTCTTGGCTAACAACAATAAGGCAAAGAACCTCTTGTATGGTGGGCTTGGTAGGCGGGAGTATGATCGAATTTGCAATCTTGAGGCTGCAGACGAGATTTGGAACACCTCGAAACCTACCATGAGGTTCGTCCCAAATCAAGAAAGTACGCGAGCGATCTATAAGCGTGAATATAACAAATTCGAGATGCGTCCCGAGAGAGCATCGATGACATTTTCATCGCTTCAACAAAGTGATTAATCGGATGAAGGTGTTGGAATTGAATATTCTCGATCTGAAAATGCCACCCACCTCTTGGTGCAATCAACACCAAGGAGTGGGAGATAAAGGCTACCGCCATTGAGGAGAACGTCAACCTCTCTGATCTGACTTTGGAGCTGCTCTATAGCAAGCTTAAGACTCATGAGATCAAGAGGATTGATCATCCCAAGAAGGAAAATATGGCCTTGGTAGCGGACCGCTCAAGAGAGCTTCGATGGGTCTTCCGAGTCTTCTTACGGATTTTCGCTGTTGGTTTATCTCGCAATCCATGAAGAGGAGTTTGAGAGTCTTCCCGAGGCCGAGTTAGCCCTCATAGTCGAGAAAAGCCACACGGGCCTATAACAATATGAGAAACAAAAGAGAGGAGGTCCGTGACTTGCTATGAGTGTGGTGAGCTTAATCACATCCGCAAACCGCCCCAAGTTGAAAGGAAAGAGCAACCACAAGGAAGGAAAGCCACTTGGAAGAAGCCTCAATGGAACAAATCAAGATTTGATGTCGCTAAGCTCACAAAGGCGACTCAGGGTTCTTGCCGCTTTGGGGAACAATCCTTAGCGATGTGGACTCGGGAGCGAGGATGACAAGGAGGAGGAGATCCTCAAGACAAGAAGAAGGGAAGGCCAAGGACTTCACGGCGTTTGCTTCATGGCCGACTCAGACGGCGCCGACGACGATGAGGTACCTCTCTCCTATGATGTCCTTTCCGATAGATGCGAAACTATCTTTGAGCAACTCATGAGCGAGATAAGGCGTTAGAGTATATCATGGCTAGGAACAAGGACTTAGAGTCTCAAGTAGATAATTTGACTTTAGAACTTGCAAATACTAAGACTCTTGAATCGATGAATGTTCTTCTGCCATGCTCTACACTCGTAATTTGCTAAGCGCAATCCGCTCATGATATTGCTTTGCAACAACTTGAAAATGCTAGGACTGAGTTAGTTGAGGTTAAATCTGCTCCTTGTGAAAAATGCTTAGATTCCGACAAGTTGGTTGCTCAGTCTTCATTGATCCTAGCCTTTGCTCTTTTTGCATTGAACGCGAACATGAAGTTAAAGATATCTTAGAAGCGATTAGAGCTAAATATGCCAAGCTTAAGAACGAGATTGAGTCTTCTACATGTGCTTCATGTCCCGCTCTTAAACTTGAAATTGCTTTATATAAGGAAAAATATGCTAGAGCTATTAAAGGCAAAACTTGTGAGTCATGTGTTAATCTTGAAAAGAAAATGCTTATCTTAAGGATACCTTAGAAAAATTTTCTAAAGGTAAGAAACAATTAAACATGATTCGGACAAATCTAAGACTCCTTATAAGAAGCAAGGATTAGGATACAACTCTGTCCAAGATAATTCTAAGCCCCAAGTAACTCAAGTCTTGGAAAATGGGTTAGTTGAATTTAAAACCCAACGCAAAAACTACTTTTAAATCTGCGGTTTTGCCCAAACTTCTGTTAAGTCAAAGGGTGCTTCTCCCGGTGGTATCAAGTACCATTGCACCTATTGCAAGAAGAATGGACATTTGGTTGAGTTACATTGGCGAGGTTGAAAAATGATAAGAAAATTTTGCTAGAATTTCACTCAATCAACCTAGAGCTTTTATGAGACATGGTAATGTAGAAAGAGGAAACTTGGTTTAGGATTTGTGTCACATGCTCATCATCATGTTCCTAGACAGATAACTCTTATGTTAAAGTAACCATTGCTCATAATGTAACTTCAAACTTAATCAAGGATAGCACTTCGCTTTGCATACTACTCATAGACATGTGTCTCAAGATCTTGGGTTCCCAAGTCTTGTTTAACTAACTTGAAGATTGAGACACATTGTTCTTCCGTGCCTTGATTTTCGAGGATTACCGCGAAAGAGGAAGGACACGTGGTTCGTCGACTCACTGCTCACGCCACATGACCGGAGACTCAAGATGGTTCACCTCCTTCACGCGATCGACGGTGATGAATTCATCACCTTTGGAGATGATAGGCAAGGGCGGATTGAAGGAACGGGATCGATCAGGGTGAACGACAAGTTCATCCTCAAGGACGTCGCCCTTGTGGACAAGCTAAGGTTTAATTTGCTTTCTGTCTCTCAACTTCTTGATGATGGCTATGAGACTAGATTTAAGAAAAATGCTTGTCGGGTGCTTGATTCAGCTGGTGAGCTTGTGTTTGGGATTACTAGAGTTGCTAGGATCTTTGAGGTGATTTTTACGAATCTCGTTGGTTCTCTCAAATGCTTAATTTCATCTTCTTCTTCTGAGTTCTGGCTTTGGCACCGTCGTTTGGGGCACATTGGTTTTGATCATCTGACGCGAGTTAGCAACCTTGAGCTCATGAGAGGTTTGCCTAAACTCAAAGCCGTCAAAGATGTCAGATGTGCGCCTGTAGGCATGGCAAGCAAGTTGCCGCCTCACACCCATCAGTGACTATGGTCATGACTGACGGACCGGGACAGTTGCTTCATATGGATACTGTTGGTCCCGCTAGGGTTCGGTCAGTTGGTGGAAAATGGTACATTCTTGTCATAGTCGATGATTTTTCTAGATACACTTGGGTGTTCTTTCTCACTTCGAAGGATGAAGCTTTTGATCATTATCATGATCTTGTTCTTCGTTTGGCTTCTGAACTTCCAAGTGCCTTGAGAGCGATCCGCAGTGACAATGGCACGGAGTTCAAGAATGCATCTTTGCTTCCTTTTGTCTTTGGCGTGGAATTGAGCATCGTTCTCCCCACACGTCCCTCAACAAAATGGCGTTGTGGAAAGGAAGAACAGGACTCTAGTTGAGATGGCTAGGACAATGCTAGATGAGTATAGCACTCCGAGGAGGTTTTGGGCCGAAGCTATTTCTACTGCTTGCCATATTGCAAATCGTGTCTTTTGAGACCGTCTTTGGGCAAGACTCCTTATGAGCTTCGTTTTGTAGAAAACCCTCTGTCTCGCACTTTCGAGTCTTTGGATCCAAGTGTTTTATTCTCAAGACAGGAAATCTAGATAAATTTGAGTCAAGAACTTTTGATGGTTTATTTCTGGGTTATCCTGCTCATTCAAGGGGTTTTCGAGTTTTTAATGCTGAAACTAACCTGGTTCAGGAGACATGCAATGTCACTTTTGATGAGACTAGCCACGAGGCTAGATCGGATATTTCGGTGATACAGTGTGAGAGTATATTTGTAGAGGAAGATGATGATGGACTCGATGATACTCTTCCACCGCCGCATGTTGACATTCCTATTCCCGCACAAGAACCCGCCGTGACTACTTCGCCTTGGTTGAGGCACTCGCGCATCTTCATCATCGCAGATGACTGCTGAGGTCGAAGAGGTACTTTCTTCTCGGTGCGCCACTTCACATTCAAAAGCAAAGATCCACGGATCGGATGATAGGTAATATCCATGAGCGAGTCACTCGCTCGGTATCATGATCCAAACCTCTATTCTCATTACGCTTTTGTAGCTTCTTTTGAACCCCGCGATATATCACATGCTTTATCGATTCGAGTTGGGTCAATGCCATGCATGAGGAGTTAGAGAATTTTGAGAGGAATAAGGTTTGGAACCTAGTAGAACCTCCTAGTGGTCATAATGTTATAGGAACCATTTGGTCTTCAAAAACAAACAAAATGAGGATGGTTACGTGGTTAGAAACAAGGCTAGGTTAGTAGCTCGGGGTTTTAGCCAAGTTGAGGGGTTAGATTTTGATGAGACCTTTGCTCTGTTGCTAGACTAGAAGCTATTCGCATTCTTCTTGCATTTGCGCCTCTAAGGGCTTTAGATTATATCGATGGATGTTAAGAGTGCCTTTCTGAATGGTTTTATAGAGGAGGAGGTTTATGTTAGGCAACCCCTGTGCTTTGAGAATCCCAAGAACCCACATCATGTCTTCAAGCTATCCAAAGCCTTGTATGGTCTTAAACAAGCCCCTAGAGCACGGTATGATAGACTTAAGACCTTCTTGCTTAAGAATGATTTTGAGATGGGTAAGGTAGACAAGACCTTGTTCATTCTTAGGCGTGGCAATGATTTCTTACTTGCTCGATTTACGTTGATGATATTATCTTTGGTGGTTCTTCTCATGCTCTTGTTTCTAGCTTTTACGAGACTATGTCCAGGGAATTTGAGATGAGCATGATGGGAGAGCTCAATTACTTTACGGGCTTCAAATCAAGCAATGTAAGGAAGGATCTTCATCCATCGACGAAGTATACTAAGGATTTGCTCAAACGCCGACATGGGTGATCAAGCGATCGCCACTCCCATGGCGATTTCGATCGCTGGATCGAGATGAGGAAGGAGAAGCCGTGGATCAACGCGAGTACCGCAAAGATGATCGGCTCCCTCCTATACTGACGGCATCAAGACCGGACATCCACTTCACGATGCGCCTCTGCGCGAGGTTTCAGCGTCTCGAGAACTTCCCATCGCCAAGCGATTAAGCGCATATTCAGTATTTACACTCTACCCTCCAAGATGGCATTTGGTACTCTGCTCTTCTTCTTTATCCATTCGGGGTTTTCGATTACGATTTTGCGGGTCAGTCGGCTTGATAGGAAGAGTACCTCGGGCACTTGTCACTTCCTAGGCACTTCTCTTGTTTCTTGGTCTTCTAGGAAGTCCTCTGTTGCACCATCACGAGGTCGAGTATGTAGTCTTTGCTAGTTGTCAGAGTCGATTTTGTGGATGGTATCCACTCTTAAGGACTACGGGTTAAATTTTGCTAGTGTTCCTCTTTTACGTGATAACACTTCGCTATTAACATTGCTAAGAACCTGTGCAACACTCTAGGACCAAGCACATAGACATTCGCTATCACTTCCTTAGAGACCATGTCGAGAAGGGTGATATTGTGCTACACTTTGTGGAGTCCGAGGCTCAATTGGTCGATATCCTCACCAAACCTTTAGACCCAACTAGGTTTGCCACCTTAGAAGCGAGTTAGGGTAATTTATCCCTATGGGTTGGTTTGAGGGGAGTTCGATCTTTTCGATCTTACCTTGTTCTTTTGATCTTTTATTGTTCTTTTACGAACTTGTTGATCTTTTGAACTTTTTAGGTTTTTAGGCTTTTTATTGCATCGCATTGTATCATATTGCATTCATATGTAAAATACTTCAAGTGGTTTGAAAAATCCAAAAGATGCATTGTAATATAAAATTTTACGCTTATCTTTTAAAATTGATGAAGCTTTGCCTATTACCCTTTGGAGCTTTAGTATTTCAATTCTTGCTCAATGCCATGTCTAGTTCTTTGACTTGCTAGAATTATCATGCTTTTACATGTGTAGCTAAGTCTTTGCTATATGAGCTAGAACTTTAAAACAAACTCGAACTAAGAAATTGCAATTTGTGGATGTTTTAGCGAGTTGCGCAATTAGTGCTCCTTTTGTGACATTGGCCTGTCTGTAATTGCTTTGTTAACTCTTTGATCTAAAATTGACCATTACTTGAGCTTTTGTGTTCTTGAGATTCTAAAATGCTCTTGTGAAAAATTAAAAAATCAAGATTGTCTTATGCTTAAAATGTGCCAAACTATTCTTACGAGACCGCTTGTCAAATGACATGAACTTGGAGATAGTTTGATGATCCGCACGATCTCATGGGGATTGCTTGTCAAATGACATGAACCTCAAGATTTGTCGCCTGGTAGAAGCTTAGAAAGAGTTTGTGGATGGCTCCTAGTCCGTAATCTTCTTTACTAAGATATACCTTTAATCAACTTTTGGTGAAGCTTAGGATGAGTTTGTGGATGGCTCCTAGTCCGGGATCTTGTCACTAAGTTAGATCATTAGTCAACCTCAATATTCAATGCAAATGAGAAAAATGTTGACAAATGGGCGTTTATAAAAGATTGAGCAAAATGATTCAATACGGACTTGATTGACTCTTAATGTGGTCTTTGTTAGATTTTTGATCTCACTTTGACATTTTGACATGGCCAATTTCACTTTAGGATCCCTGTTGATGAACTTCTTTGAATTTGAAGCGTTGCTTAAATTGATCAAATCTATTGCTTTACTTTTGAGCCTTGGTGCTTAGCTTTGATATATATGTCTTACCATGATCTTGCTAGCAATCACAGCTTGATATGTTGTTTGTGCAATATTAGAAATGCTAGCTAGTTCTTTTGGGTAATCTCCAAAGCTTCTTGTAATCAAAAATTGAAAAATACAAAAATGAAGCCACTCCATTGCACTTCATGCATACTTCTTTTTTGCTTCTTTCTTCATTACGCAAATTGCTATCTCGGATGAGAGGAAGGCGTGATTCCTTGATGACTCCATTGTCAAAGGGGAGAAGATATTTCATGTTGGGGAGAAGTTTATACAAAGGGAGAAAGTTGGAGAATTTGAAATTTTAAATCCGAGGATCATAGTGAGGGGAGTTTTGAATTGCATTCTTATTGTCTTATTGACTCTTCCGAACTTGAATTGCATTTATTACTCCTCACAATGATCAAAGGTCAATTGAACAATTGTTCTTTCATATGGACCTTAAGTGAGATTTTGACTTTTTCGAAATCAAAGTTTTATGCTTTCTTTTGCCTTATCTCACTTGTCTATGCTATTCGATGCCACTTGGTCATTTCCATTGCTTTCTCTTGCTTATGGACCAAGTTGTGCCTTTGTGCGAAAACGAAAGTATTTTACTTTTCAAACCTTCAAATTACATTTTACGGATTATTGCCAATGTGTTCATCAAGGGGAGATTGTGGATATCATGGGGATATGCTCCAGATCTTAGGATGATGTGACAATTGGCAATGGCGTTAATGGTTTGTCGTTTCACGGGTTTTCGACAAAGTTTCACCTTTATTCGGACTTTACGGGACGGGGCGGTCCGACCGCCATAGCACGCGGTCCGGCCGGTCCCAAATAGGTCGGACCGGCCATGTGCGCCGGTCGGACCGGCCGTGACAAAAGTGGTCAAAGCAGTCGGGCCAAAAATAGAGGTGTAGGCAAGTGAGGGATCCCATTGTTCTTGCTCCCATAATTTTTGGAGTCTCGATAAAAAGTTCTATTGGTTTAAAGTTTCCGGAGGTTTGGATTTTCGGGGTTGAAAATTGGCTAAGTCCTTACGGCGGTCGGACCGCCTTTGGCGGCGGTCCGACCAAGCAAAGCGGCGGTCGAGCCGCCCGGGCGATCGACCGATCGTCATCTGAATGTCGCCCTTCGTGGCGGCATTGCTCATTGGTTAGGTCAAAGTCATGAGTTTGATGCATATGTGTTGCATGATGCATGTTTTGACTAACGTGGGTCAAGTTGCGAAGAACTTGTTCCCGGTTTCGATTTGCTTGTCTATTGTTGTGCAGGTTGCTTGGTGGTCAACGACGGTCAACGGCGAAGATGATCGGGACGAGGCTTGGAGAGCTTAGGTCCAGAACGATCGACGATGCCGGGTGAGGTCAATGAAATCAAGTATGGTGCAGAATGGACAAGGATGACCGAACAGACGATTGGTGCGGGTTTGATCAGCGGCGGGAGTCGGTGCAAGTGCCATGGTGGTTTCGGTGGAGCCGGATGGGAGAGACTTGCCGAGCATGAGAGAGCCGTTGATCAACCTACACGCATGGCGAGCATGCGAAGTGCTTCGCGAAGATGGACTCGGTCTTCGGAGAAGGACCGAGAAGGGGTATTTTGGTAATCTTACCAAATATCACCTTGGTGACCTTTTGCCTACCCACGGCGCAAGACGGCGCAAGAGAAGCGGTTTAGGTTAAGAGGTGTTGTAGACGGCGCTTTAAAATGCGTGCGTGTGTGACCCGTTTGTGTTGGGCCTTAACGGGAGCCCATTTGAGTTAATCTTCTAGAAGGTCTAAGTCTCCACTATAAATAGAGGAGGGAGGTGGCTGCACCCCTTCAACCCTTTATCATTATTGAAACCCTAGTTTTGGCTTAGGAGAGGATTAGTGGAGGTTAGGGTTCTAGAGAGTTTTGATTTGATCTTGTGCTCTTGGATTGAGCTTTGTCCTCCATTGATGGAGTGGTCAGAACCCAAACCCTATCAAATCAATCCAAAGAAAGCTTTGATCAAAGATGTGTCTCTTTGCCCTTCTTCTCTCTATTTGGTGATTTTGAGTCTTTCTTTGATTCGCATATTTTTGATTGATTTCTTTACATGATATAGCTTGCTGTGACATGTGGGAACACATCTAAGATCATCTTGATCATCAATCACCCACGAGCAAGTTTTTGGGTCACGTTTTCGTTTTGACTCGGTTTCGAACCATCCATCTCTCAAACTGAAAAATGTCGTAACTTTTCCATGGATCTCCATGATCTTCGATTGGAATAGGTTCCTGACATCCTAGAGAAGGTGTGTTCCAAGTTTCATGAAGTTTGGAGTTGTAGATCAAAAGTTAGACCTATTTGCAACTTCGTTTTTGGTGATTTCACTTTCATCATACCGGAGGTCGGACCGCCCTAGCTAGAGGTCGGACCGCCTTGGAGAGGTCGGACCGCCGAGTAGAGGTCGACCGCCCTACTCTTAGGAATTTAAGTTTCGGTTGTTTTTGGTTGTTTTGCTTCGGGGTTTTGATTGGATTCAATCCTAGTCTTCCGCTGTACTGGTATATTGATCTTCATAGCTTCTATAGCTATTGGAGTGAAATTTGTGTTGAATCTAATCGTGGTTGAAAAAGTGAGCGTGCTCCTATTCACCCCCCCTCTAGTCGCCTTTTCGGTCCAACAGTTTCTAAAAGAATTCTTTAGTTGGGAATATTATTGGGTTTTTAGCTTACTGAAATTGTTCTGCACAATTGCTAGAAGCTATTCTATTCTTCATGGAATCGTATTTGTAGCTTCCTGTGTGCTAGCTAGCTCAATTGTTACAGAATGATTAAGAGGTAGTTATTAGACCCAAAGCCTTCCACTCATCCAGTTATTTGTCCTAGAATCCTGAAATCCCTTCCCATTGGGACTAGATTGGATGTCTCAACTCTGATTGTCTGGATGTAATTAGGAATCCCAAATCCCCATTTGAACCCAATTGGAATTTGGAAAATTGAACTAGATTGAATTTTTTGTTACCTTGTAATTGCTCATTTGCTCTCTTAATGTTGAACTATTGAACCAGAGGCATCCGTTCTCTTTAACTATGACGGATTCAGGTGATGGTGGTGGCTTCTGGTGGCATCAGCAGTTTCTTGTGGTGGCGGCGGTACATGGCTAATGAGGTGGCAGAGGCACGCAACAGCAACATTACTTGGTTTTTCTCTCTCCTTCATGTGCTCTCGTCCTTCTCTTTCTTTTTTTCATTCTTAATCCCTTACATGTGTGAGTGTGGCAAGATTAATGTGCATTCGTGTACGCCGCTTGGGTCTTAGTTTTGATATGTGGATTTTGATGAAGGTTTGATGTAGTGTTCTTCTGTGCAGATGAAGCTTGTGAAGGAGAACGATGTGCTCACTATCAGTCCAGTAGGTGTTAGCATCTCTTTTGGAATATTGATCATAGTGATGACATATGTTTTTTGTGCGCATAATTGTAATGAGAATCCAGTGATTTTTTTTGTTAGTGGTGTGTTTTTTTTCACTACCCACTTAATGGAACATGTGAGAATTGAATAAAGCATTGTAGTTTGGCATCTTTTTTTAAAAAGAAAATCATATGGTGTTTTAGTTAGATGACAACAAAATTCTATTAACACAGCAGTACTACATTGTTAAAGACAAGTTCTCACAAAAAGCAACCTCGTTAGTCATGCAGTCAAGGGGCTCATCACATATGAACTTTGGCTTGTATGCTCGACTATTGTTGTTGTCTAACCTTATATAATTTTTGCATTATAGTGAGAGCAAAAGGAGAATAATTGGTAATTGTCAATATTTGTATTGAGAATTGGAAAGATTGTTGACATATATTATCCATGCTGAGTAGAGGGACATAAGTTCTAAAAATGGCTTGTATGCCAGAACCGGTGTTTATTTATCTTTCAAAATATTTAGGTATGAGGTTTATTCAATGCTACAACATAAAGTATGCCAGTTTAAGGGTAATATCAAGGTTGGGATTGTAAATGGCGCATGACAAGCAACTGGTAAGTGATGGCGGAAGCATTTCAATGACCTGACGATAATGATGACTTTATTTTGCTTTTGGGTTTTAGAATATGTAATAAGAAAATATTTGCGATTTGATTTATTTACTAGCTTGCAGAGAGATGTTTCACTTGATATGTGTGTGAAAGGAAATTGATATTTATTGTAAGGTTTACGTTCATGTATCGCCCTCTTTTGGGATTCTGATGCAACACACGAATACCCTACTAGTATACATATAAATTTGAATATATAAAATTTAAAAAACTGCAGAATAAAATCACATAAATATTGAAAAATGTAAATAAAATCATATACATATTAAAAATAAACAGGCCTAATGGGTCGTGTTGTGCTTGGGCCAGACTGTTCTTGGCACGGTACTATGTGTATCGTGCTGGGTCAGATCATTAGGTCAAGGTGGCGACCTAAGCATGGTACAATGCATCGAGTCGTACCATGTCAGGGCAAGGCCAACAGAATCAAGCCTCGGGCTGGCCCAGCAGGCACAACTCATTTGGCCACCTCTAGATGGATGATTAAAAAAAATACCTTTTTTATTAATATTAAAGAAATAAATGCTCCAACCAAAAAATTTAAAATAACTTACGTTTGTCATTTGAAATGGTGATTGACTCTTGACATCAATTGAATGAACTACATGCCGGTGTGGATCCTACATGCCACCAGGCGGGTTTCTATTGCCCCTGTCACCGATTGAAAGAGTGACATAAGCCTATCACCAATTAGAAGAACAACAGAGCCTCTATTGTCATTTTGAATAGCGACAGGAGTTTTTTCACCCATTGAGAAGACTACAGTTTGGCATTTTTCTTTAAATATTATTTGCAAAATTTATGTTATGTTCTTACAACGATTTTACAATATTTATGATTAAAATAAGTTAAGGCATATTTCTTTTGATTTTGATTGCTCGGTCAGAAATCTAGAAATAACAATGGACAGTGCAATTCAATCACAGAGGTAGATTGATGAAAACTCCATGTGTGCACACGATAACCGGTTGCAATGAAGATAAGATTTCAAGCCAGACATAACATTTCATAATGATGGTGGGAATTTCAAGCCAGCAACACTAGCTCCCATCCACGCTCCATTACCAATCTCACGTATGACTCCCACGATTTCGGTCCCTTGAGTTCAACTAACTCTCAATATTTGCGTTGTCGTGCCCGAGTGGTAATGTCGGGACCCAAATATGAAAATCTGGACCGTCTGTGTATTATGCACTCGTCCAGGATCACGCTAGTGCACACAGTGTCAACATCGATGAAATATCACATCCATACAACGAATATAAGAATAAACGAGTATTTTGAATAACAAATAAATGTTGGGACCTTACGGTCGAGTTTTACATTTATTAAGCCATGCAAGGCTGACAATAAAGAAATAAACTGCAGCGGAAACAAAATAAACTCTAGTGGGGCTCCTATCAATTTACCACAGACAACTGACTGTGATCAAGACCCTAACGATCAACCTTCGTAGAACTCTTCTTCGAAAGCAGGCGACGACTCCTCCACTTCTGTTGATTTGTTTAGCAAGAGTGAGTACACACCGTACTCGCAAGTCATACCACATAATGCATTTATACATGATGGCTTATTCCAAAGAAATAGCTTCTGTGGTTATTTTGCGGAAATGCAATATTTACAATTGAATACAAATAATAGATTGAAAACATAATTGAAAACAATTAAAGAATATTAATTTAACAATTTGTTTCACAAAGGACACACAGTCTAAACAAATTATTCACACAGCTGCACAAGTTATCTCACACAACTGGCCCTTCCCAATTGTTTTATGAAAAACTACCCCTCGTGTGAAATTCCCGAGCATGTCCATAACCGAGGACGCGGCTATTCGAATAGATTGGTTTAACACTCTGCAGAGGTTGTACACTTTACCCACACGATACAATCAGTGTAGCTAGCACTGATCATAACAAAACCTTTCAGAGACTTCATCTCAAACAATGACACTCCCGATGTGCTTTACCGCCGTCCAATTTGTACACACAGCCCTTAGAACGACACACACCGTTGGACAGGGATGCAGCGAACCGTCCCGCGATGTGACCTATCACACCTCCAGCCCATCACACAGTTTACATACAACCTGAGTTGTCAATGTCAAGACTCTACTAAGTCAGGCCCAGCCCATACTAGGCATGTGGTCGTACAGTAAGGCCCAGTTCAATGGCGCACAAAGTGAAGTCCTTAATTGACCAAGGCAAGACTTCCAGTTTTAACCCAAATCACAAAGTTTAAAGCACACAGTTCCACCATTCACACAGATCCACCACTTATCTCAGTCTAAATCTTTTCCCACCCTGTTGATTAAGTGCAACACATGCCATCACGAGTAACAGCACACAGCACACACAGTTTCTTCACACAGTTCCATAATCACTTAGTCAAGTTTATAATTGCAACTCTCATGAAATGATGACTCGTGGCATGACTAAGCAGTCTAATCGTATCTAACCAACCCACGTTGGTGCTACGATAATACCAACTAATAATGATCCAACCTAGGGTGACAAAAGATCATGGCATACAATAGACAAGGCAGATTTAACAAATTGGATTAATAACTATCCCAAAAGCATTTAAATAAATACTTGAAATAGAATGCAATACATTGAAACAAAATATTTTGAAAACTGGGTTCAATATGATCAAAGGTATAACTTTCCTTGGAATAGATCTAGATATTGGTCTTGGTCTTGAGGTGCTCCTTCTTCTGCAAAATTCCCCGAAGTATCGACGTCTACTCGCAAACGAGACAAAAGAAACAAAAATAAATAAATAACAGAGGTAAAACAAACTCCAAAAATCAAATAAAATTCACCATTAAATAGATCTTGATTTTATATGAATTTACACATTTGAATGGGCTCAATCGGAGGTCGGATGCAAAAGATATGGGCTTTGGAAGTTTGGAAAATCAAATAAAACCCTAATTTGGATTTTATTGAATTTCCCGAATTATTTTTATAAAGGACAATCGGATTATTACGCAATGCTTGCGTCAGCCGAGAATTTCCGGAAAAGAAATAGATTTAAAAAGAAATCTGACATGTGGGCCCCACATGTCAGTCTCGGGGTTCACGGTGGACCGAGTGCACCGAACCGAGGGAGATCTGTCGCGGATGGGTGAGCCACGCACGCGCATGTCTTGGCGGCGATCTGGCGCCACCACGGCCGCCACACAAAGATCGGCCGACGTGGCGCCGAAGCCGGACGACAACGGCGGCGGTGGCGCTCGGGACCGATGGTCACCGCGACGGCGGCAGTCAATCGCGGCGAAGGGTACGAGAATGTTCCCGTGCTATTGCGACTCGGGTGCCCTTACCAAGAGTCGGCAACGACGGCATGGCGGCCGAGGAAGAAGCGGCGGTGAAGGCTCGGGTCTTGTCGGACGGGTGCTCGGCGATGCTCGGCGACGAGGAGTGCGCCCGAGGTAGCTCGGGACTTGCCGATCACGGTGGTGCGATCGGTGGAGAAAGGCGACAACGACGGCGGCGCAATTCATCGAGAAGAAGCTCGGCGAAAACCCTAAAACTTGATTGCGCGGCGCTAGAGCGATCGGGCGACGAGGGTGGCGGCTTTGGGTTGCGAGGTCAGGCGGTGCTAAGGGGATATTTATAGGCGGGAGCGCGAGTGGAAATCCCCAATTCGGTCCAAGCGGCGGATTTTGAAATCCTTGATTCTCGGAGATTGAGAGAGATTCGGAGCCGATTTGGTTAGAGATGAGTACGGAGACGAATCGGCTACAAATTGGCGGGTCGCGAAGAATCAAAGAACCGTTGCGATTTTGTCGGACGGCTCAAGCTCCAAACAATGGCGGCGGTTGCGGCGCGAGAAGAAGACTCGCGGAGACGCGACCTGTGGCGGTCCCACTCGGCAATGGCAATGAGGCGCGGCGAGCGAGCGAGCGAGATCGTGGTGAGGCCACGCGGCGAACATCCAACGGAGGAAGGGGTTGGGTTGGCGGCGTCGTCCGATCGAAAACAAGGCACGCGTCAAGCATCCAACGGACTTGGTATTGCCGAGCGACGGAATGGTGGCGCGGCTGGAATAGTGTTGGGCTTCGGCCCAATACTGTTTCGAGGAATTTTAAAAGATTTTTCTTTTTAATAAATCCAAAAAATGCAAATAGCAATTAGAAAATAGCAAATGATCTTGAAAAAATCTAGAAAATTCTATAAAATATATCCAAGCATATAGAATCTAAATAAAATAGTTTTGACAATTGTTGATGTTGGGATTAAGCACATTAAATCAGTTAGTCTTTAAAGTCCATATTAAGCTTTTGAATTAATATTCAAATAAATCCAAATGAGGAATCTCCTCACTATAACTATTTAAAAGATTTTTAAAGCTCTGAAAATTGGGATGTTACAGGTAACGCCATGCAATTTCATATCATGCAACACATGGAATTTTTATTTCTAGAGTAAAACTTTTTTAAAAAAATATTTTCTTGGATTTCTAAAATTTAAAAGAGTTTCTTTAGTTTTTTGGATTTTAAAATGGTTTGTCCTATTTTCCTGAATTAAAACTAATTTATGTGCAAAAATAAAATCCAACTTTAAGTTGGAAATTTTTTGCTAAGTTCAAAATGCCTCGGATTTTTTTTAGAATTTGTGAACTTTTTTGGTATATTCTAAAATCCTATTGGGTTTCTTATATTTTATGAAATTTGAAAATCTATTTAAATTTCCCAAATCCTCTATGGGTCGAAACCCATGTCCATCAGCTTGTCTCCTTCCTTTTCCAGTCGGCTCGCTCCTCTTTTCTTTTTGTTTTCCCTTTTTTTTCTTTTCGCCCGAGCTAGCCCACTTTGGCCCATCACTATGCACTCCCGAGCTCTCCTCTTTCTCTCTCCATCTCGCTAATAATGGGCCCACCTGTCAGCACCACCTTCTTCCTCCTCTCACCACCCCTCGCCACCGCCATTGCTGCGCCACAACAACTCGTAAATGCTGGTGTTTTCTTCCTCGAATTGTACACATTCAAGGCCATTGTAGACCCCTCATCACATCGCCTTCGTTTCGGCCTTTTCGCTCGCCTTAATGCCGCACTTGCAGCATCACCAGCTCTGGTGAGTAACTGTCGCACGCTCCCTCCCTCCTCTGTGCCCCCTTCACCCTATAAAAGGGAGCATCGACACCACATCTCTCCACACATCCTCTCACCGCAAGCACAACTCTCCTCTCCCTCCCTCCTCGCCGCAATTGAGGTTTTTCCTCATCGGTCCCCGAGCGCCGTTGTCGTTCGTGAAGCTCTGGCGATGTTGTCCACAACATCGTATTACCACTCTACGCTGTACCTCATGCTCATGTCGCCTTCGCCAGAGTGTCGTCGAATCGCCACCGTAGCCGAGATCTTACCGCCGCTTCTTCCCTGTTGACTGCCACCTTGTAAGATCGAGGTGGCCGACTAGAGGGGGGTGAATAGGCGGTTTTTAAAAATCTTTCGAGCTAAACCAATATATAAATACGGAAGCTAATAGCGAATTAGTTTTGCACAATTAAAACCTAAATCAACTAGGCTCAACTAAGTGCACCGACAATACAAGAGAGCAATCATACAAAGATATATAAGCAATTAAAGCATGTAATGTAAATTGCTCAAAGTAAAGCACAAGTAAAAACAATATGGACACAATTATGTTTTACCGTGGTGTTCGGAGACTTGCCGGTCTCCCCTAATCCACGTTGAGGTAAGCCCAACCACGTTGGACCGGCTCCACTAATTAAGCCAACACCTCCGAGGTAAGTCCAACCACTTGGACCGGTTCCAAACCGAACCAACACCTCGCTCCACTAGGGTTGCTCTTCCTCCACTCCGGAGATGGTGAGCACCAAACCACTCACAACACGCTGGGCCTTCTCACAAGCTTCTTGAGAAGATCACCGGGCACGACGCCTCCACGCCGTCTAGGTGTCGGCAAACACCAAGAGTAACGAATCTAAACTTTCACTTGAACTAATCAAGTGTCAACGCTCACGTGGATACACAATCCACTACCTAAGGCAACACATGCACTTAGGGTTTACTCTCTAATCTCATCAAGTGCAACACATGCACAAAAGAGAATAGAGACTTGCTCTTAGCTCAAAGAATGAGTATATCACTTAAGAATAGCACCAGCAACCTCTCCCAACCGGCCAAGATGGCTATATATAGCCCACACACAAAAACTAGCCGTTGGGAGACAAACCCCTGAAAAATCAGGGAAATCGGAAGTTCCGCCATGTATAGGCCGGAACTACCGCACCTTAGAGAAAAGCACAGCAACGGCTATTTCAGACGAGAAACTAGCTGTTTGAATTTTAGTGCGGAACTACCGCCAACCAAGTTGCGGAAGTTCCGATCTTCGGAAGTTCCGCAGAACACATAGCGGAACTACCGCACCTCTAAATTTTGGCTAAGTCCCAAAATGGTGCTTCTCTGGAAAAAACGTTCCGCTGAGATTCCAGAGCGTCCGATAATCGGAACTTTCGCACTTACAATGCAGGAACTTCCGATTATCCTGACAAAGCACAGCAACGACTTTTACAACAACTTCAATTGCAAAACAAATTTGCCAATTGACAAGCCATGCCAACAAGGATCAATAGCAAGATTCCTAGCAAGTTGCAAAACACATTTGCCAACTTTTAGAATCATACCACAAGGGAAAATGTACATGGACTTACACCATTTGCAAAACACATTTGCAAACTTAAGTCACATGCTACAAGAAATCAAACATGAGCATCAACTATTTGAAAAACACATTCGCAAATAACAGCATCATGCCACAAGGCTAAGGTGCATGGACTTCAACCATTTGCAAAACACATTTGCAAAGTATAGTCCCATGCTACAAAGATTAAATGCACGAGCCTCGGCTATTTGCAAAACACATTCGCAAATAATAGCTCCATGCATAGATGAGCTAGAGCAAACACAATGAGCTATCAACACATGACTAACTCATTCTACTAGTCAAGACCCCTCTTAATAGTACGACAATCCTATACTAGCAATCCGGTCTATCAACCAAACACCGAGACCGGTAAAAGACTAGGAACATATCCTTAGCCCTAGCTAGTCATACCTTTGCCTTGCACATCAACACTTCAAGTCCGGGTCTTTGACTTTGACAATCATCAACACATGATGATTTCTTCACTTCGGGATCTTGTCTTGAACATCATCAACACATGATGATTTCTTCACTTCGGGATCTTATCTTGATCATCATCAACACATGATGATTTCTTCATCCTGAGTCTTCACATGCATCAACGCATGATGCATTCCTTCACTTGACCTCTATCAACATATGATGGGTCTTCTCTTGACTTGATGTGCATCAACACATGATGCATCCTTCGCTTGAATCTCGACTTGATGATCAACTCATGATCATCCCAAGTCTTCATCCTCCTGAAACATAACCTATATATCCAACTCATGGAAAATGTTAGTTCCACAATGTGATTATCATTAATTACCACACCATACCATTAACTCATAATGGTGGGACAAGATAAAAGGCTCGAGTGTGAGCGACTGTTGAACCACCACATCCTAGTAGCTGTTAGGGACATATTCTTGTGATTTGCTAACAATGGCAGGTTCTACAGAGCTGGATGAGGATACATCTCATACTCCTCGTACGAGGGGAATCGTACAACATTTCCGGCGCATCATGAACCTTCGTGCGGAGGGTCTTGAGGAAGATGTCAGGATCACTAATGAGCGACTTGCTCAACTTGAGGGCGCCCAGATTGAAACAAACACTACGCTCGCCGCGATGGAGAGAGCGCAAGGCGTCACTAACACTTCTTTGGCAGGTATTATGGCACGCCTTGACGAGCTTGCCCAGGCTTCCAATGTTGTTCCCCCTGCTACCCTGGTGGTAGAGGGACAAGATGAATTCGACTATATGACTGATACCGAGGCCAATGACATGAGTAACCACAACAATGATCGAGCTCATCGACAGTTGCGTTTAAATCGACAAGGTATGCGACGAGATCCCCCACGACGTGAGGTACGTGACCACGATGATTCTTTTGCTAAGGTTAAATTCACTATGCCCTCTTTTAATGGTAAATATGATCCTGATGGTTATCTTAATTGGGAACTATCTGTTGATAAAAATTTGCTTGCCATGAATTTCCTGATATTAGACGAGTTAGGGCTGCTACTAGTGAATTTACCGACTTTGCTTCTATTTGGTGGAAAGAACATTGCCGTCAACATCCCAACAACATACCTAACAATTGGGAGGCTTTAAAATTGCTTATGCGGCATCGATTTGTTCCCTCATACTATGCTCGTGATTTGTTAAATAAATTACAACGCTACGACAAGGTACAAAGTGCGTGGAAGACTACTATCAAGAATTACAAATTGGTATGTTGCGTTGTGGCTTCAATGAGAATGAGGAGGGTTCAATGGCTAGGTTTTTGGGAGGGTTGAATCGAGAAATTCAAGACATACTAGATTATAAAGATTATAACTCCATTACTAGATTGTTTCATCTTGCTTGCAAAGTGAGCGTGAAGTGCGAGGGACGCTTGAGGCGAAGACACGATCTAACTATTCTGCAGTCGCACAAACTCATGGGCGCCACGAACCCCTCGCCCGCCCACTAGTACACCACCACCGTCATCATCCAACATCAGCGGCGCCCACTACCTCGATTCGACCACGAGTTTCAGGCGACCAAATCAAGCACCACAAGCTTTCGCCAAAAGCTCTTCTTGGTTGCTTGACGGGGCGAACTAAGGACATTCAATGTCATCGTTGCAAGGCTATGGACACATGATGCGAGATCTGTCCAAACAAGCGCGCATCGATTATACGCGAAGATGGTGGGTATTCCTCTGCTAGTGATTTTGATGATGAAACATATGCTATGCTTGCAATCGACCTGCGCAGGACATGATGATGAATCTGATCATGAGGAGGAACATGTTGGCGCCGAAGATGCCGATAAGTATTTGAGCATTATTGTGCAACGCGTACTAAGTGCTCAAGTTTCTCGTGCTGAGTAAAATCAGCGCCATAATTTGTTCCAAATCAAGGCGTTGTCCAAGAACGCTCAATTCGCATAATCGTTGATGGTGGGAGTTGCAATAATTTGGCGAGTATGGATATGGTGGAGAAGCTTGCTTTGTCGACCAAACCTCACCCCACCCATACCATATTCAATGGTTCAACAACAGTGGTAAGTTGAAGGTAACACGTATGGTCAGAGTAAACTTTTCTATGGGATCATACCATGATTATATTGATTGCGACGTTGTTCCTATGCAAGCTTGTTCATTGTTATTAGGAAGACCTTGGCAATACGATACTGATTGTGTGCATCATGGTAGGAATAATCAATACTCTCTCATGTTCAAAGGAAAGAAAATTGTGTTGCATCCTATGACTCCTGAACAAATTATTAAAGATGAACTTGCTAGAGCTAGTAGAGAGAAGAATCAGGAGACTGCTAAGAGCGAAAATCAGATTGTAGCAAAAGAGCTTGAACCACATAAGAAGAAAGCATATGAAACTACTCATGGAAAGAATAAAGAAATTAAATTGAAAGGTGCTAGTTTTCTTGCTACCAAATCTGATATGACTGAATTGGGTGTTAGTAATTCTATTTGCTATGCATTAGTTTGCAAAGAAGCTTTATTTTCATTTGAGGACACACCTTCTTCTTTGCCTCCTGCTGTCATTAACATTTTGCAGGAGTACAAGGACGTCTTTCCGAAGGACATACCGCCGGGGTTGCCACCGCTTCGAGGCATTGAGCATCAAATTGATTTAATTCCCGGCGCATCATTGCCCAACCGCGCACCATACAGGACCAACCCAGAAGAAACCAAAGAAATTTAGCGCCAAGTTCAAGAATTGCTTGATAAAGGGTATGTGCGCGAATCTCTTATTCCTTGTGCTGTTCCGGTCATATTAGTACCTAAGAAAGATGGATCATGGCGCATGTGTGTAGATTGTAGAGAAATCAATAACATCACCATTAGGTATCGTCATCCTATTCCTAGGTTAGATGATATGCTTGATGAGTTGAGTGGCTCTGTTGTTTTCTCAAAGGTTGATTTGCGTAGTGGATATCATCAAATTCGCATGAAATTAGGCGATGAATGGAAACCAGCTTTTAAAACTAAGTTCGGTTTATATGAGTGGTTAGTAATGCCTTTTGGGTTAACTAATGCACCTAGCACCTTCATGAGACTAATGAACGAAGTTTTGCGTGCTTTCATTGGTAGATTTATGGTGGTTTATTTTGATGATATATTGATATATAGCAAATCATTAGAGGAACATCTTAACCATTTACGTGCTGTTTTTAATGCTTTACGTGATGCACGTTTATTTGGTAACCTTGAGAAGTGCACCTTTTGCACCGATCGAGTCGCGTTTCTTGGCTATGTTGTTACTCCACAGGGAATTGAAGTTGATCAAGCCAAGATTGAAGCAATACAGAGTTGGCCGACTCCTAACACGGTCACACAGGTACGAAGTTTTTTAGGACTTGCAGGATTCTACCGCCGCTTCGTGAAGGATTTCAGCACCATCGCCACACCATTGAATGAGCTCACCAAGAAGGGCGTGCCATTTATTTGGAGCGCCGCACAGGAGAACGCCTTCACCACGTTGAAAGATAAGTTAACACATGCACCACTACTCCAACTCCCTGATTTTAATAAGACTTTTGAACTAGAATGTGATGCTAGTGGAATTAGTTTAGGTGGCGTGTTGTTACAAGATGGGAAACCTATAGCATATTTCAGTGAGAAATTGAGTGGGCCTAGTTTGAACTATTCTACTTATGACAAGGAGTTATATGCGCTTTTTCGAACTTTAGAAACTTGGCAACATTATTTATGGCCCAAAGAATTTGTTATACATTCTGATCATGAATCTTTAAAGCATATTCGAAGTCAAGCAAAACTAAACCGTAGACATGCAAGGTGGGTGGAATTTATTGAGTCTTTTCCTTATGTCATAAAACACAAGAAAGGAAATGAGAATGTTATTCTTGATGCTTTGTCTAGGAGATATACCATGCTTTCACACTTGATTTCAAAATTTTGGATTAGAGACTATTAAAGAACAATATGTGCATGATGGATTTTACGAATATATTGTTGAATTGTCAAGAAGGAAAATGTGGAACAAATTAAGTCGTTAATGATGGGTTTGTGTTTAGAGCTAACAAGCTATGCATTCCAGCTAGCTCCGTTCGTTTGTTGTTGTTACAGGAAGCGCATGGAGGTGGGCTGATGGGACACTTTGGGGTGAAGAAAACAGAGGATATACTTGCTAATCATTTCTTTTGGCCAAAGATGAGACGGGACGTCGAGAGCTTCGTTGCTCGCTGCACTACATGTCAAAGAGCTAAGTCACGACTTAATCCTCATGGTTTATACATGCCTCTACCTGTTCCTAGCGTTCCGTGGGAAGATATTTCGATGGACTTTGTTTTAGAATTGCCTAGAACAAAGAAGGGGAGGGATAGTATATTCGTGGTTGTTGATAGATTTTCTAAGATGGCTCACTTCATACCATGTCATAAGAGCAATGATGCTACCAATATTGCGGATTTATTCTTTCGTGAAATTGTTCGCTTGCATGGTGTGCCTAATACTATAGTTTCAGATCGTGATGCTAAATTTCTTAGCCATTTTTGGAGAACTTTATGGGCTAAATTGGGGACTAAGCTGTTATTTTCTACTACTTGTCATCCCCAAACTGATGGACAAACTGAAGTTGTGAATAGAACTTTATCTACAATGCTTAGGGCTGTGTTGAAAAAGAATTTAAAAATGTGGGAAGAATGCTTGCCTCACATTGAGTTTGCTTATAATCGTTCATTGCATTCTACTACCAATATGTGCCCTTTTGAGGTTGTTTATGGTTTTGTGCCTCGTGCTCCTATTGATTTATTGCCTATTCCTTCTTCGGAGAAATTGAACTTCGATGCTAAACAACGTCCGACTTGATTTTGAAAATGCATGAGACAACTAAGGAGAATATAGAGCGCATTAATGCTAAGTATAAAATTCTTTGGTAGTCGGGAGAAAACATTTAACTTTTGAACACGGAGATCTTGTTTGGTTGCACTTGAGAAAGATAGGTTCCCTGAATTGAGAAAGTCAAAATTAATGCCTAGAGTGATGGTCCTTTTAAAGTGTTAGACAAGATTAATGATAACGCATACAAGCTTGAGCGCTGCAGATTTTGGGGTTAGTCCCACATTTAACATTGCAAATTTAAAGCCATACTTGGGTGGAGAGGATGAGCTTGAGTCGAGGACGACTCAAATGCAAGAAGGGGAGGATGATGAGGACATCCCTTCCATGGATACAACCGCGCCTACACACAACACTCAGCCACAGTAAGTGTTACAAGGACCACTTACTCGAGCTCGTACTCGCCAACTTAATTACCAGGTGAATTCATTCCTATGTTTATATATTACTGAGAATAGACCGCTACCTAAAGCAAGTGATTTAATTGTGCTTAGGAACATGGGAAAGGACGAAGGCGAGGCATGTGGAGTCATGTACATGCTTGGAAGACATAAGGGAGGTCACCACGTCACTTTTTGGTCCAAGACAAGGAAGAGTTCGAACGGGACCCGTTTTGGAATCAGATTCGGCCTCCGAATCAGCCCGACAAAGACTAACTTCAAACGGCCATAACTTTCACACACGACGTCCGTTGGAGGTCGACGAGTACTTGATGGAAAGATAATTTCGTCCTCTTTCCAACGGATCTAGCCTCACCTCCAAACTCCTTCTGGACTGATCGCAATCATCAAAAGAAGACGTCATATCACTTGTTTGGGCCAAACTGGGCTTTGTAATTATACTGAACTTGGCCCATCTGCCGGCGGCCCACCCGGGGGCGTGGTTACTGTTCACGTGAACCACCTCGCTAGTTCGTTAGTTTTGTGGCTCCTCGTTCCCTATTTAAGGAGGCCGCACCCCTTTAGTTTTCCTTGGATTTTGTTGAGTTAAGTTTTAGCCATTGTGCAAACTTACTTTCTTGATTGTGTCGACGACCACCTGTCAAGACAGCTTTTCGGAATCCCAACCTTTCAATACTTCATAAATATTTGCAATACATCAGATTGCGTTTTATCTTATTCTTGCGTGTTCTTCGATTGCATGCAGGAATAGACCTTCGTGGTCAGGTTGATCGTGCTTCCAGCAAGGTCAATAACGTCTCGGAGTTGGTTCAACGATTGCTAAGGCGCAAGCGTCGTCGTACGGTTGTAGTCGAATCGCGAGAGTCACCTCCACCGAAATCGATAGTTATCGTTCTCATCGAAAGATCGGGACAACAAATAGAACCTTAGGGTTCATCACCTTAGACATCAAATGTAATGATTTAATATACTTACAATTTTATGTGCTGCTTCTTGTGAAGGAAGGCCATTTTTATGAGTGTGTGTTTTAATAAACAACTCATCTCTATGAGGCACGGCACCATTATCCATGTGCTGCATGGAAACAGATAGAAAATAGAACATCAATAAAAAATAGTGTACAACATAAGTTATATTTGAGATATTATATTAGAAAGGCATTTATATACCATTTCATGTCCAACACGAGCATGACTCTTGCTGCCGCTTGTATGCAACCCGGACATCTTTGCACGATTAGCTTTTCCTATGTCACTACGAGCCATAACAATGGAAGCAGTAAATAAAAGAGAAATGCCAATATAACAAGTATTGTTTTTTATGTTTGGCTTACTTTGGCCAAGGGACTTCTCTAATGTTTGATTAGCCATTTCCAGTCATTTTTATTAACTCTATTATCACAGGCAGCAAGAAGTTCCTTATCGGTATTTGTTTCATCAAAATGTCTTGCCTTCAAATCCGCCTTGAAATCCCTCCATATCTTCGCTACTGTCACCATAACCCAATCCTGGACACTTTCATCTAACTCGTAGAATAACTAGTTGCAAAAGAGATGCACAATTAAACCCAAACAAAAATTATAGAAATGAAGCATGTTAATTGGATTCAGATATTACCTTTAAGTCTTTCCACAACTTCAACTTCTGTTTGGGTCAACCAACCTCCAATCCTTATGTGCAAGTGATATATCCTTAGATTTCACAATTGTAGCTATGAAGTTAGCTAATTCTTTAGCATTTTTGCCAATAGGTTGTCCATACCCATTGAGCTCTAATTTGATTGGAGGTGTATCTCCCCTAGACCAAATGTTGTGCTTTTTAGTGCAACCCCTACCATTTCTTTTCTTTGCTTGCCCATCATTTAAATCATTATCTATATTATAAATAAATTACAGCGAATAAGCACAAAGTATTAATTTGAACATGTCAAGCATGAAGCTAACTATTATATGTACCTTCATTCTCTTGTAAGTGAGCATCCTCTCCTGTCTGGTCATTAGGCATGCATTCATCATGCCTGTTGTCATCATTTCTATCATCATCCTCCTCCACATTTTCACATTGTGTTCCTAGGTCACCTGTTCCACCAACCCTTGCTGACCTAGACCGCAGGCTTGGACATCTGGTTTCTGCTTCTATTGGCTCACCGTTTGCGAAACACATTGTCTACAGGTACATAGAATGTGAAATATTAAAAAACTACCATGCACATATTTTAATCACAAGTAAGAAATGCATAACCTTTCCTTTTCTTGTAGGTTGCTGTGAAGAGCTAGCTCGAAGGTGGCCCTCCACTCCATTAGCACTCGCGGTTGGGACAGATAGCTGTAATTTCTTTTTTTTATCGATTAGAGCTTGCAAAAATTTATTGTTTCTCATAACCCTTGCCATCCTTTCTTCATAGTCATTATGGTAACTATCGTTTCCTCCCACGCTTGGCATTTTTCACCCTGCTGAAAGAGGATTTTTCCATTAGCAAATTTTTTATATATTGCAAAGTACTAGCACTATTCAAAAAGGAAGCAATGCAATTGTGTAAATTCAAATGACAATATAGTAGCACATGAAAAGGTAAGATGGCGTACTTCTGCTGATCATTTTCATCAACAATTATTCCATCTATGTCTGGCCTAATGCGAGGCACTTCTCCAGCATCAACAGTAATGGTTATGTTACCATCTATATCAGGGTATGTCTTTACATGTTCATTTTCACACTCTAAATTTCCATTTTGTATTTCATCCATATCATAGAAGTCTCGTGACTTTGACTGAATAACAGCACACCAATAATTGTCAATAGGATCTTCAACATAGTATACTTGGGTTGCTTGAGATGCCAAAATGAAAGGTTCATCATTTAGCTTTGCACCTGTATTGAATAAATGCTTCAAGTTCACATCCGTGATGCCAAATTTATCAACCTTAACCCACTTATCTTGTGCACGATTGTCTACCTAGTCACATTTGAATAGCACAATAATTCCTTTATGCCTATAGTCCAATTCAAGGATTTCAGTAATAACACCATAATAATTCTTATTTCCTACCATTGGATTATTATTTCCACTTGAGAAGGATGAGGTTTGTGCAACTAGAGCCACTCCACTGCATTGGATAGACCTACCCTCATCATAGGACTTTGTAATAATTATGTTGTCACATACATTCTTTTCAATGTGCATCACATCAAAATTATGTGGAAGCAACAAGTCTTTCCAATATGACAATTTAAACCAAATAGATCTCCTATTCCAAATTATTTCTTTCGCTTTGCCCATACCCTTACGATTTCTCTTTGATTTTTTCTTGTTTGGGTCTTTCCCAAAATCTATAGGAAGATATTGTGTTTGTTCCAAAACCTCTTCTCCAGTTAGCGGCTTTGGTGCTGTCCTCAACTCTGTAGTACCATCAAATGATGTCACATCTAACCTAAATTTATGATTTGCATCTAAGAACCTACGATGACCCATGTAACAAGACTTGCTGCCATTATTCAAACGTAGAGAACAAGTATGTGAGTTGCAGTGAGGACAAGCTAGTTTGCCTGAAGTAACACATGCAAACACATATCCTAAGCCTGGGAAATCAGTAATGGTTGACAAGATGGCAGCACGCAATTGGAAGTACTCATCCCTGGAAGCATCGTATGTTCTAATACCCTCCTCAAACATTGATATCAAATCATCCACTAGTGGTTCTAAATAAACATCCATGTCCTTCCCAGGTGAATTTCGACCGGGAATTAACAATGACAATATGAAATTTGATTGTTTCATACACATCCAAGGTGGTAGATTCAATGGAATAAGAATAACATGCCAAATGCTATAGCTACAGTTCATTGATCTAAATGGATTAAAGCCATCGGTAGCTAAAGCGAGCCTGATATTGCGGCTCTCTGCACCAAATTCTGGATGTTTGCAATCAAAATATTTCCAAACTGGAGAATCTGCTGGATGCCTTAATAATCCATCCTTCGTACGCCCTTCAATGTGCCACCATGCATCACTTGCTGCCTTTGGAGACACGTACAATTTTTGAAGTCTCTTCTTTATTGAAAAATAGCGAAGAACCTTTTTGGGAACTTTGTGCACACGTTTCCCATCAAGATTCATCTTTGTTTTCCAACGAGAAGTCTGACATTTCGGACAGAAATATGCCTTTTCATACTGCTTCCAAAATAGTACGCAGTCGTTCTTGCATGCATGAATACTGACATATCCGAGTCCAAAGCATCTAACCATTTTCTTAGCTTCATTAAAGTTAGTAGGTATCGTTGAGCCCTTCGGAAAAGCTTCTGTAAGAAGTTTTAGTAGCATGTCAAAACTTCTATCGCTCCAACCTCCAAGGAATTTGATGTAGATCAATTTGACAACAAAGCGTAGCTTTGAGAAGCTTTTAAACCCTGCATAAAGCTCTTGATTGGCATCACCTACTAAATGGTAAAAATCTTCAGCACCTTAACATGGATCGTCCTCAAGACTATCCTTATTTTCACCTAAATCCCCCATTCCATCTAACCCATGCGCTACATCGCGAAGCATATCAAACATCTCATCACCTTCCTCAAAATTGTCCTCTACTTGAACCTCAGCATACACATTTTGTTGTGCAGAACAAGATGATGCCTCTCCATGAAAAATCCATCTATTGTACCCTTCTAAAAACCCATCACATATTAAATGCACACGGACAACGCTAGCTTCTTTCCAGCAACTATTCACACATTTCCTACAAGGGCATAATATTGTATTTGCTTTTGCCGATCGGGCAAAAGCATACTGTACAAATTCTTCAACCCTTTATACATATTCAGACGTGTGCCTACAATTAATTACTTGTTATAAGAATGGACGTGAGAAAGTACTAGAAAATAAATTTATATTGTAAGCTTATGTTGTACCTAGGCAGATCCATCCATCTCTTATCCATACCTGCTATGTACTATCAAATGTACAAAACATCTACGCAAAATATTTCCCCCAATACAATTATTAGTGAAGTGCCTAAAGAAACAACTTGCTTAATGGAATCTTTACACATCATAATGTCTTAAGCAGAGGGAATGGAGCCTACCAGAGCCTATTAGCAGTCCTTAATTGTCCTGATGTACCACTGCATGTAGGCAGCACAACTCTATCTGAGACCTAAGTAGCCATCAAACCACATCATATTATCATCCACAGAAAGGAAAAAATGGCTAAGTAACCAGCTGCAATCAAAGATGAAGAGTAAAATAGTACTCACCAGAAACACAGGGGACTTGTCTTCTAGGAAGAGCTCCTCCTGCATTTCTTAAGGAATCAGAACAAAAGAAAAGAACACAGGATGCAGAACCACAGTAAATATGTAACACCCCAGCCCAACACTGAGCCTAGAATGCCACCACACTACACTTTAAACTAATAAATAATGACACACTATAAAATTACATCAAGAAATCATCAATAATCATATCAATGGATCAAACGATAATGAATAATCAAGTAGAATAAAACCAGGTAAATATTCTAAAGCAGCAAAAACCAATGAATCCAAATTAATAAAGCAAATAGTCTAGTCCAAATGATGTCCTAAACTTTATTCAATAACTAACATGTCCATGTGTAAACCAATATTGAATGAATGATTATCATGGCGAATGATCATGTGTTCCATGTGCTCTACTCGCTCTCAGTTACGACATCCTCGAAGATCACCTAAAAACAACAATAGAGCAAGGGTGAGTCCACGACTCAGCAAACACATCCATAAACAACGAACAATAATAAATCATCAGCATTCAATAACTCCATTATCATCACATGCACTTCCATTCACATTCTCATTCATCAATCTCAAATATCAATGCAACTCTAAACTATATGTCCACATGCACTTCTTTTCGCGTATACCGGTATAGCGTGAGTGAATACTCGCGACAACATTCACTCTCAAGCCCGTTCCTCCAAAAGGATCGGGGACCTCCTCCACTCCCGTGGAGTTGTGATCATATTGATCACCTTCTCTTATGCAAAGATGCTTATGAATGCAAACATGCAAACTCCATCATAAACATCATATCCAACTTTCCATCATGCTTATCAACAAAGATATAATCATACCAAATCATTGTTTGCAATTAAATAAAATAAAAGCACAACAATAATGGTAATAGAAGATAAAGAAAACAGTGATCGATCATTGATCGCTGTCTACCATGCACTTGCCTTTACTAGTTGCGACGCACAATTTGGCTAGCAGATGGCAGCAAGTACGACGCTTCTCCTACATTAAATACACACATCTCAATACAAGCTACAGCATCATAAGAATATCAATCAATATACATCGCTCCTACACGTCCCCAAATATCACACGTTACGCCGGTACCGACTAGTTACCTATAGCTGACCGGTTACTTAAAAGAGCGTAACTTTTGACTCAAAAGTCCGATCACCACAAACCACCCCATTCTGGATTCTTTATAAAATTCTCCACATTTTCTTAGATTACGAAGACTTCTAATTAAATCATCTAACCCTCCGTATTTAGCCCAGAAAGCCGATCTGTCCGCTTCGGAACAGCAGTCTTGTTAAATTCATAACTTTTGTTTTACTCAACCAAAATACGCGTTCTCAGATCCTACAGAACCATTGGACAATTATCTACAACTCTCATGTAGATAAAAAACTCTAATTAAGCCATTTACTATTTTTAATAACCGATCTACCAAAACAGCGCCGAAAGACGATAACCCTAAAAACAGCGGCCTTCTCCAAATCATATCTCTAAATCTACTAGTCCGATTGACAAGATTAAATATGCTATAGAAAGATATCGAAATTATCTACAATTAACTAGGAGATGATGTTTCCAAATTTTGCCATTAAGATACCGAATAAATTGTACAACAAAACAACAGGCTAAACCAATCTACTGTTCGATTTCCTCCCGACTAAAAATATGCTAATTAATTTCCCTTACAAACATGCTAGCTCTTCTCTCTCCATTAATTAACAGAACTAATAAGCTACCCTTGCATGATTAGTAAATCACCAAAGCTAACCATGAGAACAAAACTAATTAACTACTAATGCCCACATGCAAGCAGTACACTCTAAACAAGCTAGTAGCCAAACTAGTTAATTACTAAAGTTCAACCGAGGCACTAATTACCGCAAGTATTGGTAACCACAATCAAAAGAACTAATTACCAACCAGCCGAGGCTTTCAACTACAAGAGTGATTTATTGAAAACAAAATTTGTCATTCACGTCAACAACTCATGCATGGCTTGCTTGTTGAATGCTATTACCTTCTCGAGAGATAATGGAGCCTTTCACATCCACATGCAATCGGCAGTGCAGCACACAGGTTGGACTTCACACATGCAATCAAGATCCCTCGGCCAGAAAAACTAACACGCAGCAGCAGCCAGGAGAAAAGAATAGCAGCAGAGAAAACCAGCGGCAACACAACCAGCAGATTCGGCAAAGCGCGGCGCAGGATGATCCTCGGTAAACAACGATGCAACAGCAGACGGCGCGACAATTCGACCACGCGCACACGGCAGCGCAGGGCCACACGCACAGCAGAGGCAAATCGTCGTTTGGAAAAAAAGCAAGCGCACTTTCGGTTGGTGTCCAGTAGCGGCGATCTTCGCGATGCACGCAGAACTTGGATGCGGCGCGACACGGCGAGAATCAGCGCAGCGATTCGACGCATGCCGGCAGAAGACGCGGGGAGCAGCCGCAGACGCGCAGAAGCAGAGCCTCCACGCGCCGCTTCGGTTCGGCACGCAGACGGCAACGCATGATTCAGCGCAGGAGAAAGAATTTCTTTGGCGGTGCGCAGAAGAAAAGAATTGGTAGGCGGCGGCTCGTGGAAACAAAAGAAAAAGCTAGGGTTTCTAGAAAAACCACAAAACAATTTATATAGCTCATAACAATTCGAAAATTCTATTTTTTCACAAATTCTTTTTATTTAATTACGCACAAGCCCTTAAGACGTTTAATAATTAATTAATTATTGCTACTATTTAATTAATTACTCTCCGACCCTTAAGACGCTATTATTAAAATTAATATTATTTTCAGGGTATTACATTCTACCTCTTAACGGAATTCGACCGAATTCTAATCGCGTTCTACTCAAATAAAAGCGCGGTGAAATTAAACAACAAAATAGCACGTGCGACGTGAACAACTCCGGATCTTGCTCGCGCATGCAGACTCCAACTCCCAAGTCGCTCTCTCTCGGTGATCGTCCTCAAAGACCTTGACGTATACCAACGTCTTGTGCCTCGGCACTCAACTAGTCATTTTTCGGTACACTCAACTGACGGAAGTCGAAGGTACGGTCTTACTTGGTGGTCAACGGCTCTAAGAAAACCTTGTAATCCTGATCTCTCAAATACTACCTTGACATCGGGTTATACAAAATGTTGTGTGCCCTGCGCATGGACACGAGACGGTCCTAACGATACACTTTCTTCCAAAAATCTCTACAACTTTCAGAAACAAACTAATGAAACTTGGGCCAAACTTCGTTTTGGTACCAACCCACACAATCTGTACATAACACACTGAACTCCTGTCCTGTCTCCCAATCAACCACTTCACATTTGCAAGGAGTACCCCCTTTAACCAGGAACGCACAACCAAACTAGTTTCAAATAAACTCTTTTATAAATAGAATCCAACTGAAAACAAAGGATTCTCATCGCAATCACGCGTTACCAACTCCCCTTCAGAATAGTCAAATCCAAAATCAAAGATTCATCACAAAAACCATTTCCATTTTCCAAATAGGCTGTTTGCAAATAAACACCACGTAAGCCAAAAGAGAAAACATTCGAATGCCAAAATCAATCACTTTCTTTTTTTTTTCCCTAAATTAGAAAGAATCACATGCCAACGTAAAGCCAACTCAAATTGTAAATGACCTCTGTCATAAACACACGGCTCAAACAAGAATCAAGAGGGCATTTCACTACCCGAGGAATCAATCTTTTTTTCTCAATTTTTCTTTTAGGAATAAACTCTCTCTCAAATCATAGGATTTCAAATCATCACACTAACTCATTCCTCTTAACTGGTAATCTCAAAGCGATGCTCAACCTGAGAGCAACAACCGCGCCCATTTAGAGACTCTACTAACCCATGAAAAGATACTATAGTCCCCTCCTCTACCAAAGAAACCATTTTGACAAATGATTCCCAACACCTCAAATAAAATCTACACCCACAATCACATCACCTCAATCTTTTAAGGATAATCAACTTGAGATTCTCTACACACACACACTGATTTAAAACCAAAGGATTCTATCAATGATCATCATACTATTTGGAATCCACTTTTATTCTACTTCTTCTACACAAGATCATTGGGCAACCAAGGTTCTAGCATAAAACACATGCTCAATTTCAACAGCCAGGACTCCTAAAGTGACTTCTGGTATACTTGATAGAAATCCGCATATTCGCTGTCTAGAATTCCCACAATCCAAACAATATCCTCAATCATTAATATCAACCATCATCACTAATCAATTGACTGCCCAAAACGATTTACTTCACTAATCTTGGACCCTCAATAAACCACACCATTCAATTTCACCTACATAACCTTGCAAAGTATACCATCACAATATCCCAACTATTCGATAATTCCAATACTCCACCATCATGAACAAATATTCTTGGATCACTATTCACTATGGGTTCTACTAATTGTAACAATATAATCAGTTTTGTCCCAACGACCATAATTCCTTTTAGATCCAATTCTCTATGAGATTTATATCATGAAATGAATTCATCCTCTAATGTTCCTCAATTAACTTGAAACCCAGGGTCTCACAACATCATATACTTGACCACTATTAACCAGTTCCCAATATACACTCTTTAAGGTTTTGTAAAACAAATCGACTATTCCTTTCTCAAAAGAAGAGACAAATAAAAAGATTTTTTTTTTATGACCAAATCACATTCATCACTTAAGAACCAATAAAGCTTTCCGACTCGTCACTTGCTCAAACCAATTTCATCTACCAAATAAATCATGAACTCCAAAAGTTCATGAATTCAAAACTCCAAACCTTTCATTTAAACGATATTACGAAAGGCGATCAAATTACATTTTTTCTAAAAGAATCATCACCACACGAAGCCACAATCCCTTACAGACAGTCTTACTAACATTAAGAATAATACACTCTTCACATGATTCAATATCGTCAACTCTTCCATTAATAAGCCCCGAAAAGTTCACCAAATTGTTCCGTACTACTTTACCATCACATCTTCAAAATGAGATTATACCAAAACCATACAACCTCACTACAACAACTACTTTATTTTAGAAGGGATCCACTACACAATTTAAAAGGTTTTATCAAAACCCTTTCATCACGGATATGCTATTGTCTGACTATTCCACAATTGTCTAGGTATAAGCCACCTATTAAATCACACCAGCTCAACTCTTAGTGATGCTCAACACCAAACTTTAACACTCAGCAATTGCACTCCAACCATTGTTGTTATCAACTAGCTTTCTTATGATGCCTAGCTGCTACCTATTTTCATTTGCGAATCACTTGAATATTTACCAACACATATTCAGTTGTTCCTCCTCACACTTAGTTTTCAACAAAATCACCCTAAAACTTCCAAAGTCAAAATCTTCTCTTGATCAAAAGTCTCAACAACACTATAATCAAATTCATCGTGTCATTCTATAAAGAAGAACTATCCAGAACTCCTCCTGTAAATTCTAGATCCACTGGTATTCAATCCCTTCGACCTTTTGTACACAATTCCAATAATTAATCATACTAAGGTATATGTAAAGCCATCAACCAAATATGATCACCAAGTGTCTACAGTAAAGATAACACCACAAATAATATCTATTAAAGCAATAACCTAGCATCTCCTCAAGTTTCCCTTTACACACAATTAGATTAATCCATTGGTACCAAATCCCATAAATTCAACAAACTAACCAATTTTAATGTCCAAGCCAGTCCATCAACGTTCCATACTTCTTAATAACCCTTATGACTCCAATTAGGTATGGACATACTCTTAGTCACTACTCAACTCGTAATTACTCTATGACAATAATTTGGGTTAAGACCAATCATGCATCACGCTACAGATCCGACCTGATACTCATACCTTATCAATGAACTTCTATGTTTACCACCTCTAGCTTAAACATAACAAGTCAACACAAAAGGATTTTAACTCTTTTCAGAAAAAAACAATAGGCATTAAACTTCAGCACTCGAAATAACCCAAAAGAAATACATAAAGCCAAAGTTTTCACATGTTAAAGAACTTGCAATAGAAAACTTTCAGTATCCAGAATACCAAGTGAATAAATAAGTCATATTTTTCCAACAGGAAGGGCGGAACTCCCACGAAAAGATCAATCTTGCTGTTAACCGATGTTCACACAAAGCAACAATAGATCAACAGTCATGAGAACAAGTAATGGCTTTATGGAACCAAAGGAGACCAATGAAATATCACCCGCTGTATTGTAAACACTATCTCAAGGAAAATTCATCAACCGCAACTATAACCAGAATTGCCCAAAATTCAAGCTCAAGGAAGAGAACAACTTTTATAAAGAAACTCACACACAATACCTATAACTATTGTAATCAAAGTAGCTACCTCTCTATTCCCATACCACGAATGGTGGTGTAACCTGGTAAAACCCAGGGCCACAACCACGATCTCAATCGCCTCGGAGGGGCCCACGTAACCACGCCGCGGACCGACCTCCACGACCGTGGCCACCACGACCACGTCATCTATCCCTCGACATAGCTATCAATCACAATCAACATTATATAATGAGTTCAAAGCTCAAAATAAACTCATCCATCAATGAACAACATAACGGAAGCGTAAAAACTATATTCGTACCTCTCTCTAACCTACTGTGCACTAGTGTGTCAAATTTTAGGTTAGTTAACCATTAGCAAATTTTAGTTGATTTACTAATACTAAAACAAATTTTAACAATTTTAGTTTGCCTAAGTTGTTAATCTATTCACCACGGACCTAAAGCCCGCTCTGATACCAACTGTAACACCCCAGCCCAACACTGAGCCTAGAATGCCACCACACTACACTTTAAACTAATAAATAATGACACACTATAAAATTACATCAAGAAATCATCAATAATCATATCAATGGATCAAACGATAATGAATAATCAAGTAGAATAAAACCAGGTAAATATTCTAAAGCAGCAACAACCAATGAATCCAAATTAATAAAGCAAATAGTCTAGTCCAAATGATGTCCTAAACTTTATTCAATAACTAACATGTCCATGTGTAAACCAATATTGAATGAATGATTATCATGGCGAATGATCATGTGTTCCATGTGCTCTACTCGCTCTCGATTCACGGATCCTCGAAGATCACCTAAAAACAACAATAGAGCAAGGGTGAGTCCACGACTCAAAGAAACACATCCATAAACAACGAACAATAATAAATCATCAAGATTCAATAACTCCATTATCATCACATGCACTTCCATTCACATTCTCATTCATCAATCTCAAATATCAATGCAACTCTAAACTATATGTCCACATGCACTTCTTTTCGCAGATATCACGGTATAGCGTGAGTGAATGCTCGCGACAACATTCACTCTCAAGCCCGTTCCTCCAAAAGGATCGGGACCTCCTCCACTCCGTGGAGTTGTGATCATATTGATCACCTTCTCTTATGCAAAGATGCTTATGAATGCAAACATGCAAACTCCATCATAAACATCATATCCAACTTTCCATCATGCTTATCAACAAAGATATAATCATACCAAATCATTGTTTGCAATTAAATAAAATAAAAGCACAACAATAATGGTAATAGAAGATAAAGAAAGCAGTTGATCGATCATTGATCATTGTCTACCATGCACTTGCCTTTACTAGTTGCGACGCACAATTTGGCTAGCGAGATGGCAGCAAGTACGACGCTTCTCCTACATTAAATACACACATCTCAATACAAGCTACAGCATCATAAGAATATCAATCAATATACATCGCTCCTACACGTCCCCAAATATCACACGTTACGCGGTACCGACTAGTTACCTATAGCTGACCGGTTACTTAAAAGAGCGTAACTTTTGACTCAAAAGTCCGATCACCACAAACCACCCCATTCTGGATTCTTTATAAAATTCTCCACATTTTCTTAGATTACGAAGACTTCTAATTAAATCATCTAACCCTCCGTATTTAGCCCAGAAAGCCGATCTGTCCGCTTCCGAACAGCAGTCTTGTTAAATTCATAACTTTTGTTTTACTCAACCAAAATACGCGTTCTCAGATCCTACAGAACCATTGGACAATTATCTACAACTCTCATGTAGATAAAAAACTCTAATTAAGCCATTTACTATTTTTAATAACCGATCTACCAAAACAGCGCGAAAGACGATAACCCTAAAAACAGCGGCCTTCTCCAAATCATATCTCTAAATCTACTAGTCCGATTGACAAGATTAAATATGCTATAGAAAGATATCGAAATTATCTACAATTAACTAGGAGATGATGTTTCCAAATTTTGCCATTAAGATACCCGAATAAATTGTACAACAAAACAACAGGCTAAACCAATCTACTGTTCGATTTCCTCCCGACTAAAAATATGCTAATTAATTTCCCTTACAAACATGCTAGCTCTTCTCTCTCCATTAATTAACAGAACTAATAAGCTACCCTTGCATGATTAGTAAATCACCAAAGCTAACCATGAGAACAAAACTAATTAACTACTAATGCCCACATGCAAGCAGTACACTCTAAACAAGCTAGTAGCCAAACTAGTTAATTACTAAAGTTCAACCGAGGCACTAATTACCGCAAGTATTGGTAACCACAATCAAAAGAACTAATTACCAACCAGCCGAGGCTTTCAACTACAAGAGTGATTTATTGAAAACAAAATTTGTCATTCACGTCAACAACTCATGCATGGCTTGCTTGTTGAATGCTATTACCTTCTCGAGAGATAATGGAGCCTTTCACATCCACATGCAATCGGCGGCAAAGACACAAAGTTGGACTTCACACATGCAATCAAGATCCTCGGCCCGAAAAACTAACACGCAGCAGCAGCCAGGAGAAAAGAATAGCAGCAGAGAAAACCAGCGGCAACACAACCAGCAGATTCGGCGAAGGTCGCAGGCAGGATGCGATCCTCGGTAAACGACGATAAATAGCAGATACCGCAGAAGCAATTCAACCACGCGCAAGACACAGCGCAGCAGGGCCACACGCACAGCAGAGGCAAATCGGCTGGAAAAACAGGCGCAGCGGCACTCGGTTGGTGTCCAATGGCAGCGATCTTCAGAAGGTACGCAGAACTTGATGCGGCGACAATGGCGAGAATCGGCGCAGCGATTCGACGCTTGGCCGGAAGAAGACGCAGAGCAGCGCAGACGCGCAGAACGGCAGAGCCTCCACGCGCCGCTCGGTTCGGTGCAGACGCGACGCAACGCATTGATTCAGCGCAGGAGAAAGAATTTGTCAAGCGCGTGCGCAAGAAGAAAAGAATTGGTCAAGGGCGCGGCTCGTGGAAACAAAAAGAAAAAGCTAGGGTTTCTAGAAAAACCACAAAACAATTTATATAGCTCATAACAATTCCGAAAATTCTATTTTTTCACAAATTCTTTTTATTTAATTACGCACAAGCCCTTAAGACGTTTAATAATTAATTAATTATTGCTACTATTTAATTAATTACTCTCCGACCCTTAAGACGCTATTATTAAAATTAATATTATTTTCAGGGTATTACAAAATATATGACCAAACAGAAGCATACAAGTGAAAAAGGGTTCTATTCTCTATTACAGAAGCAAATGTCCTCTATTACAGTAGCAAATATATGACCAAATAGAATGGAAGGAAAAAACTCGATCCATCATGGAGATCCATCCAACAAGCAATACGCATATATCATGCATGCATATGTAGGGAAAGGTGAAGGCTACAATTGCTAATTCTACTTCTCATGCGCACTGTACGTATCAGCAAGCAACAAGCATACATCATGGAGATCCAGGCCTGCTGAAAAAAGACCTCACATTATGTAAGTATTCGCTTGTATAAAACTGCAACTTATCAGCAAGCAACAAGCATACATCATGGAGACAACTAAGTTACATACACATGTATACCCCAAATTTAGGATATATTATAACTGACCTACACTCACATGTGCAAAAAAAAAACAATACTACAGGTATACAATCATAACTCCAGATATTGAAACTTACCTAAGATACACCTGCTCTGTTTTGCCAAATTCATACCACTTCTGGTATCAGTCAGCAAATACTTTGTACTTCTAAACGTTGCCTCTTTTATAAGTAGACTTATTTTGCTCTTACTTGTTTCTAATTATACACTACATCATAGCCAGTGTTCTATTCAAATAAATCAGACCAATATATATATTCTTACTACTACTATCAACATTGGCATTGGTTGGAATAAGGAAATGTAACATGAAGCTGCAATTCCAAACAAATTTGCTATCCTGCTAGTTATGAAAGCTGATAAAATGCTATAATTTTTTAAACACCTGAATAGAACATATTATCTGGGTACTTGTTTTACCATTGGTTGGATGTGCGAGTTTTAGTGCATTACTGCTGGTTATGAAAGCACGCAGAAATGCTAGAAATTTTTTAACACCTGAATAGAACATATTATCTTTGTACTTGTTTTACCATTCAATAACAAAATACAAAGTTCATAGAAATGATTCGAAAATGATCAGAAATGTCAAAAAATAAGATATATCCGAATGTTGTATGCACGATTTTAAAGAAGGCATCCAAACAAATACACACTATATCTTCTCAACCTCTATATAATAGCAATGCTGCATATAACATAAGCAGAACAAAAAAGGAAGTCTCATATGCTAGTTAGGTTAACACTAGACAAACTATCATCTTGTTCATGATTCATCTTTAACGACACCTCGACCAAAAAGATAGAAAATTCTGAAAGATACATCGCAACTGTTGCTCAAATTCCAAAGTAAATCATGCAAGTCTACTCAATGGAAAGCTACATGGAATATTCAAAAAAAAAACTACTATGCCAAAAAGTAGCAAAATTTATAAGATGTCTAAATAACAAGCTGCAACAGGAAATGAGATAAGAAGCTCACCTCTTATTTTAGCACTTGACGAAAACTGGATATTGTCTCTGTTCAGGTATGGAGCATGCATCAAGGCAACCACTAGCTATCTAACGAGTGTGTTGTGTGCATTGATAGCCTATGTGAAACATTCATGTTTAAATTGTTTAGCTCTGTTTTGCCTAACCAAGGCACTTTGTAAGTCTATCTACAACATATGTGCCTATGCACATGAAAATATGGGGAAAACTACAACAGATAAAAAGTACAGACAAACATTCATGTTTAAATTGTTTAGCTCTGTTTTGCCTAACCAAGGCACTCTATATACATCATTTGTGCCTATGCACTGGAAAATCTGAGGAAAATAACAACAAATAAAAAGTATCGACATACAACACGTGCGCAATGATTGATGGATGAATGAAAGTATATACAAAATATCATAAGTAAGAGACATTCAAGCAAGAATCTGTTGACATTTGCAAGCAATGACCTCAAGAAAGAAAAATCATGATAAATAAGAAGCAATTGAAATTGGCTAAGGTTGGCCAACATGCAAGTATCATCAATCATATAAGTTGCGTTCAAGATTAGCTAACCAAACTATCTAGGCTAACATGTGGGTAGATTAATTCATATGTTAAGTTAACAATGATCTTTTAAAAGAAAGCAATGTCCCACTATATAGATACTATCATATCTCTAGGCATCCAATCAGTAATTGATGATCTTAACTTCAGCAGGTAACTGATTGATCTTAGCACTCGCGACAATAGTAGCTGGTGAGCACCCTGAACACATCATTTTCTTATCCTGGCCTTCATAACAGCAGCACAACACCATGAGTATTACATATATACATATATGCATATCACACATTGAAGCACAGCACCATGAGTATTACATATATAGATATATGCATATCACACATTGCAGTACAAACACCACGAAAATTGCAGCACAACACCAAATCACATCACAGGCTCACAACAAGGCTCACAGCATATCAACAAATCAGTTCACAAACCACAATTGATTCGGAGAGACGACGAGGTCGATACAGCTGCAGAGAAGCTTGATTTAGTGGTGGGATCCAGGGGCGAGCTCACTGCCTTGGACGAAGTCCGGCGGCTTCCCTCCGTTGAACGCCTAGGCGGCGCCTCGTCGCAGCCTCAGCCCGACTTCTTGAACCCTGGGAGGGAGGTGGGTCGGTGTGGATGGTGGGGCGGCCAGGGAGGTGGGGCGGCGCTGGGAGGAAGGTGGTGATACAGCTAGGGAGGAGGGCAACGTTGGGTGGTGGGGCGGTGCATGGAGGTGAGGCAGCCAGGGACGAGGGCGGAGCTGGGTGGTGGGGCAGCCGGGGAGGTGAGGCGGTGCTGGGAGCGGAAGGGGAAAGGAGGAGGCGGTCAGCAGGAGGTCAGGCGGCGCTGGGAGCGGAAGGGGAAAGGAGGAGGCGGCGCTGGGTGCGGAAGGGGAAAGGAGGAGGCGGCGCTGGGAGTGGAAGGGGAAAGGAGGAGGCGGGGAGCGGAAGGGGAAAGGAGGAGGCGGTCTGCAGGAGGTGAGGCGGCGCTGGGAGCGAAAGGGAAAAGGAGGAGATGGTCGGCAGGAGGTCAGGCGGCACTGGGAGCGGAAGGGGAAAGGAGGAGGGCGCTGGGAGCGGAAGGGGAAAGGAGGCGGCGGCTAGGGAGGTGGGGCGGCGCTGGGTGGTGAGGTGGCTAGGGAGGAGGGCAGCGCTGGGTGGTGGGGCAGCGGGGGAGGTTAGGCGGTGCTGGAAGCGGAAGGGGAACGGAGGAGGCGGTCGAGAGGAGGGTGAGGCGGCGCTGGGAGATGAAGGGGATAGGAGGAGGCGGTAGATTGGAGGGTGAGGCGGCGCTGGAGTTGTAGCGGAACGGAGGAGGCGGTCGGGAGGAGGGTGAGGCGGCGCCGGGAGCTGAAGGGAACGGAGGAGGCGGTCGGGAGGCGGATGAGTCGGCGCCGGGAGCTCAAGGGAACGGAGGAGGCGGTCGGGAGGAGGAGGAAGGGGATTAAGCGGCCGGGAGGAGGAGTTGGGAGGAGGAGGAAGGGGACTAGGGCGCTGTCGGGAGGAGGGGGGGGGGGAGTCGGGAGGCTGGGGAGATTTGGCGCCCGTTTTTTCAGCTGCGCACCAAGTCTGTGTAAGTATTCCCGGCAGATAGGATGACCTAGTTGATATTTTTTAGGGCAAATAAATTGTAGCTAATGTTAAAATATTGCCGGCAGATAAATTGTTCTAGAAAACAATTATTTCTGGCAGATAATACGACCCTTAATATCTTGGATATTGCCGGCACATGTTTTGCCACTAATCCAATTTTTTCCCGGTAGATAATTGCCTTTAATACTATGCCATGGTGTAGTGTATTTAAATTATTATGAATGAGTACTTTTATTCAACATACTTTTAAATTCCTATCTTTAAATTGTAGATAAATTGTAACAATTGTGTATAACCTATTTTTGACATTGAAATCCCCATACCTTGTCACCCTAGATAAAACTCTAGTCAATACAATAGTATTGACTGGATCCTTTTGTGGAAAATTTTGCTTAGCTATGCTTTGACCCGAATTTATGATGATTTGGGAATTTACCAAGCTAAAAATCCTTTGTGGTTTAAAATGTATCCTTTGCATTGGTGTACCATGGAAGTTTACAATTTATTTTTAAAATAAAATAAAAAATTAGTTTAGATTTGTGCAATTGGTTGTTAGGTGGGTACAATGATTGCACAAGATCTAGGTTTGTGGTAAGTCACCTAAGTCAGTTAAGAACCGGTTTGCGAGCTGCAGATTGTAAAGCCCGTCTGTACCACCACAAGTATTGTATAGGACAGACCTAGCCAATTAATTTGCAACATCCCACTGTTGGTTGTGTCATTCGGTTGAATGTGGGTGTCGGGTAGACAGTTATTCCCACATGGCGCAAGAGGGGGCTTTCGACTGGGTGGTGAAACCTTTAGCACACATGACTAATCTGGGACGGACATTGTAAAAGCCTTGTCATGGTCTCTCCACCGCACACCAAAGGAACTGTGCTATTTCGGAGGCAATATGAGATGACCATGTCTTGTGGGTAAAGTTATACAACCTCTACAGAGTGTAAATCTATTCGAATAACCACACCCATGGTCATAGGCATGCTGAGCTAAGCCTTTCCTGGATTAGATTTTGGTTTTCTTTTAAAAATAATTTGACAAAAATGATTTCATGGATGGTGTAATCCATGTAGGAAAACTTGGGCAGTTAGCCTTGGATAAAATGGTGTTAGGAGGTTATCTTTCGCCAAAAGTGCTAGGAGGTTATCTTGCACTAACTTTTCACTAAATCAAGAATTTTAGAATATTGTATAACTTGTGCTTTCAAACTTACTTAATGTATTTAAAATGCCAAATATTGCTTTATGCACAAAGAACCATATAAGCATTCCTTTGATAATATCCATGTATGCATTAACTCTGTTATGGGTGTAACTTGCGGAGTACATTTTGTACCCACACTTGCTAATTAAAATGTTGTTCAGAGGAGGAGGACGACTAGGCTGTTGCCCCAGTTGATTGTCTGTGGCAGATTTGCTGTGCCCTACTAGTACTTCTACTTGGTCTTCCGCTCTTTACTTTTAATGTTGGCTCGTAAGCCTTACTTGTAAAATGCTAATATTAATAAAAGGAAAAAAAAATCCATTTTTGGCCCTTGAACTGTACTCGGAGTCCAATTTTCACCCTGAACTCAAAAAATTGGTTGTTTTTCACCCCAACTTCCAAATCCGAACAAATAACCCCCAACCCACTTCCACCCGGTTTTTGTCCACACTGGACGCTAACTCACACCACGCTGGCAAGTAATGCCCTGTGTTTTTCAACCCAACTTCCAAATTGAACAAATAACCCCTCGACCCAATTCCACCCAGTTTTCGTCCACACTGGTCGCTGACTCACACCACGCTGGCAAGTAATGCCCTGTGGGCAACACCATATAACAAGTGCCCGAGGCCATACCTCTCTCTCTCTCTCTCCCTAAATCCCTAGCTCGATTGCCGCAGCCAAATCCACCGCGACGAGGCAGAGCTTGCGCATTTGGGAAGCATGGCAGGCTGAAGGAGGAGACACTCTGTAGTGATGTCCGTAAAGGTTAATGCTTCTTGGATCTATTGGGTTTGGGTTCGATTTGAAAAAGGATTTTCTTGGATCTTGAGGATTTTGTTTGGAACACATGTATGATATCTTTGCGCTATAGGGATGAATGTTTCGGACAACCTTGTTGTCATATGCCACCTGAATGGAGAGTTTATTAATGATGGGTTTGTGCTGCATTATTACGGCGGTTCTAAGCATTTGTCATACATTGAATGACACAAAGTATATTTACCTAAGATTACTAGGCAACTTGGAGACCACTGTGAGGTAGTGCATGGGATGTTGTTGCGTTGGTTATTTCCTAGTAAAGAGCTTGTAAATGGTCTCAAGGCACTAGTAGATGACAAGGCCTGCCAGTTAATGTCCAACTGTGTTTCTGAAGGAGAGGTTGCTAACATATATCTGGAGACAATGCCAATTGAAGGGGAGTCGAGGAAGATGGTGACAATGGCCGGGAAAACAGTGACTTTGAGGAAGAGATGGATGCATTGACTCCAAATGAGGAATCTGAAAACAATTAGTTGTAGCAGTAGTGTTGGACCGTAAAGGCGACTAGAGGGGGGTGAATAGGAGCACGCTCACTTTTTCACAAATTATGAACTCAATACAATTTTACTCCAGTAGCTATTAGAAAGCTATGAAGATCAATATACCAAGACAAATGGAAGACTAGTATTGAATCCAATTAAACCCCTAAGCAATGCGACAAAAATCAGCAAGAATCAAAACTAACAGAGATCGGCCGTCCGATCATTATATGGCGGTCCGACCGTACCAAATTGGTCTCGACCTCTCGTGTGTGGGCGGTCGGACCGCACCAAATCGGTTTGACCTCCGTGTGGGGCGGTCCGACCAACAGCTCTGTAACAATAAAAAACAATTTGATGACGGTTGCAATTAGGTCTAACTTTTGATTCTCAACTCCAAACTTCATGAAACTTTGCACACACCTTCTCTATGCTATTGAGGACCTATTCCAATCGAATATTATGATAATTCTTGGAACGATCTTGAGCAATTGTCAATTGATTAACGTAAGGTCTAAAACCGCAAGAACGAAAACTTGATCCTAATGCTTGTTCGTGAGAGATTGATGATCAAGATGATGCTAGATAGATTCACACATATCACAGCAAGCTAATCCACGGAAAGAATCAATCACAAACTCGCGGATCAAAGGAAGCCCTAAAATCACCAAATTGAAAGCAAGAACGAAAAGAGACTTATCTCAAGCAAACCTTGCATAGATTGATAACTAGATCGCTTTGGATTACACCCACGCCATCATGGATCGCTGGTCAATCCAAGATCACGAAATTCTCCTCAAACCATGAAAAGCCCTAGCCTCCACCTCAACTCCCTAAAGACAATTAGGTTTTGAAACATAAAAGGCGAGAGAGAGGGTGCAGCCACCACCTCCTCCTATTTATAGTGGAGGCCTAGAACTCCTAGGGTTTGACTCAATTGGGCTCCGTTAAGGCCCACTAACAAACGGTCACACACGCACGCTTCGCAGTTAGCCGTCTTTAACCTTTTGACCTAAACCGCTTCACCATGCACCATGGATTTGCCAATAGGTCACCCTTGTCCATCTTGTGTCACGCTTGAGTCTTTGACCTCACCCGCATCGCTGATCGCTCGACCTCAACTCTCCAAGTCTAGTCCCGATCCTCCTCGCCGCTGACCGTCGTTGACCACCAAGCAACCCGCACAACCACGCATAAGCAAACACGAATCGGGAACAAGTTCTTCACAACTTGACCCATGTTAGTCAAAACATGCATCATGCAAACAATATGTCACGATACCAATGACTTTGACCTAACAAATCAACATCGCCACGGTTGGCCGACGCTCAAGTCAATACCGGTCGACCGCCCAGTGAGCGGCGGACCGCCTTGGCGGCCGGACCGCTCCCGTGAGCGGCCGGACCGCCCTTGGGACTTAGCCGAATTTCAACCTCAAAATCCAAACCTTCCGGAAATTAAAACCAATAGAACTTTTTACCGAGACTCAAAATCATGAGACCAAGTGCATTGGGATCCTCACTTGCCTACAACACCTATTTTTGGCCCACTGCTTTTGACCACTTTGTCATCGCCGGTCCGATCGCCCCACATGGCCGGGCCCGACCGATTTGGGACCGGCGGATCGCCGTGCAAGGACCTCGGCCGGACCGCCTGTCGAAGAAGCTTTGAACTTTGTCGAAAACACGTGAAACGACAAACCGTAAACGCCATTGCCAATTGTCACATCATCCTAAGATCTGGAACATATCCCCATGAAATCCACAAGTAGGGACCAAGGATGTGCAAATTATCCCATCTTCCCCAGTTGATACACAGAAGGGCATAGCATCACTGAGGAAGATTTATGGTTATACCTGTACAACAAAGGGCTAATAACAGATGATGAATGTTTCACCAGAAGTTGTGCTGGCTGAGAAACCCCTTGAAGAACACTCCAGTTTAGATAGTATCTCCCTGGAGATTGTGACACATATGAGTCTACAGAAATAAGAGCCAAATTTAAGGAATACAATAAGAAGGTCAAGGAAGGCAATACTATTGCACAAGGTGGCGAGGATGATGTGATTAGTCGGGCACCATTGCAGTACATGAGGCATGTTGATGGAGAGAACCTCGATAGGGCACTAACACTCCCTACTTTTCAAGCAGTGACGATGAAGATTTATTTTCAAAGGAGGGCAGCGATTGTGACCTTGTCAGGAAGAAGTCCATATACCCCAGGTTTGACAGCAAGGCTAAAGTACCTAACTTCAATCTCGGGGTATGAAGTTTAGAAGCAAGAAGCAATTCAAGAGAGTTGTGTCAAGTATGTCGTGGCCCAAAGGAAGGTGATAAAGTTTCATGAGAATGAAAAGTAAAGGTTTATATCAAAGTGTTATTGGCCAAAGTGTCCATGGGTCATACATCTGTCTACCAACAGTAGAACAAATAGTTGGCAAGTGGCCAGTTTGGTAGATGAGAAACTTTGTGAGAACCCATGGTATTTAACTTGTCATACTTAACCATCCGATTGGTCCTAGTATTACAAACCAAATATCCCTCTCTCGGTGCATTGTATACCTCCCAGGAGCGGTATACATACACCTTTACAAAATTTAAAGCATCAATTCCATACACAAGTCATTACAATACCGATGTCTTCATAATTAACAACACATAAGTCATTCAAAGTTCATATTACACCAATAGGGCCGACTGGCCAAATAAAATGATAAGGTACCAAAACGCAGCGGAAATAACAAGCCATAAGATGGTAATAAACAAAGCCAACCGCTGCCCTTACCCACAAGGCAACCGACCGAAAACACGCCAAGCCACTGCCTTGGCAGAAGTCGGTCTCACAATAGTTGATCTCTTGGGGATCAACCTCCTATAAAATTGTAGCAAGAATGTTGAGTACAAAGTTGTACTCACAAGACTTACAAATAAAAGAATATATAGATACATTCATGTATCAAAGGAAATGCTACTACACTAGACAGTTTTCAACATAAATCAATTTTCTTTGCAATAGAGTAATAGATTGTAAAGTAATTTAGAAAATTTGTTTTTAAATGTTTAAATAACGAGACAACATTTAAGAACATAAATAACATCCTAGAGGTGACTTCCCAACAACCATCACAACATAGCACGAATTACCCATTCGTACCACCTGATTTCAAGTTTTAATGAAAATGTTGAGTCTAATTCTTGCGAGAAATAACCAAGTGTGTCCATAACCTAGGATGAGGCTATTCGAATAGATTATACCCTGCAGGGGTGTACCAATATACCCACATGCCAGACCACCTCTTTTGCCAAGCTATTTAGCACACTTCCATAGGTATGCCAGTAAGGCTAAGTCCTATGAGACGTTTCCAATATAATGTATTAACTATGAGTCGCCCGTATGGATGGAAACTCATATGTTGTGTCGGAGTCACCGGTAGAGAGATAACTTACCGATGCTCCTCGGTGTGGAGAACCTGGACAGGAATCCACCCCTGCACACCCAACACACAGATCATTTCCCTTTTCACACAACACACAACCTCCTGCGACTCGGAGCTAACGCACGCCAAAGTACTAAGTCAAGAGAGGTCCCATATCCCTCTCATGTGGTTATCACACAAAATTGCTTGGATCAATGGCGCAAGTAATTCAGTCCTTGTTGACTTGGGCACAAACCATTCACAGCCAACGATCACACTATACATACCATTTTCCCAAGTCCAAATCTTTTTGTTTTCCATTTTAGTTTTTTCAAATACAATTACATACGTGAGTACCCTGACTCAAGTATTTAAAGTGATAATATATCGACCATCGCCGAAGTGATGATTCCCATGCTACCGTTTTAAGCATTGCTAAACATACCGACTCGCATACTATACATATACATCACTAGAGTCCATCCATTTGAGTCCAAATCATTAACCAATATCTAATCTAGGCTCAGTAGCAATGGTAAATATTTACCTACAGTTCATGCATCTATTCGGATTAACTATGATGAGGACATGACCCCTATGGATACAACCACATTTGCTATGCTTGCTATTCCAATTACAAGAGCTTGTACGCGTCAATTTATTTATCAAGAATCTAAGACTATGACCAGTTCCGCAGGGTCTACGACCACTTCAGGAAGTCCTACGACCAGTTTCACCAGTACTCGGTGAGCCATGACTCTATGGGAGCAATCCACGACCAGAGAAGCAAGCACAGTACTCGTTGAACACAATCTATGACCAGAGATAGCATGGACACCTCAAGATCACCCCAGGACCAGTCCTACGACCAGGTCTTTGACATAGATACGTGATATGAATACTTAATAAGGTGCCGCGTCACCGTTTTTGGACTTAATTGTAATACTCCGGAACCGGTTCGGTAAAAAGAAAGAAGTCGGAGGGAGTAAAAGAAAGATTTTAATCGGAAAATTCCAATCAAGGGGTAAACGTTATTTCAATAACCTGGGCAGCATCATGACCTGTGGCCTAAGAGGCCGTAGGCCCATGTAGGGGCCGCCAAAGAGGGGAGGGCACCCTCCCCAAACCCTAGCCGCCACCACCTCCTCCCCCTTGAGCCGCCCCACCTCCTCCTCCACCCGGCGCCTCCTCCCCCGACGCCTCCTCCATTGGTGGCTGCCATTGGTGTTTCCCGAGCTGCACTCCCGATCTTCCTCACGCTCACCTTCTGTTCTTCCTCCGCCGGGCTTTATGCTCCCCTCGGGTTCGTGGTGTTGGGGCCGCCAAAGGAGGAGAGGAGAGACCTTCGGGAAGTTGATCCTCGTCGTTCTTCGGGTCTACAAGGGTAACGAGAGACCCTACCGCTGTTGGATGTCTTTAGAGTTGCAAATTCAATGGTTTTAGGAGTATCGTTTTATTTCTGTCTGTAGATTGATTCTGTCCAGTACGTTGTACCTCAGTTTTGGGTGTCGTAGAGGCCGAATTGGATATCTGTGTCTTCTGGAGAATTGATCCTGGTTTCATTAGCTTTCTTTTGGAACCTGGATCACGAATTTTCACCCAGTAGTTTAAAAGTTACGACTGTTTTACCACGTACTGCTCTGTCTGACAGAAATTCTGGGTACAGTCGGTTGCACCTAGGTTTTGATCTAGTTAGAGTCAGAACCAGGTCAGCCACCCAACTAAGTTTATGAAGATAATTTCACCATGTTTCCAGGCTGATAAAGATCACTTTATTTGGATCAGTGGTCTAAACGTTAGAACCTTTTCTTTGGGGCTGTTCTGAATTCTGGACAGACTGTGGATATAGTTTTCAGTGGATGTTTAGACCCCTGTTTTGGCCGAATTAGAGTTTACCGTCAACTAGAGTTTCATAGCCTGTTACTTTAAGAGAAGGTGAGCACTGGTTTCAGGTCTTTTGGAGCTACGGTTATTTATTGGTGAATTTTCTAGTAAAACTGCCAGGTTAGGGGTATTTGGAAGGTTTGGGTGAATTGTTCAAATTGAACCTTTTGTTTGGTTGGTTTGGCTAGAGATTGTGGGAGGGTACGCATAGCAATGTCTTACTTGTTTATCCTCATTTGGATTATTCTATATTGTAGGCGGTGAAGCTGTGAGTGGAGGGGTACCTCAGTTATCTCCTAACCCGTCGCAGCGCGGCAGACAAGTAACTTGCATGCTATTATTGATACAATATGTGATGTGTGCATACATGGTTATACTTGTTTGTATATGTAGTTGAATGGCATGTGTATTTTTCCATTAATGCGTGATATTCAATCTTACCATGAGATCACATCATGTCATGCATAAATTCATAATGACCACGAAAGTGGATTTCCTTCGTAAGACCCATCAATTCCAAGATGGGCATCCAAAACCCCATCAATTCCGAATGGGTACGCTTGTCCACCATTCCAATGTGGGCCACGTTGGACTACCGATGAAACGCTCTTCATACGGTAAACTTTAAGTGAACACCGACGGTGTTTCACTCGCTATACCAGATAAGTCGTGACATGTCCATTTCCTTCATTGCATCACTTCACTTCATCCATTCATACAAAATTTGTTTCCGATAAATGTTCAATCTATGATAGTGTATATTGTTCATTGGATATTGATTGTTACTTTCAAGTACTTGCTGAGTCTTTGGCTCATTCTTGCTTTGTTGTTTTATTTAGGTAAATGACAAGGAAGAATGGTATCATGGAGGGTAGTTCAACACGATGCACTCACTACCCCAATCCAAAATATTTGAGAACTTAATATTGTCTTCTATTTATGCCTTGTGTTGAATTGTAATAAGCCAACTTGGCCATATTTACGAGATCTCCCCAATTGTTTATCTCCACCCGCTGATTAGACTTGTTGATGAATTCCTATTTACGTATATCCCGTTGTATGCAACATCCGTTATGCGTATTGTTGTTATTCTCCTAAAGATTAGCGGTTGTAGGTGACATCTTGACTTCCTTATAGTCGTGGTGTTACGCTTGGTATCGAGCGGCTTTAGGTCCGTGGTTAAATTAAAATATGTTAAATTTGACACATTGTGCACAATAGGAAGGGTTGGGTAAACCATTGTTTTCCGCAATTGCTTGGTTATGTTCCAATTATTCTGTTTATCAGTTCGTTGAGCTAAGTGTTTGGTTTTCTTTCTGTTGTGATGTTCTTAGATGGCAAGAGGTAGAGGCCGAGGCCGTGGTCGTCCCCCAATTCGTGGTCGGGGATGAGGACGTGGCCCACCAAGGCCATCATCTTCGCCGAGGCGGCCGCGGAGGCTACGGCCGAGGAAATTGCTTCTGCCGCTCCTCCAGTTGCGGATCCTCCGGTGAGACCCTCCAAAGGGCGGTCCTCCAAGAGCGGACCTCATTCGTAACCCTCGAGGGAAACCAGCAGCTTCGCCAACAACTTCAGGCGGCGCTTCCTGCGGCTGCTGCACCTTTGGCAGGACTTGTTATTGCTGCCGCTCCACCCGGGGCTGGATTGAGCCTCCGTGAGTGGATGTCGCCGTCTCGATACTTTTGACGAGCAGTACCCAGATTCAGCCGCGGATCGTTGAGGTATATGGAGCGCCGCTTGAGCCGGAGCCGACGTCCGAGCAGAGGCGCGATTCGTGGCCTTTCAGGTGAAGGGTCGAGCAGATAATTGGTGGAAGGGTCTTGTCTTCCGTAACCCGAGCGTGGTCCCGCCACTTGGGAGATATTTGTGGACAAGTTCAGAACGCAGTTTTATCCGGACTCTTTTATTGAGAAGATGGAGCAATCGCTCCTGACCTATGTGCAAGGGAAGATGTCAGTATCTGAGTATGAGGCCGGGTTCAATAACCTGGTGCGCTTTGTACCGGGGGTGGCTAGTGATGATAAAGAGAAGGCTAAGAGGTTCCGGCGGGGCCTCAATCAGGAGTATCACCAAATTCTGGGAGCGACAGGTATACGTGATTTTAGCTCGGTGGTCGAGCAGGCTAGAGGGATGGAGCTGGAAAGAGCTCCTTCATCGCAAGGGCATGTTGCTAGTGGTTCTGTTGCTACCGGTGGATCTGGCAGTGGCCAGAAGCGGAGTTTCGGTGGAGGAAGTGGGTCTTTTCAGCGACCCGCTGCTAAGAGGTTTCAAAAGAACCAGAACTCCCGTCCTGTTCAGCAGTGGCAGTCTTCCTCTTCGGCGCCACGTTCTTCATCTTCCGCCCCACCGATGCGTCCTGTGCCAGGTCAGGGCATGAAATGTTTTCGGTGTGGTGACGGGCATCGAGCTTCAGAATGTTCCTTCAAGGGAACATGCCAGCAGTGTGGTCGGGAGGGCCACAAGTCCTCAGTGTGCAAGCAAAATCCAGCTAGTATCATCAAATGGGAGGCAGTCTCAGCAGCTTCTTCCTCCAGCTTCCCCAGGGGTTCAGTTCAGACTCTGGCAGCAGTTCCGGCACCACAGTACCCTCCAGCGTGGGTTCCACCCGCAGCTTTTACTCCGGCGCCTCCTGCAGGGTTCTATTGGAATCCCGCACCATCTGCACCTCCGTCGTTCGTCCCTCCGGCAGCAGTTAGCCGTTGTTCCGTCGCAGAGTGTTGGTGCGTCTTTTGCACCGTGCATCGTGGGTCTCACGCCATGCCCACCCCTGAGACTATGGGACATCCTGATGTGGTGACAGGTACTTTACTAGTTGATTCGCATGATGCCTTTGTACTGTTTGATTCGGGGGCTACTTACTCGTTTGTGTCCTTGGAGTTTGCTAGAAGAGTGGGTTTGAGTTTTCACTATTGTCGAGTCGGTGGTAGTCGCTCTCCAGAGGTCTTATTTCTAGCTCTACCGTCTGTCCTCCGGTTGTTCTATAATTATTGATGATGAGGTTTTCACTACGAATCTTATGGTTATTCACTTGGCACCTTCGATGTTATTCGGTATGGACCGTTATTCCAATACCGTGCCAAGATTTGTTGTTTCTGGAAGACGGTGACCTTGCTAGCCCTTCCGTGAAGAACTCGTATTCCGAGGTATGCAATCGTCTCGATTCAAGATTTGTGATGGCTAACCTATTCCCTAGCCGCCGTGCATCGATCATCGGATTACTTTGTTCCTCAATGGAAAGACTGATTCTTCGCGCGTATTGAGGAGATCCGGCCAGAAGGAGTTTTCCGATGTTTTCCCTGTAGAACTTCCTCGAATGCCTCCGGTGAGGAAAGTGGAGCTCCGGATCGATCTTATTCCGGGAACTCGGCCTTTGTCCATGTCTCCTTACCGATTGGCTCGGCCCTTTCAGAGGAATTGAAGAAACAATTGACGACTTCACTGTCCAAAGGTATGATTCAGCGAGTGTATCGCCATGGGGAGCGCTGTTCTTTTACTAAGAAGAAAGATGGCGGTGGCGTATGTGCGTGGATTATCGGGCTCTTAATCAGCGATCGTGAAGAACAAATATCCTTTGCCTCGCATTGAGGATCTTTTCGACCGCTTAAAAGGAGCTATGATATTTTCCAAGATTGACCTCGATCGGGTTATAATCGATTCGGTTCGTGAGCGTGATATTGAGAAACGGCTTTCTACTAGGTATGGTCATTATGAGTATAAAGTTATGTCTTTTGGACTAACGAATGCTCCAGCTTTCATGGAAGCCATGAATAAGATGTCTTGCATCAATACCTTGATGATTTCGCTGTGGTATTCATAGATGATATCTTGATTTATTCTAAGACGGAAGAGGATCACACCCACCATCTGCGGTTGGTACTTGAAACTTTAAGAGAGAATCAATTCTATGCCAAGTCAAGAAGTGTGAGTTCGATTTACGAAGTTGGGTTTCGGTCACGTTATTAATCGTAAGGGTATTTGGTTGATCCTAGCAAGATTTCGACGGTGGTAGAGTGGAAGAGACCAACCAATGTCAAAGAAGTAAGAAGTTTTAGGTTTAGTGGCTATTACCGCGGTTTGTGGAGGGTTTTTCAACCATTGCTAAACCAATGTCCGATTGACACGTAAAGGTGTTAGGTTCCAGTGGTCCGATGCTTGTGAGCGTAGTTTTGCACTTTGAAAGATAGATTAGTGATCGCCCAATTCTTACTCTTCCCGAGCACAGGAAGAGGTTCACTATCTATTCTGATGCGTCCATAGTTGGACTCGGTTGTGTACTCATGCAGGATGGTAAAGTGATTGCCTATGCGTCGAGACAACTGAAGAAACATGAGCAGAATTATCCTACTCATGATCTAGAGCTTGCTGCAGTGATTCACGCTTTGAAGATCTGGCGCCATTATCTGTACGACGAATCTTGTGATGTATTCACTGACCATAAGAGCCTGAAATACATCTTTACCCAGAAGAACTTGAACTTGAGACAGAGGAGATGGCTAGAGTTGATCAAGGATTATGATCTTACTATTCAGTACCATCCCGGCAAGGCTAATGTGGTAGATGATGCTTTGAGTCGCAAGGCGACACCTCCTACCCTCAGTTGTCTTATTGCTGACTTTGAGCGTATGGATATTTCCTTCTGCTTTGCAGGTACCGCACAGACCGAGACTCAGTTGCTTTTAGAATCAGCTCTTCCAGATCGGGTGCAAAGACAAATGGCAAGATCAGATGTTTCAACGAGTGAGGAAGCGCAGCCGAGGGCAAGCAAGGCCACCGGTGTGGACAAGTTTGATACTTTGCGTTTTAAAGGACGCCTCAGGTGCCACAGAGTCTCTCGTTAAACCGAGATTTTGAAAGAGGCCCATCGTACTCCTTATACCGTACATCCTGGTGAGACCAAGATGTACAAAGATTTAAAGAAAAATTTCTGGTGGAAACGGATGAAAGTTGATATCGCACAATATGTGGCATCATGTGGGGTGTGCCAACGGGTCAAGGCTGAGCACAAGCGACCAGCAGGACTATTGCAGCCCTTGGAGGTACCTGTCTGGCCATGGGATGATATATCTATGGATTTTGTGGTTGGTTTACCTCGCACTCAGCGAGGAAAGGACGCTATTTGGGTAATTGTGGACCAGTTCAGTAAGTCTGCACATTTTATTCCTATTCGTACAACCAATTCAGCAAGCGATTTGGCTCCTCTTTATGTACGAGAGATTGTGCGGTTGCACGGAGTGCCAAAGACCATTGTTTCTGACCGAGATGCCAAGTTCGTTTCCAAATTCTGGGAGAGTTTGCAGAGTGCATTGGGCACACAACTCCGTCTTAGCACGACCTTTCACCCCCAAACGGATGGACAGTCTGAGCGCACTATTCAGACATTGGAAGATATGCTCAGGTGTTGTGTTTTAGCCTGGAAGGGAAATTGGGAAGACCATTTAACTTTGGCAGAGTTCGCCTATAATAACAGCTATCATACCAGCATTCGAGCTGCACCATTCGAGGTTCTTTATGGGCGTAAGTGCAGGTCCCCGTTGTGTTGGGATGAGGTTGGAGAGCGGGCAGTTTTGGGTCCCGATTGGGTTCAGCAAACAGTGGCTAGAGTGGCCAAAGTTAGGCAAAATCTGTTGGCTGCTCAGAGCCGACAGAAGAGCTACGCAGATGTGAGAAGGCGGGATCTGGAATTCAAAGTGGGTGACGAGGTTCTGTTGAGAGTTTCGCCATCTAAAGGCGTGGTACGATTTGGCACAAAAGGGAAGCTTAGTCCAAGATATGTGGGGCCATTCCCAATCGTGGCACGAATTGGAAAACTAGCTTACCGTTTGGACCTTCCCGATTCCATGAGTGGAATTCACAATGTGTTTCATGTTTCGATGTTGAGAAAATTTCTGAGAGACCCAGAACATGTCATCCCTTTGGAGCCTTTGATTGTCAAGCAAGACCTTACCTTCGAGTCCCGGCCAGTGAAGATATTAGAAGAATCAGAGTGGGTTCTGAGAAACAAAACCTTGAAGTATGTTAAAATCCTTTGGTCACATCAGTCTGAAAGAGAGGCCACTTGGGAGTTGGAGTCCCGCATGCGAGAACAATATACCGACTGCCTGATTAAGGTAAATTGTTTAAGCTGTAATTTCCGGTATTTTTCTTTCTGTTGGATCGTTGCATGGATTCGAGGTCGAATCCTGTTAAGGGTGGTGGACTGTAATACTCCGGAACCGGTTCGGTAAAAAGAAAGAAGTCGGAGGGAGTAAAAGAAACAGTTTTCGTCGGAAAATTCCAATCACGGGGTAACGTTATTTCAGTCAACTTGGGTCGCGATCACACCTGTGGCCCAAGAGGGGCCACCGCCAATGTAGGGCCGGCCAAAGAGGGGGGGGGGCACCACTTCCCCAAACCCTAGCCGCCGCCACCTCCTCCCCCTTGAGCTGCCCCACCTCCTCCTCCACCCGGCGCCTCCCCTCCTCCCCGGCGCCTCCTCCTCCATTGGTGGCTGCCATTGGTGTTCCCCCGGAGCTGCACTCCGATCTTCCTCGCGTTCACCTTCTGGTTCTTCCTCCGCAGGGCTTTGCGCTTCCCTCGGGTTCGTGGTGTTGGGGCCGGCCAAAGGAGGAGAGGAGAGACCTTCGGGAAGTTGATCCTCGTCGTTCTTCGGGTCTACAAGGGTAACGAGAGACCCTACCGCTGTTGGATGTCTTTAGAGTTGCAAATTCAATGGTTTTAGTAGTATCATTTTATTTCTGTCTGTAGATTGATTCTGTCCAGTACGTTGTACCTCAGTTTTGGGTGTCGTAGAGGCCGAATTGGATATCTGCATCTTATGGAGAATTGATCCTGGTTTCATTAGCTTTCTTTTGGAACCTGGATCACGAATTTTCACCCAGTAGTTTAAAAGTTATGACTGTTTTACCACGTACTGCTCTGTCTGACAGAAATACTGGGTACAGTCGGTTGCACTTAGGTTTTGATCTAGTTAGAGTCAGAACCAGGTCGGCCACCCAACTAGGTTTATGAAGATAATTTCACCATGTTTCCAGGCTGATAAAGATCACTTTATTTGGATCAGTGGTCTAAAAGTTAGAGCCTTTTCTTTGGGGCTGTTCTGAATTCTGGACAGACTGTGGATATAGTTTTCAGTGGATGTTTAGACCCCTATTTTGGCCGAATTAGAGTTTACCGTCAACTAGAGTTTCGTAGCCTGTTACGTTAAAAGAAGTTGAGCACTAGTTTCAGGTATTTTGGAGCTACGGTTATTTATTGGTGAATTTTCTAGTAAAACTGCTAGGTTAGGGGTATTTGGAAGGTTTGGGTGAATTGTTCAAATTGAACCTTTTGTTTGGTTGGTTTGGCTAGAGATTGTGGGAGGGCATGCACAGCAATGTCTTACTCGTTTGTCCTCATTTGGATTATTCTATATTGTAGGCGGTGAAGCTGTGAGTGGAGGGGTACCTCAGTTACCTCCTAACCCGTCGCAGCGCGGCAGGCAAGTAACTTGCATGCTATTATTAATACAATATGTGATGTGTGAATGCATGGTTATACTTGTTTGTATATGTAGTTGAATGCCATGTGTATTTTTCCATTAATGCGTGATATTCAATCTTACCATGAGATCACATCATGTCATGCATAAATTCATAATGACCACGAAAGTGGATTTCCTTCGTAAGACCCATCAATTCCAAAGATGGGCATCCAAAACCCCATCAATTCCGAATGGGTACGTTTGTCCACCATTCCAATGTGGGCCACGTTGACTGGCCGTATGAAACGTTCTTCATACGGTAACTTTTAAGTGAACACCGACGGTGTTTCACTCGCTATCTGATATAAGTCGTGGCATGTCCATTTCCTTCATTGCATCACTTCACTTCATCCATTCATACAAAATTTGTTTCCGATAAATGTTCAATCTATGATAGTGTATATTGTTCATTGGATATTGATTGTTACTTTCAAGTACTTACTGAGTCTTTGGCTCATTCTTACTTTGTTGTTTTATTTAGGTAAATGACAAGGAAGAATGGTATCATGGAGGGTAGTTCAACACGATGCACTCACTACCCCAATCCAAAACATTTGAGAACTTAATATTGTCTTCTATTTATGCCTTGTGTTGAATTGTAATAAGCCAACTTGGCCATATTTACAGTATCTCCCTGAATTGTTTATCTCCACCCCGTTGATTAGACTTGTTGATGAATTCTGTTTCACGATATCCCGGTTGTATGCAACATCTGGTTATGCGTATTGTTGTTATTCTCCTAAAGATTAGCGGTTGTAGGTGACATCTTGACTTCCTTATAGTCAGGGTGTTACATTAATAGGGCCCTGTAAGCGTGTTGAGGTCGGAGTCCAGGTTGTGTATGCCTCTTCCCGCGGCCGCACAACCTTAGGTTGACCTCCTCAAGTTCCCCTATATATAGACGGTAGCCGGCATAGTTTAACGTGGGTTTTTCTTTGAGATTATTTTGGTTAGCAGTCTCGCCGCACGTTTGGTTGAGGAACCCCACATTGTGTGCTTCATCTATATTCGCAATACAATATCAGATTGTACTTATACTTTCTTGCTTGTGTTCTCGATTCGCATGCAGGAGATAGCCTTCTTGGCGAGGTCAATCGCGTTCGGCACGGCTGATAACCATCGGAGCAGTGGTGTAGTGATTGCAGGAGGTTTGATCTATTCTGGTCGGATCCTTCGAATCATCAACGTTGAGTTCTCCACAATCGACTTATCAGTACCTTTCGAAAGATCGGACCATAGACTCATCAAACTACTCCCAACGAAAATTAACATCAAAATAGTACATGCATATATACATTTTCAATCAAGATATTTGTATTGAAAGAAATAGGAGCAAGATGATCAAAGGGGGCTTCTTTTCATGCTAGGGATATTCGACTTGCTGCAGAGGATCACTCTTGTATACGCTAGAATCGTTGAAACCTAGCTAAAGAATAGAAAAAATCAATAATAACGGATAACACCGAATAAACTTAAAAATTCAGAATCATCCAAAAATTATGAACTTTACACAGAAGGTAGAGCATGATGTTAAATAAATTTATAAATAAAAATTACTTGATTTGGATGTTCCATGCAAAAGTTATAGCCAAACCAAGATCGTCGGGACATAAAAATCAAGAAAAATAGGGATCAATTACTATCCATTCGAAACCCGATCCTTCGCAAATTTCCAGAAGGGTGGTGACTTTGAAAATTTTATGGGAGTCATAGCACCACATGATATGAACAATGAAATTTGATTCACCTTATTTGGAGTTAAAATGTATTTTCTAGGATTTTTCAAAGTCATAAAAGTAGTGCACAAATTATTTGTAAAACAAGATTTTCAGAGACAGTAACATACTCAAAATCTATTATGTAATAAAGTACAATAACAGAAGATTCCAAAAAATTAATTTTACTCCATTTGGAGTTACAGAGAAATACTTATGCATTTTTCAAGTTGAATCCATTTTTAGTGCAAAATAATACTAAACCGAAAGTAATTGTACTAACAATAATTTTTGGAATAGTAACAATATTTAAACCAATTTTAGGTTAAAGTACATTTAAAAAGGAAGCCAACAAAATTTGAACCATCTAAAAGGAGTTAAAATGAATTACTTATGCAATTTTGAAGTTTAAAACAATTAACAATACACAAATTACTCAATTCAGATTTTATAAAAGTATTAATAACTTTTTATATCGAGGACTTCCTAGCTACAGACACTGACCAGTGGGCCCCACCATTTCTATTTCCTTTTATACTTAAATCCTGATTTATCTCTCTTTCGACATGTGTGTCCCGCATGTCATAGACTGAGTCCATGAGCATAGTACGTGGACTAGAGTTCACAGCATAGTTCCGGTCCACGCGGTGGGTTACTGAGCCATAAATGGTCTCAGGCCCATGCGTTAGTGGGTTGGCACGGTACTCAGAGAGTTAAAGCGCATGGATTTCTGTTCAAGGAACTACCAGTCGGCGAAACTAGGCATCATTAAGTCTTTGATTTATCAATGATTAAACCTTAACAACATGGATTTGGTTCTAAATCTCGATGCTACAGTAGCTGTCCGAGTTCAGAAAGAGAGGCGCTCGTGGCCGTGATCTTGCTGGGCGTCTCACCGGCGATCCCGTGCATTGCGGCGCCAACAAAGGCCCAAAACGAAACCCTGAGCCCTAGACGAACCTATGGGTGGCCCGGATATCACCAGAGGTGAGCCAGAGCAGCGACGCGATGCGCAAAGGCTGCGGCGAGCTTCGGCTAACATCGATCTGCGCGAAGCAAAGGTGTCTACAGAAAAATGATGTGTGCATGGGCACTAGTCAAGTTTAGTGACCTTACTGGAAGCTCGAGAGCAACCGGAGAAAGTTGAAGGTTTGCCGTCGATGAGAAACAGAGGCAGCGAGGGAAGCTTCAACATGGAGAGCTCACCGTGAGCAAGGAGGAAGGGAAAGGGAGGTAGGAGCAGCTTAAGAGATGTTAGTAGACGGTAATATCTCAAGGAATTGATGAGCACCTCACCGTACCAGAGTCGGGGAAGAAGGGAAGTGCTTTCGGCCAAAAGAGAAGAAAACCAAATTCTGGTGATTCCTGTGAATGCAAGCCAAAATTGGGTTAGGGGAATTGAGGATGGTGATCAGAGGAGTAATGTGACGCGAATGGAATTCCAAAGGAACCACTAAGGCGGTTGGGTGTAGCGGAGGCGTCTCGGCTGAAGCTCTAGAGCTTGAGCTCCAATTGCGTTCTCGCTCGGTCCAGTGGGAGAAAAGTGACAGGGGGTTTGGTGATGGTGAAAGAGGGAGAAGGGTGCTCCTGGTGGGCTACTTATAGCTCCATGGTGAGCTTGGTCCATGCGCTGCCAGGAGCGACAATGATGCGATGGCGAGGTGACCGAGTCAGGGGTGAGCGTGGTTGATGCGGCCAAACCACGGGTGCAAAGTCTCAAACGGTGGGCAGAGCCATTGAACGATGACGAACGGTGGAGCGCGCTGGAGCTCTCTCAGCGAGCTGGCGTGAGCGTGAAGGCTGCGTGGAGAAGAAGAACAGGCCGGTGGGGCCTGCGGTTCAGCGGCAGAGAGGTGAGGCGCGGTCGGTGTCTGGCTTAGGTGGTTCGATCGAGCCGAGTTGGTTCGGGCTCGGTCGGACCGGAGGAACAATGAAATAAAACTTTTGATAAAAAGGCTGAGATGTTTGGGAATTTTTAGAGGTAGTTGTTTGACTCCAAAAATTCTGAAATTTCTATGGAAGGTTACGACTCTTTGCACAACCTTGTATAAAATTTCCGTAGTTTTTAATGCACTACATTTTTATATAGAAATGTTCCAAGTTTTAGTTCTAGGGTTTTGACCTTGGAACTAACTGGTTTAACTAGCCCTTTAAAAATAGTAAATAAAATCTAAAAATTATGAAATTTTTTAGAGGTGTCACTAGGAAGTTTCAAAAGCTAGGAAAAATATTTCCAGAAGATGATCACAAGATTTGATTAAAAAGTATTCAAGGATTATGCTTCTAGTCAATTGCAGCATTAGTTTTTTTTGAAATCAATAGATCCTTTTAAAGATTTTTCAAAAAATTCAAATAACAACATGATGCAACAAAAGTTTTAAATTCTTCTCATTTTCATACATTAGAAACACAAACCAAGTTTGGGATGTTACAATACCCGCCCACCTAGAAGAGATAACAACTTTGTGACAGCAAAGAAAGTTGCTGAGAAGTATGAAAAGTTGAGCAGTGACAATTATCGGGACCAAAAATGCAATTCTGAACCCTCTGTATATTCTGAACTAGTGCACATAGTGTCAACATAAATAAATATCGATTCACACAAGACGAATAATAGCATAAACGATTAATTTGATTAATAAATAAGGGTTCTGACCTTATGGTCTAGTCAACATTTATTGAGCCTCGTAGGGCTAACAATAATTAAATAAGCAGTGAAACAAATAAACTTCAGCAGCATCCCATCAATTCACTATAGGCAACTGACTGGGATCAAGAACTAACGATTAACACCTTCATAGAAATCTAACTCAAAGATCGGCGAAGACTCCTCCACTTCTATTGATTGATTATAGCAAGTATCAGTACACAATTGTACTAGCAAGTCATACCACAAAATGCAATTTATAGATGATAGCTGTAACACCCCAGCCCAACACTGAGCCTAGAATGCCACCACACTACTCTTCATACTAATAATTATCGACACACTATAAAATTACAGCAAGGAAATAACGATAATCATATCAATGGATCACAAAAAGGGCAATGCATAATTATGGATCAAGCGACAATAAATAAGCAATGGGAATTATAACCAAGTAAATAATCCGAAGTAGCATCAACCAATGAATCCAAATTAATAAAGCAAACAGTCTAGTCCAAATAATGTCCTAAACTTTATTCAACTTCTAACATGTCCAAGTGTAATCCAATTCTGAATGAAAAGATTAAGATGGTAAATGATCATAAGTGGTCCATGTGCTCTACTCGCCTCGCCACGGCCTTCTCAAGATCACCTAAAGACAACAATAGAGCAAGGGTGAGTCCACGACTCAAGAAACACATCCATAAACAACGAACAATAATAAATCAACAGCATTCAATAACTTCATTATCATCACATGCACTTCCATTAATATTCTCATCCATTAATCTCATGTATCAATGCAAAACTAATCTACATGTCCACATGCACTTCTTTCGCGTATACCGGTATAGCATGAGTGAATGCTCGCGACAACATTCACTCTCAAGCCCGTTCCTTCTCAAGGATCGGGGACCTCCTCCACTCCCGTGGAGTTGTGATCAATCATGATCACCTTCTCTTATGCAAAGATGCTTATGAATGCAAACATGCAAACTCCATCATAAACATCATATCCAACTTTTCATCATGTCCATTAACAATATAATTCCATACCATTCCATTGCTTGCAATTAAACAAAATAAAAGCACAACAATAATGGTAATAGAAGATAAAGAAAACAGTGATCGATCATTGATCGCTGTCTACCATGCACTTGCCTTTACTAGTTGCGACGCACAATTTGACTAGCAGATGGCAACAAGTACGACGCCTCTCCTACATTAAATACACAAATCTCAATACAAGCTATAGCAACAAGAATAGCAATCAATATACTTCGCTCCTACCCGTCCCCAAATATACCACGCTACTCCGGTACCGACTAGTTACCCATTGCTGCCCTGTTACTAAAAAGAGCGTAACTTTTGACTCGAAAGTCCGATCACCACAAACCACCCCATTCTGGATTCTTTATAAAATTATCCACATTTTCTTAGATTACAAAGACTTCTAATTAAATCATCTAACCCTCCGTATTTAGCCCCGAAAGCCGATCTGTCCGCTTCGGAACAGCAGTCTTACTAAATTCATAACTTTTGTTTTACTCAACCAAAATTCGCGTTCTCAGATTCTACAGAACCATTGGACAATTATCTACAACTTTCATGTAGATCAAAAACTCTAATTAGTGGATTTACTATTTTTAATCTACAGTCTACCAAAACAGCGCCGGAAGACGACAACCGTAAAAACAGCAGCCTTCCGAAAATCATAACTCAAAATCTACTTGTCCGATTGACATAATAAAACATGCTATAGAAAGATATCGAAATTATCTACGATTAACTAGTAGATGAGATTTCCAAATTCCGCCATTAAGATAACCGAATAAATCGCTCAACAGAACAGCGTTCTAAACCAATCTACTATTCAATTTTTCCCCGACTAAAGGCGATAATTACTTTCTTCTAATCTTGTTCTAAATCCTTCTCTAGCCAAACGTGTGCACTAATTAGCTAATCAAGTACCGATTCGGCTTAAAGCCAATAACTACTACTAATCACTTTATTAGTCAAAGCAATAACTCACCTATTCAACCGGCCGATTAGCTTGGTTTCACGCGGCGTTGACGTTGCAAAGAAGAAGACCGGCAGACCGCAAAGAAGACGCGCGAGTTAGCTCGGCTTAGCGGCAGATCCTCGCTGGTTCGGCTCGCACAAGCGCAATGACGTAGATCAACCGCGGCGGGCGAGGCGCCCACGCACGGGGGCAAGACCACTCGCAATTGCAGAACGCAACAAGAAGACTAGCACTCTCGGGCCGGTAGCAGAAAGGCTCTCTACCGATCAAGACACGGCCTGCAGCGGCAGAAAACAAGACGCAGAGCAAAGGTGCAAAGAATGCAGTCGTTAGCAGGGATGTGCAGATTTCAGAGAAAAGAAAAAGTCGGTGGCAGCTACAAGAAACTCCCGTGGAAAGAAGAAAGAAATTGGCGGCTGCTCGGTGGAAAGAAAAATGCTAGGGTTTTCTAGAATTTCCACCGTCTACTTATATGGCTCTTAAAAAAAATCCTGAAATATTCTATTTTCACAAATCCCTTTTATTTAATTACGCAAAAACCCTAAATTCTTTAATTACTTAACTTATTATTATTATTGCTATTAATATGATTTTCAGAATATTACATTCTACCCCCCTTAACGGAATTCGACCCCGAATTCTATTCGCCGTTCTACTCAAATAAAAACTACACTGCTGAAATTAAACAATCAAATAACACGTACCCGACGTGAACAACTCCGGATATAGCTCGCGCATGCGAGACTCCAACTCCCAAGTCGCCTCTCTCGATCGATGATCGCCCACAAAGACCTTAACGATACCAACGTCTTGTGCCTCAAAGACTCGCTCCGACCTCTCCAGAATGCGCGCCGGACGCGACTCAACTGTGAGATCTTGCTCAATAGTCAGCGGCTCTAATGAAATCTTATGCTCTGGATCTCTCAAAAATTTTCTCAGCATCGAGACGTGAAACACATTATGAACTCCACGCATGGACTCGGGCAGGTCCAGGCGGTAGGCTAACTTCCCAATTCTTGCAATAATCAGGAACGGTCCAACGTACCTCGGGCTAAGCTTCCTCCGTACCGAACCAACAATGCCTTTAGTGGGAGACACTCTCAAGAGCACTGTCACCCACCGCAAACTCCAAGTCACGCCTCATATCAAGATAACTTTTCATGCTCGCTCAGCCGCTAATGATTCTCGCCTCACCATGGCCACACGCCAACGGTCTTCAATCCGGTCCGACCTAAAATCGCTTTCTCCAATCGCATCCCAACAAAGTGGCGATTCGCACTTCCGCCCATAGAGAACATCAAATGGCGGCTCTAATATCGAATGGTAACTATTATTATAAGCAAACTCGCAAGTGGCAATCGGTCCTCCCAACTACCCTTCCAAGATAGAACACAAGATCGCAACATGTCCTCTAAAGTCCGAATAGTACGCCTCGATCGCCCATCTGCTCGAGGGTGAAACGCAGACTAAGGCGGAGTTGTGTGCCCAATGCACTCGCAGACTCTCCCGTAACTTGGAGACAAACTTGCATCCTCGCTGAAATGATGGTCTTTGGCACACCATGCAGCCTTACTATCTCACGCACATAAATAGGAGCTAGGTCACTCATTGAATTTGTCGTGCGAATAGGAATGAAGTGCGCAGATTTGTGAATCGATCCACCACTACCCAAATCGCATCCTTCCTCGCGGCGAACGAGGCAACGCCACCACAAAGTCCATAGAGATATCATCCCAAGGCCACTGGGTACCTCCAAAGGTCGCAATAACCTCGCGGGACGCTTGTGTTCGACTTTCACTTGTCGACAAACACCACAAGAAGCCACATAATTAGCAATGTCCACCTTCATTCTTTTCCACCAAAAATTCGTTTCAAATCTCGATACATCTTAGTCTCACCAGATGAATAAGGTACGGAGTGCGATGTGCCTCCTCAAGATATCATCTTTGACCTCCGCCTTTGCAGACGCAAAGGCGGCCTTTAAACCTCAAAGTACCGTAATCGTCCATACTAAAATCACTCTCTTTGCCCTCGCCCGCACGCTTCCTAACCTCCCGTAGTAACCGGTCACTCACTGCGTGCTTCCAGACACGGCCCGAATAGCCGACTCAAGAATCAATCGTGTCTCAACATGTGATGTGCCCGCATAACAATAAGATATTCCCATGCGATCAAAATCAGCAATAAGGCAATCTAGAGTAGCAGGAGTCGCCTTGCGACTAAGAGCATCAAGAACTACATTGGCCTTGCTCGATGATATCTTGAATAGTAAGATCGTAATCCTTGATCAACTCCAACCACCTCCTTTGCCTCAAATTCAGATCCTTCGAGTGAAGATATACTTGAGACTCTTATGATCCGTGAAAATATCACAAGGCTCGCCAGATAGATAATGCCTCCAAATCTTGAGAGCAAAACAACCGCGCCAACTCCAAATCATGAGTGGGATAATTCGCTCGTGCTTCTTTAACTGCCTCGACGCATAAGCAATCACCTTACCGCCTTGCATGAGAACACACCAAGACCCACTCGAGACGCATCTGAAAAGACTGTGAATCGCTTCCCCGGCTCGGGAAGAGTGAGAATAGGAGAGGTCACCAACCTGTCCTTCAAAATGCGGAAACTGCGCTCACACTCATCGGTCCCACCGAATCGCACACCTTTTCGAGTAAGCCGAGACATCGGCTTGGCAATGATAGAGAAATCCTGCACAAAACGCCGATAATAACCAGCCAAACCCAAGAAACTCCTCACCTCCTTCACACTAGTCGGCCTCTTCCAATCCACCACTGTGGAGACCTTACTAGGATCAACAAAGAATACCACGAGGGTTAATCACATGACCCGTAAAACCCACTTCAAATCCGAACTCACACTTCTTCAACTTAGCATAGAACTTGTGCTCTCTCAAAGTATCTAAAACCAACCTCAAATGCCGCTCATGGTCCTCATTGGTCTTGGAATAGATAAGAATGTCATCAATAAACACCACCACGAAATCATCTAAATACTCGTGCAACATGTTGTTCATGGTCTCCATAAAAATGGCAGGCGCATTAGTCAATCCAAAAGACATAACTTTATACTCATAATGCCCATACCGTGGAGAAAGCGATCTTCTCAACATCTCGCCACGCACCGGATTTGATTATACCACGATCGAGATCGATCTTGGAGAATACTTGAGCTCCATTCAAGCGATCAAACAAGTCCTCAATGCGGGCAATGGATATTTGTTCTTGATTGTGATCGCATTAAGTGCGCGTAATCAATACACATGCGCCAACTCCCATCCTTCTTCTCAGTGAATAGAACAGGAGCTCCCCACGGCGATACGCTACGCCCGATCAAACCTTTAGCCAACAAATCATCCAAACTGCTTCTTCAACTCGTCCCAAACGGACGTGCTAATCGATATGGAGACATCGAGATGGGACGAGTACCGGAACAAGATCAATGCGAAACTCCACGCCTCGCGCAGTGGCAATCCCTAAGCTCACCGGGAACACATCCGATAATCACTAACCACCGGAATCTCCTCAATCTGCGAAGCCACGCCGCTTCTCAAAGAAGAGCTAAAAGAAGCCCGCCATCGCACGACCCGGAACAAATCCGCCAACATCGAAAGAGAGCGCGAGGCGCACTTCGAAAGGTCAACGTCTCCCACGGGTGCGCATGCAGACCGTTTCTACGTAAAGGATATCACGGCTCGATAAGAGTGCAACCAATCCATACCCAAGATAACATCGAACGGCTCCATTTGTATAACTATCAAATTCGCCGTGAACTTCTCTCCATCAATAACAATAGAACACCCAGACAAACAGAGAGCTAGCAATAATACCCCGTGAGAACTAACTAACACCGATCGAGAAATCCATTGCATACTCAAGTTCGCTCTCCTAGCAAACGCCATCGACACAAACGAAAAGGTAGCCCCTGAATCAAAAAGGACTAAAGCATCAAACGAATCCACAAGCAAAGTACCTGTCACCACGTCAGGACGACCCGCGGACTCATTGTGGGCATGGCGTACACTCTGTGGCGCCATGGCGAAAAGAAGACGACGGCGGCGGCGAGCCCCAACAATCTTTGTGGCGGTGCGGTAAAGCCGGTCCGGCAACTGAAGCGGTGCGAAGGTGGCGGCCGCCAGAGTACCCTACCGAGGCGCCCAAGCAAGGAAATGGCATCGCCGAGGAGCAATCATCATCCGAAAGATCCTCGAGCGGGACCCATCAAGAAGAAGATGGCACAGCTCCCACTTGATCACGCTTAGCGGGTTTCGCGACACACCGCTCCTTGTGACCCGGTCGGCCACACCGACGGCAATCACCCGTCCAAGTGCACTCAGCAGGCGGTGTCCATCACCGCACTTAAAGCAAAGCATGCCCGCCTCGGGACAGACGAAGAGCCGAGTACACGCAAAAGGACGAGGCGCCAAGAAGGAACGGCCTCGATCGCTAGACACGAAAGATCGCGGTCCTCCTTGAATTTCTTGAAAGCGTGAGCAATGCACCCACTTCCCTCACTAGAGCTCCTCTTCCGTCACCACGAAACTACTACCCACCGAGGCTTGCTGCGCCTTTGTGAGTCAGATCTCCAACTCCATGCCCTCGGCTTGCTCCACCACGAGCAGTAATCACGAGTGGAGTAGCTCCCAACACATGTCGGTACTCGTGGATTGAGACCCGACGGAACCTCTTGGCTTTTGCAGATCATCGTTCACATCAAGGAACAAAGCGAACCAAGTTGTTGAACTCACCTCATACTCAAGAATAGACCTCTTCCCGAGCAAAGGTCGTCAAGGCAACCTCCATCTTCTCAACAAACGAGTAGGGTAGAACTTCCCTTGAATTGATCAACAAAGTCCTCCCAAGTGATGGCCCTTGAGTGGCGGTCCTCAAGACAACACGCCTCCCACCAAATATCGCTTGCCCTTTCAATCGAAAGGCTACAAACGGACCCTCGAGGTGAAGACATCTCCAAAGCTCCAAAGCGCCTCTCCATGTAGCGCAACCAGTCCACGCTCGACCGGTGTGCCCGACAGTCAAACGAATCAAACCTCAACCCCATCCACTCTCGAAGTGACATCCGCGCCTCAGGAACCGGTGGATGTGCGACAGGAGCAACAACAGATGCCGCAGCAACAGGGGCTGCCGGCGCCTGTTGACGAAGAGCACGGATCTCTCCCACCAACTCTCTCAAAGAAAGCGAGTCTCATCTCGACCCCAACCGAGGCGGGTCAACAAAGAACCCCTCGCCATCGACTCATCTCGCACAGGAGGTGGCTCCACGGAACCTCGCCCGCGGCCACGACCTCCACGACCGCGGCCACCACGACCACGTCCTCTACCTCTCGGCATAGCTATCAACCACAATCAACAACACACAATGAGTTCAAAGCTCAAAATAAACTCATCCATCAATGAACAACATAACGGAAGCGTAAAACTATATTCGTACCTCTCTCTAACCTACTGTGCACTAGTGTGTCAAATTTTAGGTTAGTTAACCATTAGCAAATTTTAGTTGATTTACTAATACTAAAACAAATTTTAACAATTTTAGTTTGCCTAAGTTGTTAATCTATTCACCACGGACCTAAAGCCCGCTCTGATACTAATCAGAATAACCTCACCAACACCGAGCCTAGAATGCCACCACACTACTCTTCATACTAATAATTATCGACACACTATAAAATTACAGCAAGGAAATAACGATAATCATATCAATGGATCACAAAAAGGGCAATGCATAATTATGGATCAAGCGACAATAAATAAGCAATGGGAATTATAACCAAGTAAATAATCCGAAGTAGCATCAACCAATGAATCCAAATTAATAAAGCAAATAGTCTAGTCCAAATAATGTCCTAAACTTTATTCAACTTCTAACATGTCCAAGTGTAATCCAATTCTGAATGAAAAGATTAAGATGGTAAATGATCATAAGTGGTCCATGTGCTCTACTCGCTCTCAGTTACGGCCTTCTCGAAGATCACCTAAAGACAACAATAGAGCAAGGGTGAGTCCACGACTCAGCAAACACATCCATAAACAACGAACAATAATAAATCAACAGCATTCAATAACTTCATTATCATCACATGCACTTCCATTAATATTCTCATCCATTAATCTCATGTATCAATGCAAAACTAATCTACATGTCCACATGCACTTCTTTCACAGATATCAGATAGCATGAGTGAATGCTCGCGACAACATTCACTCTCAAGCCCGTTCCTCCTCAAGGATCGGGGACCTCCTCCACTCCCGTGGAGTTGTGATCAATCATGATCACCTTCTCTTATGCAAAGATGCTTATGAATGCAAACATGCAAACTCCATCATAAACATCATATCCAACTTTTCATCATGTCCATTAACAATATAATTCCATACCATTCCATTGCTTGCAATTAAACAAAATAAAAGCACAACAATAATGGTAATAGAAGATAAAGAAAGCGTTGATCGATCATTGATCGCTCTACCATGCACTTGCCTTTACTAGTTGCGACGCACAATTTGACTAGCAGATGGCAACAAGTACGACGCCTCTCCTACATTAAATACACAAATCTCAATACAAGCTATAGCAACAAGAATAGCAATCAATATACTTCGCTCCTACCCGTCCCCAAATATACCACGCTACTCCGGTACCGACTAGTTACCCATTGCTGCCCTGTTACTAAAAAGAGCGTAACTTTTGACTCGAAAGTCCGATCACCACAAACCACCCCATTCTGGATTCTTTATAAAATTATCCACATTTTCTTAGATTACAAAGACTTCTAATTAAATCATCTAACCCTCCGTATTTAGCCCCGAAAGCCGATCTGTCCGCTTCGGAACAGCAGTCTTACTAAATTCATAACTTTTGTTTTACTCAACCAAAATTCGCGTTCTCAGATTCTACAGAACCATTGGACAATTATCTACAACTTTCATGTAGATCAAAACTCTAATTAGTGGATTTACTATTTTTAATCTACAGTCTACCAAAACAGCGCCGGAAGACGACAACCGTAAAAACAGCAGCCTTCCGAAAATCATAACTCAAAATCTACTTGTCCGATTGACATAATAAAACATGCTATAGAAAGATATCGAAATTATCTACGATTAACTAGTAGATGAGATTTCCAAATTCGCCATTAAGATAACCGAATAAATCGCTCAACAGAACAGCGTTCTAAACCAATCTACTATTCAATTTTTCCCGACTAAAGGCGCTAATTACTTTCTTCTAATCTTGTTCTAAATCCTTTCTAGCCAAACGTGTGCACTAATTAGCTAATCAAGTACCGATTCGGCTTAAAGCCAATAACTACTACTAATCACTTTATTAGTCAAAGCAATAACTCACCTATTCAACCGGCCGATTAGCTTGGTTTCACGCGGCGTTGACGTTGCAAAGAAGAAGATTCGGCAGACCGCAAAGAAGACGCGCAGTTAGCTTTGGCTTGGCGGCCAGATCCTCGTTGGTTCGGCTCGACAGCGCAATGACGCAGATCAACCGCGGCAGCTCGGGCGACGTCCACGCATTGTGGGTAGACCACTCGCAAGAAGCGAAAAAGCAGAAGACTAGCACTCGGGCCGGCAGCAGAAAGGCTCTCTACCGATCAAGACACGCGCTTGGCAGGAAAAAACACATAGAGCAAGAATACAAAGAATGCAGTCGTTAGCAGCGGCAGCAGATTTCCAGAGAAAAGAAAAAGCTGGCGGCTGGCTTCGGCGCAAACTCCCAGGGAAAGAAGAAAGAAATTGGCGGCTGCTCGGTGGAAAGAAAAATGCTAGGGTTTTCTAGAATTTCCACCGTCTACTTATATGGCTCTTAAAAAAAATCCTGAAATATTCTATTTTCACAAATCCCTTTTATTTAATTATGCAAAAACCCTAAATTCTTTAATTACTTAACTTATTATTATTATTGCTATTAATATGATTTTCAGAATATTACAATAGCTTATTCCAAAGGAATGACTTCTGTGGTTGTTTTGCATGAAGCAATATTTGTAATTGAAAAAAAATAATAGATTGAGAACATATTTAAAACAAATAAACAGTAGTAGTTTAACAGTTGTTTTCACAAAGACACAAAGCCTAATCAAATTATTTTACATAGACATATGACTTAGATCACACAACTCTCATCCCAAATATTTTTTGAAAATCTAACCCTCATGTGAAATCCCCGAGCATATCCATGACCGCAGACGCAACGATTCAAATAGATTGTTTAACACTTTGTACAAGTTGTACACTTTACCCATAAGATATAACCAGTGTTGCAAGTACTAATCATAATAAAACCTTTCGGAAACTTCTTCTCAAACATTGACTCTCCCGGTGTGCTTTGCCGTCATCCAACCTATACACACTGATTTGGTATGACACACATCGTTGGACAGGGAAGTAGCGAACCGTCCTGCGATGTGATCTACCTAGTAGTCCACACCTCCACCCACCACTGAGCTCCTAACCTACAGCCTGAGTTGTCAATGTTGAGAATGCATAACTTACTAAGTTAGGTCCATCCCATACTAGGCATGTGGTCGTACAGTAAAGCTCAGTTCAATGGCGCACAAAGTTAAGTCCTTAATTGACTAAGATAAGACTTCTAATTTCTAACTGTGCCACAAAGATTATCATTCACATTCACAAAGTTCCACCATATCACTTAGTATCCACCACTTGCTTCTGTCTAAATCCTTTCCCACCCTGTTGGTTAAGTGCAACATATGCTATCAAAAGTAATAACACAAAGCACACAGTTTTACACAAAGTTCTATAGTAACTTAATCAAATTTATAATTGCAACTCAAATGATATGTGTGACTCATAGCATGGATAAGCAATACTATTCGTCTAACCAACCCACGTTGGTGCTATGATAATACCAACTAAATAATGAACCAACCTAGGGTGACAAAGATCATGATGTTACAATAAGCAAGGTGGATATAAACAATTAGGATTAATAACTAAACTCAAAAGCATTGAAATAAATATTTAAAGTAGAATGCAGTACTTTGAATCAAATCAGTTTTTAAAACTGGGTTCAACATGATCAAAGGTATAACTTGCCTTGGAATAGATCTTGGTACTAGTTTTGGTCTTGGTGAACTCCTCCTTCCTCGAAATTCCCCGAAGTATCAACGTCTACTCGCAAACGAAGCAAATAAATAAAAACAGAGAGGAAAACTAACTCCAAAAATTAAATAAAATCTTATAAAAATAGAGCTCAAATTTAGATGAATTTAGGAATTTGAATGAGCTCAATCGGAGTTAGGATGAATAAGATATGGCTTCTAGAAGATCTAATCTAAAGAAAATACTCAAAAAGGAATTCGAGTACTATTTATCGAGCACTGTACATCGAGTAATGTTCAACAATTTTGATTTCACAGTCGTAGAAGGTTACAACTACCTAGTCATAGAAGGTTACGACTACCTGGTTGTAGAAGATCCTACGGGTTTGCGGGTTCATGGAACAGTGATCTAGCTGGTGGACCCACATGATATAGACATGGTGTATTGTGAACTAGGTTTACACCAGATCGGATCTGGGTTAGGGTTCGGACATGACACACAAGCACTGACACGGCCAACCGAGCAAACACGTGGGCAGTATGAGTTGATGTGGCACACACGTGCGCCTACGAGTATAAGTGGCTCGACACGTGTGCTCACAAGTTGATGTGGCACGACACATCGACAAGACGATGGTGAGGCTCGTGTTAGTCCAGCAACGATAAACGACGGTGCTTCGCTGGTGGCAAATGCACGCACTGGCTAGAACAGGTTATTGCTCACATACTGGTACTGTTACGGGAGATCGTCAGAGTTGGCCGGAAGTGGCGACGAAGCGGTAGAGTAGGAGCGGCGGTTATCGATGATGAACACCAGTCGCATCTCGTGGTCGTGAAGGGATGCTGGAGGTAGCTCTGGTGATGGCAAAGATGACGGCGTGGTCGACGACGACGAGGCAGCAAGAATGATGGCGCAATTCAAAGAAAACGAGCTTCACTTGAAAACCCTAATTCTCCGATTGCGGCGCCGCTAGGGTCTATAGGTGCGGCGGCTTGGGGTTTCGGGATCAGGGCAAGGAGGTGAATCTTGGGGTGCTATTTATAGGCCTTGATTGTATTGGATTTGGAAAACCCTAAATCGAGTTCGAGACGAACAAGGAAGAGAGATAAGATTTGACACGGTTTGCTAGGATCTTTTAGTTGGATATTCAATCTTGTCGTTACGAGCTCGAACCTCTGACAATGGTGAACGTGGGCGAGGCGCGGCACGAGGAAGGCGATGGAAGGGGGACGACGACCACTTGACAGGTGGGGCCCACCTGGCAGAGGAACAAGGGAGCGGGCTGGCGCTGCTGTGCGAAAATGGGATGAAAGGAAAAGGAATGGACCAGGTCAAGGAAGATTTGGCTCATGAGCTTTTATGAGAATATTAATTAATTTTTCTTTTTAGAAAATACAAAAGATGCAAATGGTGATTAGAAAATAGAAAATGAACTCGAAAAAATTCTAGAAAAATCTAAAATATATATCCCAGCCCATATAATCCAAATAAAATAGTTTTGACAATAATTGATATTGACATTAATCATATTAAATTATTTTGATACTGAAATTCCATATTAAGCTTTATAAAAAATTCAAACAAAAACTGAAGGGTGAATTTTCCAACTACTAACTATTCAAAAGGGTTTTTAAAACTCAAAAAATTGGGATGTTACAACAATCCTACATAGAGCATTCAAAGCCTGAAATCCACAGTGCAAGAGGAAATGTTTGCAAATATCAACATTTTAAAGGTCAAGAGAGCAAAGGCAACTGTGATGCAAAGGTTGATGGTGTTGGAGATATGCCCTAGAGGCAATCATGGAGATAATTGTATCACGCTTGTGTTTATGAGTTACAATATAAATGTCATTATGTTCCTTGGATGAATTATTATTTATAAAGATTAACAAGTATGTGAATTGTTGGTGAAACTCTTTAACAGTTGTATGATGTCATTCTAAAGGTATCATTGGTTGGATGTCAATAGTCGGGACTCTATTGACTTATTGACCAGCATACGTATTGATTGATGACTATGTTTCACCGGTCACAGATACGGGGATATCGAATCAATAATGTGAGCACATGTTAGAGACACTATTGAGATTGTTATGATTTTATGTATCATTATTTGGTCTCAAGCAATGATGATTTATAATCCTTAGACCTGAGATCAGCATGGTTTCCAACATGTGTAATAGTATACTTTGGGGGTTACCAAATGCTACTATGTAACTAGGTAGTTATAAATGTAGCTTTCGAGTATGCTATGAAACATGCGGAGGGATGTGACTAGTCGGATATGGGATTTGCCCCTCCTAACTGTCGGGATATGAATATGCAAATTCGTACCCTTTGTGTATATTGCACTAGTCCAGGATAAGGCTAGTGCACACAATAACGACATTGATGAAACACCATGTAACACCCTGACCCAAAATCGGCTCAATGCCCAGCCCACCGTGGGGCGGACCCGCCCACACATAGCACCCTACTTACACTTTCGTCCTCGCTTCGTGTAAAAGGGTTAACCCGGAGGTGCTACGTTTGGATCCAACAGGCATTATATACTACTACAACTCACTTGAGACAAGCAATGTGGGACTAATCCCACCACACAACTCCTCATGGGCCACATGGGCCACACTACGAAAGCAGGTGCCGGGCATTACATTCACCCCTCAAGGGCCGACGCCTCGGCAAAGATACCGCATACGCGGCAAATGCCAGTAACCACCCCTAAGACACGCCCCGCGCGTGCGTCGTTTGCGGACATATGCCATGCCATGTGTCCACTCCGCCCACATGTGCCATGCGCCATATGCCGCGCCGTCTCCGCACGCGCCTGCAAACAAGGTTGATGCTCGATACCATCCGTAACACCGACCCAAAATCGCTCAATGCCCATTTCACCGGGCGGACTCGCCCACACATAGCACCCCACTTACACTTTCGTCCTCGTTTCGTGTAAAAGGGTTAACCCGGAGGTGCTACGTTTGGATCCAACAGGCATTATATACTACTACAACTCACTTGAGACAAGCAATGTGGGACTAATCCCACCACACAACTCCTCATGGGCCACAGGGCCACACTACGAGCAGGCCGGGGCATTACACACCATTCCATATACAAAGATAACTAAGAAATATGCAATTACTCAATGATTATCAGAGTAGCAACCTTATGGTCGAAGCTTACAATTAATGCCTCAGAAGGCAAATATATCAAATAAGCAATAGCGGAAGGAAACATAATAACTTCAGTGTATCCTATCCATATGCCTACATGCAATCGACTGGGGTAGCACGACCTAGTTCTCCGCGATCCTTCAAGTAGTTATTGATGACCAGCGATGAACTGATGCAGTCTACATCAACTGAGCAAGATTGTTTATAGCAAGAGTGAGCACATGGGGTACTTAGCAAATTGTACCACATAATACAATTATAGATGATGGCTTATTCCAAAGGAAATGGCTTCTATGGTTATTTTGTGAAAAGCAATAGTTGCAATTGAATATTGATAATAGATTTAAAGTGTAAGTTAAAACAGTAATCATAATAAGTAAACAAGAGTCTTCACAAAGTTCATACAACTTAAACCAATTCTTTCACACAAACTTCCCTTCCACAATGTTTTTTATAAATCTACCATTCAGGTAAATCACCGAGTATGTCCATGACTGAGGGCGCAACTATTTGAATAGGTTATTAACACCCTGCAGAGGTTATACAGCTTTACCCACAAGATACGAACACTTGATCAGAGTAAATCATAACAGAACATTTAAGAAACTTCATCTCGACAATTGACCCTCCCGATGTGCATACACCTGGCACCAAAACTTCACTCAGGTCATTGGTCCGACGCACACTATTGGACACGTAAACAACAAACTGTCTATAGATTTGACCCTACCAAATAGTCCACACCTCCACCCTGGCACGAAGCTTAACCTACTACCTGAGCAGTTAATGTCGAGACTCCATAACTTTTACAAAGACTTCACTCACCAGCGTGTCATCGTCTTCAACCTGGACTCCCCTGGAGTCCCGATGCCGCACGCGCCGCCCTTGCCTCCGAAGTTGGATTCCTCTCTGCCGCTATAAAAGGCCACCCAACCCCTCTATTCTCTTCGCCTCTCCTCCCTCTCCAAAATCCCTAAGGTGCCACACCCTCGCTCTCCTTCCCGGTGCCGCATTGTCGCCGGCAATCTTCTCGGCCGAACCTCCTTCGCTGCCGTCTTCTGCCGCCGGCAGTGCGACCGATGCCATCGGAATCACTATAGCTCTAGCTACCCGGTGCAGCCCTCGTCTTCGCTCGCCGGTGCTTCCTCCACCGTTGCCGCCTCGTCCGGCAACGCCGCCTCGTCACCACCGCCGCCATTGTCATCGCCACCGGTGAGTCGTCGTCGCCCGACCCCAGCCACCACCCCCCTCAGCTTCGCCACTTCCCCGGCTTTCCATTTTGCTATTCCGCCACCGCTGCTCTCGCCGCTGCGTCGCCGCCCCGCAAGGTCCTCGCCGAAGCTTTCCTCTGCTTTGGGTGTGCGGTCGGCGCCACCAGCGACCACCTCGTAAGTCGTGTCCCCTGTGGTGCCTCGTCGATTCCCTGTTGGCTGCCACGTGGTACGCCCGAACCCCCTCCCGAGCCAAACCTCCTTGGACTCAATCCACGGTGCACCCAGTCACTTCCAAGTGGGACCCACCTTTGGTTGACTTTAATTCCAGCCGAAATATCCTCGCTAACGTCAGCTGACATCATAAGTCGATTTTCCCATTGAAAAATAAATAGGGAAATTAAATTAAAATCCAAATTAGGGTTTTAATTTATTTTCAATCTTCCAAAGCCCATATCTTTTGCATCCGAACTCCGTTTGAGCCCATTCAAATTTGTAAATTCATCTAAATTCGAGGTCTATTTAATTATGATTTTTATTTAATTTTTGGAGTTGATTTTATCTCTGGTTGGTATTTATTTGTTCTATTTTCTTATTTTACGAGTAGACGTTGCTACTTCGGGAAGTTTTGAACAAGGAGAAGTACACCAAGATCAAGATCAATCCCAGGATTTATTCCAAGGCAAGCCGTAGTCCTTTGATCATATTGATCCTATGATTTCAAAAGTATATTGTTTTATACAATTGCATGCTATCTTTATATCAATTGTTTTGGGTTTAGTTATTACCTGTTGTCATTATGCCTCCATTGAACATTTGAATGTCATGAATCCTTTGTCACCCTAGCTTGGATAATTTTAGTTGGACATATTTGTATCACCAACATGGGTATCGTATTAGTGCTTAGTCAAGCCTAGTTTCGATGGGTTCATCATCACATGTGTCTTAATGATTAATCTTGACTTAACGATATATGGAATTGTGGTGGTTAGCCACTGTTGTTAAAACTTGTGAGCCATGACAGGGGATGTCATTGGTTTCTTTTGAACAAAATGGTTTTCACTCAGGCGAGTGGATGGTGGATTGAGGGTGTGGATTTAACACGTTGTGGGTTTGTGGAAAGATCGCCTGAGTAACTCGCCAAGGACTTAATCTTGTGCGCCATTGAATCGAGCCTTAACTGCACAACCACATGTCCTGTATGGGCGGGACTCGCCAATTAATTAGCAATGTCTTAATTTTGGTTCTGTTTCTAAGAGTGAGTTACGGCACGCACTCACTATGGCGCAAGAGGGGCCTGCTTGGTCGGATGGAGACATTCGGTGTTGAAACCTCGGTAGCGTAATCGGGTTAAGAAGGAGCTTTGTAAAGGCTTTGTCACGTGTTTCTAGCATGCTTACCTAAGGTAGTGAGCAAGTGGTATCGACGGATGCCAAACCAACTAGAGAAGTCGTGTCTTCCGGGTCAAGCCGCATAACCTCTGAGAGTGTGTAAAACTATTCAATAGTCGTGTCCATGGTTATGGACGTGCTCAGGGATTCCACACGGGAGATAGAGTTTCTTCTAAAAATATGTCGGAGTGTGAATGGGAAGTTCACTTGATGAATATAATGTATGTTCGGTGAATGGGTAATTCACTTGGTGGTTTGTGTCGATGGGTGAATGGGGAGTTCACTTATCATTGGTTTGGTTGAGAAGTGAATGGTTAGTTCACTGGTTGTTTCAAAGAAATTGTTTAAGTATTTATTATTCTTTTCAATTACGCATTTCAATCTATTTATTGTATTTGACATAAATGCTGTTTTCGGCAAAAGAACCATACAGCTAACCTTTGGTAAGCCTTGCATGAATACTATTTGCATACATTTCCCTACGGCCTGCTGAGTGCTTTATGTACTCACGGCTCATGCCTTTGTTGATCAGTTGAAGAATATCAAGCTGCATAGGAGTTCTTTCGAAGGAAGACTATGAAGGTTTTATGATTAGGATGTTCTCCACTGATTGCTGTGGGCATGTTGATTGGCCTTTCCAAGTTTCTTGTTCATTGCAAGAGTTTATTTGTTTCTTTAGTTCTGCGTGTCAAGTTAAGTAAACATTGACCATAAGGTCCGATTATTATTATTTGTTATTTTGAGATCTTTCTAGTTAAATCGAATAAATGGATGGTATTTCATCACTGTTTCCTGTGTGAGCTAGCTACTGATCTGGGACTAGTTCAGAATACACAAAGAGTTCCTGAGATGTATTTTCGGGTCCCGACAATGCAAGTTGGTCATATGTTGTTACGAACTAGTCGTGACTAGATACAAACTGGTTTTGAGTGATAAGGATCTGGTTGCTGATCATATTGCACAGGGTTCCTCTGATATAATCTTTATGTGTATTCAGAGATGTTTTGTCCTGCTAGGAACCGCTACTGACTCGTGATTGGAAAGGAGTTTCCAAGTCACAACCGATTACATATGAACCTATAGGGTCACACACTTAACGGGTTGGAACAAATCAGTTCGGATAGGATCCGTTATGGGCTCCTTATAAAGGGGTGCATGGGGTTGTTGGGACACACGTGTGTGTTAACCACCGAAACCCTAGCCACCACCTTCCCGAGGGCCCTTATCGTGTGTGCTTGTGTTAGCACAACGGAGTACGGCGTTCCACCCTGGACGTGTGGATATCATAAAGGCGCTGCTGTGGTCGTTGCTACGCTGATCGAGGATGATATGCGACCTACGAAAGGAACGCAAGAGGTTGATGCACGAGATGATCGGTGACGAGGGCATTGGATGATCGACTACGATCACTACATCGATGCACTTGACGTTGGACAAGGTTTCTCCAACTCTTTTTCTACTGCACTGCGCATCTAGTAGTAATGATCTAGGATCTCTTCTCTGCATGCCATCTTGGTTTATGTGGTAGAATTTTGAAATGTGTGCTAGTGTAGTCTACCTGTATCCCTCCAACCTCGCTATTGCTGAACCTGGTCTTGAGTTGCTCGAGCTTGCCATCAATGTCGCCGAACACCTTTTTCCAATGCCCAACCCCCCAATTTAATCCCCACCCACCGCCAATTTAGGGTTTGGGAGGGAAATGCATTGCCCCTTCGCGCCTAGGGATATAACGGCGCCACTCTTCCCATTGGACAACGTGGTGTGACTCAATGACCAGCGTGGATAAAAACTAGGTGGAATTGAGTCGGGAGGTTATTTGTCTGGATTTGGAAGTTGGAGCTGAAAAAACCAGTTTTTGAGTTCAACATGAAAATTGGACTCCGAGACACATCTTTGAGCAAACCTTCCTTGGATTGATTTGATAGGGTTTGGGTTTACAGCCACTCCATCAATGGAGGACAAAGCTCAATCCAAGAGCACGAAATCAAATCAAAACTCTCTAGAACCCTAACCTCCACTAATCCTCTCACTAAGCCAAACTAGGGTTTCAACAATAATGAAAGGGTTGAAGGGGTGCAGCCAACTCCCTCCTCTATTTATAGTGGAGGCTTAGACCTTCTAGAAGATTAACTCAAATGGCCTCCCGTTAAGGCCCAACACAAACGGGTCACACACGCACGCATTTTAAAGCGCCGTCTTCAACACCTCTTGACCTAAACCGCTTCTCTTTGCGTCGTCATGCGCCGCGGGTTGGCAAAAGGTCACCAAGGTGGTATTTGGTAAGATTACCAAAATACCCCTTCTCGGTCCTTCTCCGAAGACCGAGTCCATCTGCGTGAAGCACTTCGCCTGCTCTGTCACGTGTAGGTTGATCAACGGCTCTCTCCGTGTCGGCAAGTCTCTCCCATCCGGCTCCCACCGAAACCACCATGGCACTTCCACCGACTTCCGCGCCGCTTGATCAAACCAGTCACACCGAACTGTCCGTTCGGTCATCCTTGTCTATTCTGCACCACACTTGAGTTCATTGACCTCACCCGGCATCGTCGATCGTTCTGAACCTCAACTCTCCAAGCCTAGTCCCGATCATCCTCGCCTTTTGTGAGACCCCGGTTTATTGGGCTTGTAATGCTTAACCATCCATTTGGTCCTAGCATCACAAATCGAATAAACCGAGACTCGAGACATGTATACTTCCCAGAAATGCAGTATACACACCTCTTTACAAAATTCATGCATCAATTCCATTCATTCACATAGAACCGAAGCAAGCAACAAACCAGAAGTTAACATAACAAAAGGATAGTTATTACAAAAGAGAGGCCGACCGGCCAAATGACATATACATATAGAAATTGAAAAGCGGAAGCAAAAGTGCCATAAGATGGCCATAAACCAAAAGAGCCAATCAGTGTGCCTTTAACCCACAAGGCAACCGACCGGACCGCCAAGCTAGTCGTCGAATCCACAGCACATCTCACAAAAGTGAGGCCCTTGGGGCTCACCTTCCTCCTCTGCAACAAATAATTAAGCAAAGCAAATGAGTACAAAAATTGTACTCCGCAAGACTTACGTGTAGAGTAACAGACCTATACATATGCTACGTGCAAGCTTATTTAAGTGGAGGCTGTATGTTTCATTTTCAGCACAAAGCAATCTTTATTTGCAATAATGTAGTACATTTAAAAGCAAGTTAACAAATCTATTTTTAATGTTCAAATAATCGTAAATGACAACAATATAACAGTAGATAGATGACAACAACAATCCTAGAAGTGACTAACCCATTAGTCACCACAACAATAGCATGAATTACCCATTCATAGTAACCATGTCAAATTTTAATTCAAAAGGTTGTAGTCTAGTTCTTGCACGACCTTACCAAGCATGTCCATAACCTAGGACGAGGCTATTCAATAGTTTTATACCTGCGCAGGTGTACCAATGTACCCACACACTGCATCGCTTTTTGCCACTAGATTAGCATACTTCCTTTGGTATGTCGGCACACTAAGTCCTACGAGACATTTCCAATATTGTGTATTAACTACGAGCCGCCTGTATGGATAGAAACCCATACGCTGTGTCTGAGTCATTGTAAAGCCTCGGTCAACTACCCGCCGCAGTAAAGCCTTGACAACTACAATGCCCCTCGAGGTGGAGAGCCTACCCGGAATCTCCACCACCGCACACCCAACACAAGAACACATATCCTTTTTCACACAACACACACAACCCCCTCCTGCGACTCGGAGATAACACACGCCAAAGTACTTAGTCAAGAGAGGTCTCATATCCCTCTCGCGTGGTTAGCACGCATAAGCGCTTGGCTTAGTGACACAAGTAACTCGGTCCTTGATGACTTAGGCACCATTCCATTCACACCAACAGATCACACCAACATACCATTGTGCCCAAGTCTAAAAAAATTTTATTTTCAGTTTTTGACTTTACAAAGTAACAAAGCACAAGTGCTGGACATAATGGAATAATAAATAAATGTGTGATCAAGATCATCGACTAAAATCGATGATCGCCCATTGCTACCGAAACTAAGCATTTCGAAGCAATTTCAATTCATATTCTACTAAATGACAAGAGCTCATACATCGAACTCAAATCATAGCAAATAACCTAGGCTCATGGTAGTAGAGGATAACCAATTCCTACAGATTATGCAACTATAGGATACTAACCATAATTTAACAACAAAATAGCAATGCATACATACAAGTTGAAATCAATATATTAGACTTGAAAAATAATGGGATTAACATGATCAAACTGCTTGCCTATTTGCTGTGGGTCAAGATGTTACTGAGGATCAATTATATTGTCAATGTGCTCTTCGGATCCTAATGAGAAAGCGAGAAACAACCGATAAGAACGAAGAAAACGCAAAGACCCAACAGTAAACTTTCTCCAAAAATTCTGAAAATTTTACAGTAGCAAGATCATGATTTATAAGGAATTTAGCAATAAGAAACAATTGATTTGGAGTCTTAATGCAAAAGATATGACCAACACAATTTTGCTCAGCTTTTATAAATAAAAAATGCTACTATTCATTAGCAAAATTTTCTAGAGCCATACTGAGGGTGGAAACATTTTTAATTTTAATTTTAGCCCAAAACATAACTAATAAAATTTGAATCAACCGAAAAGGATTTAAAATGAATTAGTTATGCATTTTATAAGTTATCATATTTTTCAGTTGATAAATAAATCCTTTCGGGAAAATTAGAAATGAGAATCGACGTGGCCGAACTTGGAGCGTTGATCTTGGATCCAACACCCCAAGTCCCTGTGCTGACGCGCGCACGCGGCCCCAAAACCCTAAACGTCAACCGTTGGATCTGGATCCAACGGTCCACGTGGATCCGAGCGCGCGGGCGGTCGGAATGTCCACACGCACGCGAGCCGTCGATCTAGGATCCAACGATCCGCGTGGACTCGAATCGGGACCGTTGATCTTGGATCCAACGGGCCACAGACCGAAACGCGCGACGAATTCAAATTTCCGCGCGAATGTGGGCCGTAGATCTAAGGATCGACGGTCCAAATCGACTCACGTTCAAATCGTCTCCCTGTTTTCGTCCGGCAAAAACGACGGGGAAGATCGGCTCGCCGCCGGTGGTTTTGGCCGCGGCGGTGCGAGCAAGTGCCCAAAATGGGTCCCAAACATCATTGCGCACCCAATAGTACCAATGGTGTTGGCTGCGGTGGTCCAGAACGTCGGTAAGACAGAGAGAACCGAGCGGACCGAAAATGACCAAAACGAAAAACGGCAAAGAGCTCAGCTGCGGTTCAAGGGAGCAGGTGCCAGGCCACTAGGGACTAAAAAGAAGTTACCTGAGCGCAAAGAATGCACCGAGGAGAGTCGACACGGCTCGGGCGAGGAGGAATGCAGATTTCGGCCGAAATTGGGGAAATCCGAATTCAGTTCGACCCTGAGCAAATTGAACCAAATTGAGTGAGGGTTAAGCTTCAGAGAGTAAAGGGGGAGCAGAGGGAGCAAAGACTTGAAGAAGAAAACCCCTGTTGCACCGCCTCCACCGAAACTCCAAGCTTAACAATGGCGGCCGAGGGGATTGTGAGGATCTGCAGCTCCAGCAAACTTGTGAGTGCTAGCTGGAGTTGCGGAGGTGCTAAAGGAAGCTTAGGGAGAAACAATGGAGCTTAAATAGAGCGATGGCAGAGAGCAACGGCCGGATTTTCCATTCAGGTCAATACGGCCATTGGAGGACGAGAGAGCGACGGGAGCAGTTGGAGAATGGACGCCTGAGGTAGGAGCACGACGGGCATTTAATGCGCGCAGAGCTAGCCGTTTAAAGGCGACCGAAGACTGGACGGCACGCCGCTGCTTTTCTTCTCTGCACGCCATGGCCGACGCAGACGCGCGAGCCGATCGGAGGAAGGAGACGACGCGTCGACCGTCGGATTGAAATCGAACGGCTGAGTTAGAACGGGTGGATTAAAACGATTCCATCGTTCGGCTGATCAAGGGCCGTTCGATGCCGATCCAATGGCTCACAACGCTCGCGCCCGATCGACCGCGTCGGTGCGTTTAGTTGACTAGACTGAGTCAAGTGGCTCGAGCCCGAGTCCGATTCGAACCCGATGAACAGTACAAACCAGTTAAAATTTGAATTTTAAAGATCTGATTTTTGAGGATTTGTTTGAGGTAGCAAACAAACTCCAAAAATTATGAAATTTTAACTGGAGATTGCTGACAAAAGGAGGAACCTCTCATAAAATTTTCAGGGATTTTCATGCACTGAAATTTTCTCCAGAAATTCCAGAAGAGGGGAAATAGGGTTTGACCAAAGTTTGACTTGCCTCCAAAATTATCAAATAATTTCTAAAAATCATGAGATAATTCAGAGGTATTACCAAGCCTCCCTAGAACTCAGGAAAAATATTTCCAAGGGTTTGGCACAGGATCTCTGCCAAGGAGGTTTTTGATTAGAGTCAATTGAGGATTTGATTTTGATTTTCCACAATTCTTTTACAAGAATTACAGAAATGCTCCTGGACTTCGAGATGCAAGAAAAGTTTTAATTTCTTCTCATTTTCTTACATTTGAAACACAAATCCATATTTGGGATGTTACACCGTTGACCGTCGTTGACCACCAAGCAACCTGCACAACAATAGACAAGCAAATCGAATCCGAAAACAAGTTCTTCACAACTTGACCCACGTTAGTAAAAACATGCATCATGCAACACATATGCACTGAAACTCATGACTTTGACCTAACCAACGAACAACGCCGCCACGAAGGCCGACGTTCAGGACAATCGGTCCGATCGCTTCTCGGTATTCGGCCGAACCGCCGCGTCGTGTTTGGCCGGACCGCCACCATAGACCGGTCCGACCACCGAAGGACTTAACCGATTTTCAACCCCGAAAATCCAAACCTCATCGGAAACTTTAAACCAATAGAACTTTTGACTGGAGACTCCAAAAATTATGGGACCAAGAGCAATAGAATCCCCTCTCTTGCCTACACCCTCTATTTTTGGCCCAACTCATTTTGACACATATGGTCATCGCCGACCGACACCGCCATGGTCGGTCCGACCGATTTGGGACGGTCGATCTGTCACACCGACAGCTCAAACTTTGTCGAAAATACGTGAAACGACAAACCGTTAACGCCTTCCTCAACATTGAAATATCTTCTCCCCCTTTGACAATGGAGTCATCAAGGAATCACGCCTTCCTCTCATCCAGAGATAACAAATGCAGAATGAAGAGAGAAGCAAAAAAGAAGAAGTATGCATGAAGTGCAATGGAGTGGCTTCATTTTTGTATTTTTCAATTTTTGATTACAAGAAGCTTTGGAGATTACCCAAAAGAGCTAGCCAGCATTTCTAATATTGCACAAACAACATATCAAGCCTGACAGCGCTAGCAAGATCATGGTAAGACATATATATCAAAGCTAAGCACAAAGGCTCAAAAGTAAAGCAATAGATTTGATCAATTTAAGCAAAGCTTCAAATTCAGCAAGTTCATCAATAGGGATCCTAAAATGAAATTGGCCATGTCAAAATGTCAAAGTGAGATCAAAAATCTAACAAAGACCACATTAAGAGTCAATCAGTCCTCAGATTGAATCATTTTGCTCAAGATTTCTCAAAAGCCCATTTGTCAACAGTTTTCTCATATGCATTGAATATTGAAGTTGACTAATGATCTAACTTAGTGACAAGATCTTGGACTAGGAGCCATCCACAAACTCATCCTAAGCTTCGACCAGAAGTTGATTAAAGGTATATCTTAGTAAAGAAGATCCTGGACTAGGAGCCATTCACAAACTCTTTCTAAGCTTCTACCAGGGCGACAAATCTTGAGGTTCATGTCATTTCTGACAAGAAATTCCCATGAGATTGTCTGGATCATCAAACTATCTCCAAGTTCATGTCTTTGACAAGCAGTCTCGTAAGAGTAGTTTGGCACATTTTAAGCATAAGACAATCTTGATTTTTCATTTTTCACCGGAGCAGTTTTAGAATCGCAAGAACACAAAAAAAAACTCAAGTAATGGTCGATTTTAGATTCAAGAGCTAACAAAGCAATTCTGACAGGGCCAATGTCACAAAAGGAGCACTAATTGCGCAACTCGCTAAAACATCCACAAATTGCAATTTTTAGTTCGAGTTGTTTTAAAGTTCTAGCTCATATAGCAAAGACTTAGCTACACATGTAAAAGCATGATAATTCTAGCAAGTCAAAGAACTAGACATGGCATTGAGCAAGAATTGAAATACTAAAGCTCCAAAAGGGTAATAGGCAAAGCTTCATCAATTTTAAAAGATAAGCAGAAAATCTTATATTACAATGCATCTTTTTGGATTTTTCGTACCACTTGTTGTATTTTTCATATGAATGTAATATTATACAATGAGATGCAATAAAAAGCCTAAAAACTTAAAAAGTTCAAAAAGATCAATAAGTTCAGAAAAAGAACAATAAAAGATCAAAAGAACAAGGTAAGATCAGAAAAGATTGAACTCCCCCTCAAACCAACCCATAGGGATAAATTACCCCTAACTCGCTTCTCAAGGTGGCAAACCTAGTTGGGTCTAAAGGCTTGGTGAGGATATCACCAATTGAGCCTCTGACTCAATGGCATAAAGATAATATCACCCTTCTCGACATGGTCTCTAAGGAAGTGATAGCGAATGTCTATGTGCTTGGTCCTAGAGTGTTGCATGTGGTTCTTAGCAATGTTAATAGCGTATGTTATCACGAAAAGAGGAACACTAGCAAAATTTCACCCATAGTCCTTAAGAGTGGATACCATCCATAAAATCGACTATAGCAACTAGCAAAATAGCCTACATATTCACCTTTCACAGAGATTGTGCAATGAGGGACTGCTTCCTAGAAGACCAAGAAACAAGAGAAGTGCCTAGGAAGTGACAAGTGCCCGAGGTACTCTTCCTATCAAGTCGACGACCCATAAAATCGTAATCAAAACCCCGAATGGACAAAGAAGAAGAGCAGAGTACCAATGCCAATATGCGCTAATACTTGGCGATGGGAAGCTCTGAGACGCTCAAACCTCACACAGAGGCAGACTGTGAAGTGGATGTCCGGTCTTGAGGCCGTCAGGTACAGGAGGGAGTCGATCATGCTGCGGTACTCGCGTTGATCCACGGCTTCTCCTTCCTCATCTGGATCCAAAGCAGTCGAAGTCGCCATGGGAGTGGCGATCGGCTTGCAGTCACCCATGTCGATGCGTTTGAGTAGATCCTTAGTATACTTCGTCTAATGGATGAAGATCCCTTCCTTACATTGCTTGATTTGAAGCCCCAGAAAGTAATTGAGCTCTCCCATCATGCTCATCTCAAATTCCCTATCATCTGATCCGGAGGATGCTGCTTTTGAATGTGAAGTGGCGCACCCGGAGAGGAAAATACCTCTTCGACCTCCGCAGGTACTGCTGATGATGAAGATGCAGCAGGTGCCTCAACTGAAGGCGAAGTAGTCACAGCAGATTCTTGTGCTGGAAGAGGAGCGTCAACAGCAACAGGTTGAAGAGCATCATCGAGTCCATCATCATCTTTCTCTACAAATATACTCTCTGTCACCTGTGTATCACCTGAAATATCTGATCTAGCTCCAGGGCTAGTCTCATCAAAAGTGACATTGCATGTCTCCTGAACCAGGTTAGTTTCAACATTAAAAACTCGAAAACCCCTTGAATGCGCAGGATAACCCAGAAATAAACCATCAAAAGTTTTTGACTCAAATTTATCTAGGTTTCCTGTCTTGAGAATAAAACACTTGGATCCAAAGACTCGAAAGTGCGAGACATAGGGTTTTCTACAAGACCGAAGCTCATAAGGAGTCTTGCCCAAAGACGGTCTCAAAAAGACACGATTTGCAATATGGCAAGCAGAAGAAATAGCTTCAGCCCAAAACCTCCTGAGTGCTATACTCATCTAGCATCGCCCTAGCCATCTCGACTAGGGTCCTGTTCTTCCTTTCCACAACGCCATTTTGTTGAGGGACGGTGGAGAGGAGAACCGATGCTCAATTCCACACTCAAAGACAAAAGGAAGCAAAGAGGCATTCTTGAACTCCCCGCCATTGTCATCTGCGGATCGCTCTCAAGGCACTCGGAAGTTCGAAGCCAAATGAAGAACAAGATCATGATAATGATCAAAAGCTTCATCCTTCGAAGCAAGAAAGAACACCCAAGTGTATCTAGAAAAATCATCGACTATGACAAGAATGTACCATTTTTCACCAATCGACCGAACCCTAAGCGGGACCAAAAGTACCGTATGAAGCAATCTGCTCCGGTCCATTACCATGACCATAGTCATCGATGGGTGTGAGGCGGCAACTTGCTTGCCATACCTCTGTGGTGCACATACAAAGATCCTTGACGGCTTTGAGTTTGGGCAAACCTCTCATGAGCTCAAGATTGCTAACTCGCAAGTAGATGATCAAAACCAATGTGCCCCAAACGACGGTGCAAAGCCGTAACTCGTAAGAAGAAGATGAAATCAAGCACTTAAGAGAACCAAAGAAGAGATTCGAAAAATCACTCCAAAGATCCTAGCAACTCTAGTAATCCCAAAACAAGCTCACCAGCTTGAATCAAGCACCCGACAAGAATTTTTCTTAAATCTAGTCTCATAGCCATCGCCAAGAAGTTGAGAGATAGAAAGCAAATTAAACCTTAGCTTATCCACAAGGGTGACGCCCTTGAGGATGAACTTGTCGCTCACCCCGATCGATCCTGCCTTCAATCCGCCCTTGCCTATCATCTCCAAAGGTGATGAATTCATCACCCGTCGACCGGGTGAAGGAGGTGAACCATCTTGAGTCTCCGGTCATGTGGCGTGAATAGCCGAGTCGATTTAACCACGTGTCCTTCCTCTTCCGCAGTAATCCTAAAAATCAAGGCACAGAAGAACAATGTGTCTCAACATCAAGTTAGTTAAACAAGACTTGGGAACCCAGTACTAAGACACACGTCTGTGAGTAGTATGCAAAGCAGAAGTGCTATCCTTAATTAAGTTTGAAATTCTGTTATGAGTAATGGTTACTCTAATATGAGAGTTATCCTGTCTAGGAGCATGATGATGAGCATGTGACACAAATCCTAAACCAGGTTTCATCTTTTCTACGTTACCATGTCTCGTAAAAGCTCTAGGTTGATTGGATGAAATTTTAGCAAAATTTCTCTTATCATTTTTCAACCTACGCCAACAGAACTCAACCAAATGTCCATCCTTCTTGCAACAGGTGCAATGGTACTTGATACCACTGGGAGAAGCACCATTTGACTTAACAGATGGTTGGGCAAAACCCGCAGATTTAAAAATAGTTTTTGCAGATTGGGTTTTAAATTTAACTAACCCATTTTCCAAGACTTGAGTAACTTTTGGCTTAGAATTATCTTGGACAGAGTTGTATCCTAATCCTTCCTTCTTATAAGGAGTTTTAGACTTGTCCAGAGTCATGTTTAATTGTTTCTTACCTTTAGAATTTTTTTTTCTAAGGTATCCTTAAGATAAGCATTTTCTTTTTCAAGATTAACACATGCTTCACACGTTTTGCCCTTAATGGCTCTAGCATATCTCTCCTTATATAAGGTAGCTTCAAGTTTAAGAGTTTCACAAGAGATACAAGAAGCAGAATCAATTCTATCCTTAAACTTAGCAAATTGAGCTCCAACTGCATTTACTACGTCTTGTACTTCATATTCTCGTTCAATGCAAAAAGAGCAAAGGCTAGAATCAACCACACCAGAAGCAACCGACTTGCTAGAATCTAATCATTTTTCACAAGGAGCATATTTAACCTCAACTAGCTCAGTCCTAGCATTTTCAAGTTGTTGCAAAGCAATATCATGAGCAGATTGCAGTTTAGAAAATTCTGAGTGTAGAGCATGGCAGGAAGAACATTCATCAGATTCAAGAGTCTTAGCATTTGCAAGTTCTAAAGTTAAATTATCTACTTGAGACTCCAAGTCCTTGTTCCTAGCCATGATATACTCTAAAGCCTTATCCTGACTCATGAGTTTCTCAAAGATAGTTTCACATCTATCAGAAAGGACATCATAGGAGAGAGGTACCTCATCGTCGTCGACGCCATCTGAGTCGCCATGAAGCAAACGCCGTGAAGTCCTTGGCCTTCCCTTCTTCTTATCTTGAGGGATCTCCTCCTCCTTGCCATCCTCGCTCCCGGAGTCCACATCGCTTAAGGATTGTTCCCCAAAAGCGGCAAGAACCCGGTGAGCTGCCTTTGTCAGCTTGGCACACTACTACAGAACATGCTATACTAGACATTTCATCGCCGCACGGTTCAAAAGAACCGCTCGGATAAATTATCACTGCATTTGTTCTTCTGCAACCGCTCAGGATATAGCAGATCGCGCACGGTTCGCTTAACGAACCGTCAGGATATTACGCACGGTTCGTTAAACGAACCGCCTCGTGATATTTAAATATCACGCACGGTTCGCTAAACGCAACCGCTCGTGATGATATACGCACGGTTCGCTTAACGAACCGCTCGTGATAATATTTTATCACGCACGGCTTGTTTAACAAACCGCTCAGGATATTCACGCACGTTCGCTAAACGAACCGCTCGGATATAAGATATCACGCACGGTTCTTTAAAAGAACCGCTCAGGATATTCTCATATCACGCTGACGCTTCTTTTAAAGAACCGCTCGTGATATATCAAAGCTTATAAGTAGCGCCGCCGCGGCCCCCATTTCTATGAAATCCATTTGAACCGCCGCCACCTCCCGCTGCTGCGTCCCACGCCGACAGCCCCATTTCTATTAAATCCATTTGAACCGCCGCCACCCTCCCGCTGCCGCGCCCTCCCCATTTTGAGTCAGCACCTGCACCTCCTCCTCTCCCATTTTGAGTCGTTACCCTCGCCTCCTCCTCCCCGCCCATTGCGGCACTGATCTGCCGCCTCCTCCCACATTGCGCCACTTTGGAGAGAAGGGTAACGATCGATCCAGAACCCTTTATATTTGCTATAGAGTACTCACTAATGTGTTTGGTCATTATAAAGGGTACTTGCGGTTTATTAATATAGAGTACTCACTAATGTGTAGATGGACCAAACTCGATGTACATTGAGAACCGTGTGAGTGAAGAGTATATTAATGGCGTGTTTGCTTTTAGAAGAGCGCCGAAAGGTGATATGTTGAAGAAGGGATAAAATATATGTACCGCCCATGCATTGATTATGTAATATGAAAATGTTTAACAACCCGCGCAGATCAAGCTCACTTAATACGAAGAGGTTTCAAAAAGGATATACATGTTGGAGCAATACGGTGAAGAGCAGATTATACCGAAGTCAAGAATGACGACATCGCCGAGGAAGTCAACGATATGCGTGGTATGGAATGTGCTTTTGATGAGGATAGATCGCATGATGACAACTGATCGATGCTACGCGATGCGTAAGGGAACTACGGTGAGAGAGTTTTGTAAATTCGAGGGCTTAATGGAGGACTCGAAACCTTTGTTCCTCGGCCGCAAGCCGAATACACAAGGTTGTCAACCGTGCTTGAACCGCTGAAATTGAAGGCAAGCAATGGTTGGTCCGACAAGAGTTTTACGGCGTTGTTAGGTCTCTTAGTCGACATCCTTCCGAGGGAAACGTGTTGCCCAAAGACGACCTACCAAGCTAAGAAGGTTCTTTGTCCGCTGGGAATGGAAGTAGAAAGAATACATGCATGTCCGAACGATTGCATCCTCTACCGTAAAGAGTATGCAGACATGCATGCATGTCCTGTGTGCAGAGCATCCCGATACAAGCGGAAGAATACCGCTAAGGCGAAGCAAGGACCTCCTCGCTAAGATGTTGTGGTATCTCGCTCGTGATCCCACGCTTGAAGCGCTTATTTGCGAACCGAAGGAGGCAAGATTGATGCGCTGGCACTCTGAGGAGCGTAAGAAAGATGGGAAGCTCTGACACACTCGCCGATTCTCGTCTGGAGAAACTTCGATCGAGTCAAGAGTTCAAAAGGAACCGAGGAACATAAGGTTAGGGTTGAGTACGGACGAATGAATCCTTTCGTAACATGAGCAAACGACATAGCACTGCCCGTGAATCTATGTATGTACAACCTTCCTCCTTGGTCGTATGAAGCGGAAATACATTTTGATGACACTACTTATCCAAGGGCCAAGCAACTCGGGAATGATATTGATGTGTACCTAGCACCATTGCCGGAAGATCTTGTGACACTGTGGAACGAAGGGTACAGTGTATGGGATGCGCATAAACGAGAGAACTTCACTTTACGCGCCATGTTGTTCTCGCACCATCAATGATTTTCCCGCCTTGGTAACCTATCGGATTCAAGACAAAAGGAGCCAAAGCCCGTCTCGCGACCGCTTAGATGCTACGGAGAGTGTATGGTCGAACAACTCGCAAGAAATCGTATATAAGGCCACCGTAGGTTCCTTCCGAGGAGTCACCCATACCGCAAGATGAAGAAACAATTCGACGGAAATAAGGAAGACGGTTCACTTCAAGGGCTTTTAGTGGGAAAGAGGTCTATGATATGGTTAAGGATATCGATGTTGTGCTTGGGAAGGGACGAAATTAAGAACCCGTGAGAAGAACATCCGAAGAAGCGGTCAATTTTTGGGACTTGCCTTATTGGGAGTACTTAGAAGTTCGCCATCGATCGACGTTATGCACGAGAGAAGAATGTATGTGATAGCTTGATTGGTCTCTTGTCAACATTAGTGGCAAAACAAAGGATGGTGTTAACGCACGGCGTGACTTGGTCGATATGAACATAAGGACCGAGTTAGCACCGAAGAGACCGATACAGATTTAACGCATTCTTCCCGCCTTGCTACACTCGCCCAAGGCCGAGAAATGAATCGCGCGAGCTTGCACGGTGAAAGTCCCGTCTCGTTACTCCGCTAACATTAAGAAACTTGTTTCTATGCAAGATTTGAAATTAATTGGTATGAAGTCGCATGATTGTCGTGGTGCCGATGACACAAATGCTTCCTCGCTGTAATTAGGAGTATCTTGCCGAACAAGGTCCGAGTGGCAATCTTGAGGTCGTGTTATTTCTTCAACTCAATTGCTCGTAAGGTCATCGATCCTCAAGGACTAGATGCTCGCAGCCGAGGTAGTGACGACTGCGGTCATCTTGAGATGTATTTCCTCCGTCATTTTTCGATATCATGGTCCATCTCATTGTTCACCTTGTGAAAGAGATAAAGATATGCGCCCCGTGTTTCTACGCCATATGTACCCGCTCGAGAGGTACATGGGAATTCTCAAGTCCTACGTGACGGAATCGATCTCGACCGAGGGCAAGATCATCAAGGTTATGCAACGGAAGAGGTCATTGAGTTCTCGCCGACTACATGGCTCGTGGATCCGATTGGTGTGCCTCTATCTCGCCATGAGGGGAGACCGATGGTATCGGACCATCGGAAGGAAATCAATCACCCCGATCCGATACGCACGCCAAGCCCATTTCACGGCCTTGCAACACATGACCCAAGTGTCCCCGCACATCGACGAGCACAAAGACATGGTACGCCAACATAATCCGCACTCGGCCGGAGGTTTGATCACCAGAGAGCACAACCGCTCGGCTCAACGAATGGTTAAAGGCGAATCACTCGGAGGTCATCAAGTGATGATACGCTATGGTTGGCAAGAGGGCCACAGTTTACAATTGTCACATGGCAAGGATAATGACATAAATGGGTACACATTTTATACGGCACCAGATAGGAAGAGCACAAAGGCGTATCAAATGTGTCCGTGATAGATGCATTCAAGATCGATGGGTCGAGGAGCTTGTACTATGGGCAAATAGAGGAGATATGGGAGATCGACTACGTGCTTTTCAAGATCCCCTATTTCGTGCCGTTGGGTCCATCTCCCACAGTGAAGGTCGATAAGTACGGCGCCACTACCGTGGACCTCGAACGTGTCTGATACAAAGACGAACCATTCGTGCATCAAGCAACTGTTGTTCAAGTCTTCTATGTAACCGACCCGCAAATAAGAAGCGCCACGTAGTTCTTCATGGAAAAGGAGGATTGTCGAGTTGAGAATGTAGTGGACGAGGAAGAATACAATCAATTTGACGAGTTGCCACCTTTCTGAGACTAGATCGTGCTCGAGGAAGAACCCAAAGTGAGGAAGCTAGCTATATGCGCCGATCATCATGAAGGGCTATATTTTAATTAAGAATTTACTCCATTGTAATTAACTAATTTATTCCATTGTCATGTGTTAATGTGTTATGGACTTATGATCTTTAAATTGATGACAATTGTCAATTGTCGATACCGTGAGACCCCTGGTTTATCGGGCTTGTAATGCTTAACCATCCACTTTACTAAGCATAGAAACATATGAGTATGCTAATTTGCATGAATTTTCATAGCGTAAAAACAAATTCTAGTGATTAAATAAATCCTTTAATACCTAATTGAGGACCCTTTGTAATTTCACAAAACACAGAGGGCTTATTTGCAAAATTCTAGTGTGTTTAGTGGAATATCATGCACGGTTCACTCAAGAACCGCTCAGGATAAAGCTTACGCATCACGCACGGTTTCTCAAGAACCGCTCAGGATAGCCAGATCACTGCATGCTTCTTGAGGGAACCGCGTGATAGCTTCACATCACGCACGGTTGCCTCGAGAACCGCCTCGTGATGCGTGTTGATTATAGTAGGTTACGACACCGATAGGGTTTGATCTAACCCTATCGGTGTCGCCCTCGCGCCGCCTCCTCTCCGAACACCTCCCGACCCGACGCCTCCTCCCCGACCCGGCGCCTCCTCGAGCCCGGCCTGCGCTTCCTCGAGCCCGGCGCCTCCCGACCTCGGCGCCTCCTCCCCGACCCCGGGCGCCTCCCGACTCCCCGGCGCCTCTCGAGCCCGGCGCCTCCCGACTCCCGCGGCTCCTCCTCCCCGACCCCGCGCCTCCCGACCCAGCGCCCCCGAGCCCTCGCCGCCTCTCTCCGAACGCCCCCGAGCCCGGCCGCCAAAGTGAGTATTGTGCCTAAGCATACTTTTATGGATCCAAACTTCTTTGTTCTTTCTAAGTCTTCTTCTTGCATATAAGAACGCAACTCTTGCAAATCTTATAATAAACAATCACTCGTAAGAGCATAGATTACTCACGTAAAAACATGCTTCGTAAAATGGAGAAGAGATTGATAATCGAGTCCGTTGTCGCTTAAACCTTGACAACTTAGCCCATGGAACCGCCCACTTACAGATGCAGTAACCGCCACAACCAAAGAAGTGCTCCCGACGAATATTCCTTCCGATATCATCCGTTGTTGATCTTAAAGACCGAAAGAAAACAAGGGAAAATATAAATGCTATAGAAGAAATAATCACAGGCAATTAGTCTTCCGCACTATTTGACACAAAAAGTTCATGGAAAAGTGAAAACCAAAACGAAGAGTCTATGCCATAAGGCACATACTTCAACAAAGTATTTCCACGCTGAGTCTATGCCATATGAGCAGAAAATATCATATACACTCTCTGGTCGGCTCCATTATTGGAACGCAAGCATTTTGTAGGGTAGCCCAGAACTTCCCACTCTTACAATGCTCAGACATACCAACTTTCACAACAAGTTCACTATCATGTTGACACCGGATCTCAACATCCTTAAATTCCAAAAATCTCGCATGTGAAGGAAATTGGGCAAAGACACATCAAATATTATCCGATATCAAGATCTACAGAAGAAGTACCATGGATGATAATATCAAACTCATTGGTAGTAGTATTTTGCTGATTGCATGCTGTGGTTGTAGTGGTTCATTTTCAAGTGTTACATAGTCTCATCCATAGCATGTACTGGGGGGTTCATTATGTATACATTTCTTTGGTAGCTTCTGAGTTTTCAATACGATGCATTGATATAGAATTTGCCGGAGATAGTTCAGCTTTGTTCTAACATGTTATTCGTGTGGGTTGCATGTTCCCGGTTGTGTGTAACACATACATTATCTGCTTTAAATAAAAGTATAATTCTTTCTCGTTATTATAAGAATTGAGAATTGGAGTATTGTTCGTGATCAACCTGTTGGAGAATTGAGTATTGTTCGTGATCAAACTTGATCTCCGGTTAATCATAATTTTATTGAGTGGTCTATTGGCTTTGCTATCTTTAGACAGAGTAGTTAAGCATTATTTAGAGCTCAAGTTGTAAATTTGTGTTGTTTAGTTCCTTTGCAACTCTCTCTCTCGAGAGCACACTCCATAATCAATCATATGTACATTATGCTCCTTATGGTTGATCTCCTTCATTAATGTTGGGCATAACATTGTATTTATCATCAACGCTCTCTTATATGGTGTAGATCCACGTTGGATTTGCTAATTAGACTAAAACGTAGTATATTATAACGTATTTTGGTTGCGATTTGTTAGATTTGGTGCTATTTTGGATTTGCACGATCTAGATTTTTTTCATGGATGCCAAGAGCGTGTGTAGAACTCGGTGCTATTGTGATTAATGCCTTTATGAAACAATTTTTGCATTGCTTGCCCACAAATGTCCTATGGTTCCGAGATCCGAATGCTTTTGTGGACATTCAAATATTGACTACTATCTTTAATATCATCTAACGGATAGTCCAGACTCGGTCTATGGATCAAAATGAGTTAATTTTAATATTTGAAGTACAAACTCAATTTTATATACTATGTAATAATTGCGCATATAACTTATATAGATAGCAAGTGTTTAGATGGCAGAGGCATCGCCTTCGCCACATCGACGCCGCCAAATGCGCCCGATCTCCGATCAAGGTGGTACGCAGCGAGAAGGCGAGGAATATCCAAATTGCCCTCGCCGCATGACGATCACGAGGTCGCTGACGCCTGGATCCCGCCGAGTCCCAAGAAAGCAAACCGCGAGATTCCGGACCGCTCGCGGGTACTTGCAAGGAACGGGTCCCCATCACCACCCCAACCCGAAGTCTCTAACGGATGTACAGAGAGACCGCCAGGATCGAACTTTCGCCTCGCTCACTTTCCTCGGCGTACTGCACGCAGCGATGGCACGCGCCGCCGGGCGATGTCCCACGCGCGGAGGACCTTCAAGAGCTCGCTTGTCACGCAAAGACGTGAACACGGCCTGACGCCTTCACGACGATCAATTTTTGTCGCGGATACATGGGACGCCTTCGCGCGATGAAGACGACGGCTGAATTTCAGAGCAAAGTGCGCGCACGAGCTATCCAGCACAAAACACTCACCCCACAGCACTCGCACCGCTGGTACGCGGTAAAGCACGCAGATGGGCGGCGGAGGACGAGACCGCCGCACGACCGCTTGTTATGATCTCGACGAGCGCCGATCCCGTTAAGAGCGAGGCATCACCACGCCTTCGCAACATCTCTCGACAAACCCGCAGACGAGGCAAGGTCTCAACGTCTCGTAAATTTTCCAACCACTTAATTGTTAATAAGTTCATAACTTCATGGTGTCTACAATAACATGATGTTCTCTTGCAGAAGAATTGACTTCGCATGTTCCCAAGGTTCCTTCAAGTAGACAGGAGAATGATGTATCGCCTACACTCGGGAAACAAGGAGCACCTGGTCGCACGCGAGGAGTTGGGGTTTACGTGATCTTGGAGGGATGGATTCCCACACAACTCCGACACGATAGGAGTAGGAAGAGATCCAAGGACCAAAGACGACGCCGGTTGGAACATGTGATTATTTCACAATTTCAAGAACAAATAACAAACTTGCGTAACCAAGTAAATCAACTCATGCAGCGCAAGCCGCCTCGTTAATTTGGGAGCAAGTCCGCCGACATCGGAGTAGCGCCAAGGCCCACACATAACTCGACATGACGACGCAATTACCGATCGACAGATCGAGGTAATGTACATCTCGAGTGCTCCAAAGATAGACCTATAGGACGCCTTAGCTAATTATGTACGCTTGTAGGAGCCGACGCCGCAAGCTCCAAGTGAGGATAGTAGGGTCGATTCCTATTGAGGTCGGGCGGGTATGGTGTATCCATACCAGAAGGGCAAGGCAAAGACGGTGCCCACCGCGCAGGTTACGCCAGTGCGGTGGACATGGTCCATGACAATTTCATGGCCATCCTACCGAGATTCCCGAACGAAGAAATCGTAACACTAGGGATGCCACGACACTTTTATCCAAAGGCCCAAGAAGGACATCGACCGACCCTTCTGACGCTGATGGCGAGAGGACCCCGCTCTCCAATAGGACCTCGCCGATGAGTCCGCCAACCAAAGCTTCGTAAGGCCGCCACATCGCCTCCGCCGAGAAGACGACAAAGGGACAAGAAAAGCGTGTCACCATATCGGTCCCTCGAGGCGCCACACGGAAGACGCCCTCACCGCCTCGCTAAGGAGAAATCAAATCAAGAACATTAAGGCACCTCCCAAACCCGTGAAATACTCCCTAAGTCCGCTGGTCTCGCCGCCAGAAATAAAGAGCTCAGAGTAGCTTGTCAAGCATTGCATGATTGGTACTTGCGCAAGACCGAGCGAAGGGGGTCATATCGAATCACCGCCGACACGGAGGGAGCATTTTCTCCACGAGCCCGCCACTTCGCCGTGGGCTTCAAGACTTATATGACTTATACAACCTAATCGCCTCGACGCTCACTTCTACGATGCCGACATCGTAAGTGTGTGCAATCAATTTCTACACTCACGTGATACCGATAAATATCATAACTCATCGCTATGTACAGATACATTATGAAACGTGTCTCGTCGAATCAAAGAACCGTGGGTTTCTCGACCCACACGTGGTCTCCGAGCAAACAATCAACCAAGACGATCCTACGCCGAGAATTACATAAAATGGGATTGCTTGCTCGTAACTATTGTGGAGTACATAATGGTACCCTACAACCGTAAGTAAGTGCTTCAATATTTGCTATACAAATTACGCTTCAACATAGGTTTATATGACTATAGCGACATACACGAGTAGGTTCCATCGATTCTTCCGATTCTTGTGCCAAAGAGGAACATGGTATTATACCTTGATTCTCTACTCAACAAAAATCACGACTTCACCATTCTTAAAGAAATACTGATGTGTATGTAGTCTTCCTCCGCACATAACTCTATTGTAGTCTTCCTTCGCTTTAAATGGACAAGGATAACTTTTTGAATCATGTAGGCTCATCGGCTATGTTGCCGAGGGAGGTTTATACAAGGGAACGACCGCCACACCGACTCACAGGATGCGATTTCGATGACGCGCTACAACACAATAATCATATATCATACTCCGTAATATTGCGCCTCGAATCGATCTGCATATATATGTAATTCTATTTTTGCAAGGCCGCCAAAGAAAACGAGATCACCTATGCGCATTCTACGATGTCATCATATGCACTATTGATTGCTTCTAGGACTAACGATCCCTGTGTTTGTCAATCTCGTAATAATTATCTCCTAATTATAAATTTAAATATATATGCTTACTACTTTACTCGCTAGCTTAATGTGGCTTGAACATAGAGTTAAATGCACTCGAGATGGACCAGTCACGCACATTCGAGGGGAGCTCTGTGGCTTCATCAAAGCGCATATAGTTAACACCAACGGAGAGTTTCACGCCGTCGACACCGATGAACGACCTCAAATGCTTGATTCAATATTGTAATTCACTTTGACTGGTTGTAATTCAATTTGTAACTCTAGCGACAATATATACTTGAAACATTCTTTTGTAATTGATTTTGAGTTAAATGATCACTTTGAGTTGTCGCAATTTTCGTGACATGTTTCTACTTGCTAGTTTTCAGAGGGCATGGCTAGCAATTCCGAGGCTAGTGAAAATACGAAAAATTCAATTAGGTTAAAGGACTTATCACGAGACGGTTCTAACAACGAACCGCTCGTGATATTTAACCATAGACGGTTTATTTTTATCACGACGGTTCCAACTACGAACCGCTCTGTGATACTAATAATCTGCAGCACGGTTTGTGTCCGAACCGCTCGTGATAATGTAGTATCACGACGGTTCCAACAACGAACCGTTTATGATATTATATAATCGCTGCATTTGCCTACCGAACCGCTCGTGATTATTCAAGATCACGCATTTGTTCCAACAACGAACCGCTCAGGATATTAGCATAATCACTGCATTTGTTCAAACCACGAACCGCTCAGGATTATTAGTATCACTGACATTTGCCAACCGCTCGTGATAACCGCCGTTATCTCGACATAACATTTCGCATTTGCTCAAAACCGCTCGTGATGACTGTTACGAACCGTCTGTGATGACCTTTTCTGTAGTAGTGGCAGCATCAAACCTTGATTTGTTCCATTGAGGCTTCCTCCAAGCTGGCTTTCTCTCATTATGGTTGCTCTTTCCTTTCAACTTGGGGCAATTTGCCCGGATATGATTGAGCTCACCACACTCATAGCAAGTCACGGGACCTCCTCTCTTTTTGTTTCTCATATTGTTATAGGTCTGTGTGGCTTTTCTAACTATGAGGGTTAACTCGGCCTCAGGGAGACTCTCAAACTACTCTTCATGGATTGCAAATAAACCAGCAAGCGAAAATCCAGAAGAAGACTCAGAAGACCCATCAGAAGCTCTCTTGAGCGGGTCTGCTACCAAGGCCATATTTTTCTTTTTGGGATGATCAATCCTCTTGATCTCATGAGTCTTGAGCTTGCTATAGAGCAGCTCCAATGTCAGATCAGAGAGGTTGACGTTCTCCTCAATGGCGGTAGCCTTTATCTCCCACTCCTTGGTGTTGATTGCAGCCAAGAGGTGGGTGGCATTTTCAGATTGAGAATATTCAATTCCAACAGCTTTCATCTGATTAATCACTTTGTTAAAGCGACTGAAAATGTCATCGATTCTCTTTCCAGGACGCATCTCGAATTTGTTATATTCACGCTTATAGATCGTGTGGCGTACTTTCTTGATTTGGGACAAACCCTCATGGTAGGTTTCGAGGGAGTTCCAAATCTCGTGCGCAGTCTCAAGATTGTAAATTCGATCATACTCCTGTCTACCAAGCCCACCATATAAGAGGTTCTTTGCCTTATTGTTGTTAGCCAAGAGGGCAGTTGAAGCCGGCGCAACAACTTCGGAAAGAATGAGCGGTTCTCGAACAACCTCCCATATAGCTTGTCCTTCGCTCTCAAGGAAGACTCGCATGCGATTCTTCCAATAGGCATAGTCGTTTCCATAGCTTGTCCTTCGCTCTCAAGGAAGACTCAACAATAATGAAAGGGTTGAAGGGGTGCAGCCACCTCCCACCTCTATTTATAGTGGAGGCTTAGACCTTCTAGAAGATTAACTCAAATGGGCTCCCGTTAAGGCCCAACACAAACGGGTCACACACGGACGCATTTTAAAACGCCGTCTTCAACACCTCTTGACCTAAACTGCTTCTCTTTGCGTCGTCTTGCACCTCGGGTTGGCAAAAGGTCACCAAGGTGGTATTTGGTAAGATTACCAAAATACCCCTTCTCGGTCCTTCTCCAAAGAACGAGTCCATCTGCGCGAAGCACTTCACCTGCTCCGCCACGTGTAGGTTGATCAACGACTCTCTCCGTGTCGGCAAGTCTCTCCCATCCGGGTCCCACCGAAACCACCATGGCACTTGCACCGACTCGCACGGCTGATCAAACCAACAGACCGAATCGTCTGTCGGACAACCTTGTCTATTCTCGCACCACACTTGAGTTCATTGACCTCACCCGCATCATCTATCGCTCGACCTCGCCTCCAAGCCTAGTCCCGATCATCCTCGCCGCTGACCGCCGTTGACCACCAAGCAACCTGCACAACAATAGACAAGCAAATCGAATCCGGGAACAAGTTCTTCACAACTTGACCCACGTTAGTCAAAACATGCATCATCAAACACATATGCACTGAAACTCATGACTTTGACCTAATCAACGAACAACGCCGCCACGAAGGCCGACGTTCAAGTGACAATCGGTCCGACCGTCCCTCAAGGCCGGTCGAACCGCCGGCCTTGCCGGTCGGACCGCCAGCCATAGGCCGGTCCGACCGCTCGAAAGGACTTAGCCGATTTTCAACCCCGAAAATCCAAACCCATCGGAAACTTTAAACCAATAGAACTTTGACCGAGACTCCAAAATTATGGGACCAAGAGCAATAGAATCCCCTCTCTGCCTACACCTCTATTTTTGGCCCACCATTTTGACACATATAGTCATCGCTGGTCCGATCACGCCATAGCCGGTCTGACCGATTTGGGACCGGTCGGACCGCCATGCTATGGCCGGTCAAACTGCCTGTCACCTCACAGTTCTGAAACTTTGTCGAAAACACGTGAAATGACAAACTGTTAACGCCATTGCCAATTGTCACATCATCCTAAGATCTGGAGCATATCCCCATGATATCCACAGTTTTAGATGAGGTGAACAGTGGCAGATTATAATTAAAATGGATCTTTCTGAAAACTGGTTTTCAAACGCTATAACTTCTGCATAGGACATCCAAATGAATTTATTCTTGTTGATAAATTCATCTAAAATCATGATTTTCATTCTGTGAATTTTTCATAATTTTTGGATGATTTTGTATTTTAGGGTCTTTTCGGTGTTATTCGTTCTTATTGTGCTTTCTATTTCTTTCGGTAGGTTCAAACGATATTTTTGATTATGAGAGCGCTTCTCTGTAGCAAGAGGGTAATCCATAGCAAGGCAAGCAGTTTGATCATGTTAATCCCAGTATTTTCAAGTCTAATATATTGATTTCAACTTGTATGTATGCATTGCTATTTTGTTGTTAAAATATGGTTTGATTCTATAGTTGCATACTCTGTAGGCAAATTATTACTCTCTACTACCTGCGCCTAGGTTATTTGCTGTGATTAGAGTTCGTTGGATGGGCTCTTGTCACTTAGTAGATTTCGAGTAATATGCTTAGACATACTTAGCTATCGGTAGTATTGGGCGATCATCGACTTAGTTGATGATCTTGATCACACAAAACTTATTATTACTCTATTATGTCCAGCACTTTGTGCTTTGTTAATTTGTAAATCTAAAGCTAAAAATAAAATTGTTTTAGACTTGGGCATAATGGTATGTTGGTGTGACATGGAAATGTGCCTGAGTCAACAAGGACTGAATTACTTGCGCCATTGATCCAAGCGCTTTTGCGTGCTAACCACACGAGAGGGATATGGGACCTCTCTTGACTTAGTACTTTGGCGTGTGTTAGCTCCGAGTCGCAGGAGGTGGGTTGTGTGTGTTGTGTGAAAAAGGATTTGTGTTATTGTGTTGGGTGTGAGGTGGTGGAGTTTCGGGTAGGTTCTCCACCTCGAGGGGCATCGCAGTTGTCCAAGGCTTTGCCCGTGAGGGGTAGTTGACCGAGGCTTTCGATGACTCTGACACAACGTATGGGTTTCTATCCATACGAGCGACTCGTAGTTAATGCATAATATTGGAAATGTCTCGTAGGACTTAGCCGTGATGTCATACCTAAGGAAGTGTGCTTCATAGCTTGGCAAAAAGGCGGTCTGGCGTGTGGGTACATTGGTACACCCCTGCAGGGTTAAATCTATTCGAATAGCCTCGTCCTAGGTTATGGACAAGATTGGTTATTTCCCGCAAGAATTAGACTACAACCTTTGTTTTAAAACTTGACATGAGTGGTATGAATGGGTAATTCATGCTATTGTTGTGGTGACTATTGGGTTAGTCACTTCCAGGATGTTGTTGTCATCTATTTATTGTTATTATGATGTTATTTACTGCTATTTGAACAATAAAAACAGATTGTAAACTTGCTTTTAAATGTACTACATTATTGCAAATAAAGATTGCTTTGTGTCTGAAAATAAAACATACAAATTTCCACTTAAATAAGCTTGCATGTAGCTATGTATAGGTCTGTTACTCTACACGTAAGTCTTGCGGAGTACAATTTTTGTACTCATTTGCTTTGCTTAACTAAGGGCCTCACTTTTGTGAGATGTGCTGCGGGTTTGACGACTAGCTCGGTGGACCGGTTGGTTGCCTTGTGGGTTAAAGGCACACTAATTGGCTTTTGTTTATTACCATCTTATGGCACCTTACTTCCGCTGTTGTCTTAGACTCTTTTAGTTGCATTAGGCCGGTCGGCCCCTTTTTGTAATAACTCTATATTGTATGTCTTTCGTATCGTTTAGTTGTGCTATGGATTCTATGTGATGAATGAAGTTGATGCATAATGCTTGTATGGGGTGTGTGTACTGCACTTCTGGGAAGTACATATACGTTGAGAGCCGTGATATTTGATTTGTAACGCTTTAATCATTTGATTGATTAAGTATTACAAGTTAAATACCCCGAGGTCTCACAGTAGCGCTGCCTCTCTCCGCCTAGCCGTCAGTACGGTCCACCTTCGTCATTGCCACCGGTCCGAGGAGATGCGCACTGCTATTGCGCACCTATCTCTGGTCCTGGCCGGCGCCGCCGTGGCCGGAATAGGCGGCAATGCGCTAGCGAGTGCAGCTCAGTATTGTTGGATTAACGACAATACTGTAGCAACGCCATTAGGACACAAATCCATCATTAAATTAATGCGCCAGCTAATAATTGCTTACGGAAATTAATGACCGTCTTAAGGAAGTAATGAGTCAATGACATGTGGGACCCGTGAACAGAAAGCAAAACCAATTAACGGTTTGAATGAGTGAATGACATGTGGGTCTTGCAAACTTAAGTGCACAGTCTTGGACCAATGGACCGGCCTGTAGACTCACGGTTCATGCACTGTGCTATGGACCGTATCACGAATATACGGGTCCCACCTGCCAACGCAGAATAAATCTAAAATTAAAATAAAAATGTATTGTACATTAGGCCCCACCAGTCAGCGACTTTGGCTAGGTAAGCTTCGGTAAGAAAATTTTTAAATACATTTATAAATCCAGAAATGAATTACTGTTGCACTGAAAATTTGAATAGCTTCAAAAATACATAATTAAATCATTTTAACTCCAAATCAAGTGAAACCAATTTTGATAATTTTTATTTTAAGTGAAATTTATTTTAAAATAGGTTTCAAACATGTATTTGTATCAGATAATATATTTTTGAAAAATGATTCATAACTCTATTATTATTACAATAAAAAGCTAATAACTTTGAAAATTCTTAACTAATTCATAAAAACTCAAAATGAGATGAACCAACTTATTTTGGTTTTATAGTAATATTCTCTATCCATCCATATAATCATTATCTCCACCATTGCTCTACAAAAATTTTTGTGAAAAATCAATATTCAGATGAACAGTGTCGATGGCATTTTTCAGAATTTTCAGTAAACTCATTTTCAAACTGCTATAACTCGCTATCTCAAATCCAAATTGAATAATTCTTACCCTAAATTTATCTAAAATTATTATCTAGCTACATGGCAATTTCATGTATTTTTAGTAATTACTATTTTTTGCATTTTTCAGATGTTTATTCGGTGTTGTATTTATGTAGATCCTGAAGCTATTGATATAGACTCGTACGCCACCGAGAGCGTGCAACTAGACTTCTAGCAAGGCAAGCATCATTTGACCTTTTTTTGCATTATATTGATCCCAGTTTTGATAAGTAGTGTTTCAAAATGCAATGTTAATTGCTTGCATGTAATTTCGTTTTATCAATATTTTTGTCACGTGTTGATAGTTATATCTAAATATTGATGCCATCCTTGTTAAATTCTAGTACACATATATATGTCTAAGACCATAGTGGTCCCGCTAGCCAGTTAGTGTGTGGGGTTTGAAGGGGCAGCACCCTTCGCTAGTTGAGGGCAGCATTCTCGGAACCCTTTTCTGGGACATGAATCTTATTCACGTAACCGAGCCTCAGAAATCATCGGCTTAATCGTATTAACCCAATTCCGAACCAATCTGATCACTGCCTTGATACGACCATGCACTGCGGCATACTCCGATGGCGGAATTTCGACTGATAGGAGTATCATGCAAGGCAGTCGAAAACAAGTCGAGTAAATCATCTGGTCCTGTTAACTCATACCTCCTCATAAACCCATCTACTATTGCCGAACACTGATCGATCTCATCGACCAGTGTTTAGACCGTTCCATCCACATGAACCGATCTAGGTTACCAAACTTGTCCAATAATAAATTCAATCTACTACTGTCACATATCCAGTATATGCGACCGATCTAGATCAAAAACTATGCAAGATGCCTCTGATACCACTGAAGGGATACAAGTAGGCTATGCTAGCTGGCAAATAAAAAATTCTACCATGTAAACCAGGATACCAGGCAAGTAAGAGATCACAGATCATTACAACCAGACGCGCAATGCAGTGGAAGAAGAGTTGGAGCAACCTGGTCTAACGAAGATCCCGTTGATGTAGTGGTCGTAGTCAATTGTCCGACGTAATTGATCATTCAACGTAGTCGATCGTCCAGCGTAGTCGTCGTCGGTCGTCTCCTCCAGCAGCCGATCGCTTACCTTACAATGTCGCGGATCGTCCTCGAGCGCAATAACAACCGCAGTAGCACCTCTATGGTATCCACACGTCCAGGGCAGGAACACCATACACCGGTGTGCTAGCACCAAGTCGCACAGGAAGGCTCTCTCAAGAAAATGGCGGCTAGGGTTTGGAGCAACTCACGTCAACTCTTGTCGTGTGTCTCCTCTGCTACCTATGTCTATTCCCAATAGCCTCAAGTATCTCTTAAATAGTGCCCGTGACGGATCCTATCTCAACACGTTTGAGTAATCGTATCTGTACTGATTTTTTCAACCCGTTAGGTATGTGACCCTGTAGCTTCATGCATAATTAGCTGTGACTTAGAAACTCCTTTTCGATCACGAGTCGTCAATGGCACCTAGCACGACATAACGATTCCTGAATACACACGAATTTTATCGAATGAACCTTAATGCAGTATGATCTACGACTAGGTCCTATTTGGTCTCGACCAGTTCGAAACTCCTTATAACCAAGTTTCGACCAGCTTACGACCAGCTCATATTTGGTCCCAACCAGTTCGTAACTCTTTACGACCTGGTTTCGACCACTTAGTGATCATGTTCGACCACCTACGTCTAGCTCGTATCTCCATACGACTAGTCCGTGTCTGATCGAATTGAACGACCAGCTCGTGTATTTTCATTTTTGCCTCACGATATCTGATTGGGCTCCAGGTGAGATGTTATGTCATCTATGGACTGTTCAATACTTTCTCGATAGAGTGATAGATAACTTCATGTGGTCGAACTCTTCGACCACCAGTGGTATGGCCATGCACTTTCTTTATCTGACCACGTCGACGGGCTCAGAGACATCTCTCCTATTATATTAGGAGGGGCAAATCCTATATCCGACCAGTCACATTCCTCCGCATGTTTCAATAGCATACTCGAAAGCTACCTTATGACTACCCAGTTATGGAGTAGTGTTTGGCAATCTCAAAGTGTACTCTTACGTATGTAGGAAACCATACTGATCTCGTATAAGAATTATACATCATCATTGTTTGAGACCAACTGATGACACATAAAAGCATAACAATCTCAGCAGTGTCTCAAGGTGGGTCAATCCAACACATGTTCTCTAACATATGTTCACATTGTTGATTCGATATCCCTATATTCATGACCGGTTAAACATGGTCATCAATCAATACATGTGCTAATTGATAGAGTCACTAGTGTTCCGACCAGTGACATCCGACCAGGGATACATTTAGAACGACATCATCGTAAGTTAAAAGAGCTTCACCAACATGTCACATACTCGTTAATCTTTATAACCGATGATTCATTCAAGGAACAAAAAACACTTATTCAATAACACATAAACATAGATGTGATACAATCATCTATATGATTACCTCTAGGGCATATCGCAAACATTACAGGCGGTTCTAGCCATCGCTAGTAACATAGACGGTCACATTTGTAAAACCATCTGTGATAATTACAACACTGACGATTTTCAAAGACCGTCTGTGATGAGATGTCCAGTATAGCCTGTTTTGTAGTAGTGGACCTTATGGTGTGACAACTTGGGCACAACCTACCTATCGGCTAAAATTCTACATTTCATGCACGGACCAAGCATACAGAGGTAGGTTCTCACATTGAGAAATCAGATTTATCTCGTCCCAGGATCAGGTGGCTTGATATCTTCACCGAGCCATTGGCGGTTCGGCAGTTTAATTGCATTCAACCTAAACATAACACAGAAAGTTTAAGATTGAGAGGGTGTTGAAACATGTGCATATTCGTGTAGCCGAGTAGGATAGAGGTAGATTCTATCTGTTATATTTCTCTGTACGTAACAGGTTGTAATCTGGTTGTATCTGGCTGAACCGTGCCTTGAACGTATTGTCGATGGGCCATGCAACTTGTCCAACAATAGTATATAAATTTAGGGAATTGCTATATAACTGACAGTTTTTTTGAAGTCAAAACTGTTATTTTTCTGTTCGTTGGATATGCTATAAGATTCGTATTGTTGATGTGCTATAAAAAATCATAATAGTTAAATTTTCATTCGTCCGATATAATTTAAGATTTGTATTTTTGTGGATATCGTGAGGATATGTGCACGATCTCAGGTTGATGAGTCAATTGGCAATGGCTTTGTTGGTTTACAATTTGTCGCTTTGGTTTGTTTCAGGTCGTCGCACCACAAAGGTCCGACCGGTTGTATGGGGCGGTCAGACCGCCCGTGGAGAGGTCGGACCGGCCGTTGTTGCCGGTCGGACCGGCCTGACCTAAAAGTGGTTTTTGGGGCTGAGCCAAAAATAGGTTGTGTAGGCAAGTGAGGGGAGTCTCCTGGATGTGGTCACACAATTTTTGGAGCTCCTAGTCAAAAGATCTATTCAGTTGAAATTTCCAGAAGGTTTCGGATTTTCGAGCTGAAAATTTGGCTAAGTCTTTTCGGGCGGTCCGACCGCCGTTATGGAATGGGTCCGACCGCCCGAAATCGGCTTGACCGGTGGAGTGGGGCGGTCGATCACGATCACTTGAAGCTTGGACTTCTTTGCATTGATGTGATTTGAATGTGTTTTATGTATGGAGTTCAATGCTTTATTCTTGCATATTGCATTGCGGAACTAACGTGGGTCAAGTTGTGAAGAACTTGTTCCCGGAGACGATTTATTTGTCTATTGGTGTGCAGGTGGCTTGCAGGTCAACAACGTCAACGGTGAGGTGGATCGACTACGCTTGAGAGCCGAGGTCCGTAACGATCATGGATGCCGGGTGAGGTCGTGTGACTCAAGCATGGTGCGAATGGGCAAGATGGATCGAACGGTAGTTCGGCATTGGTTGGATCAGCGTGCGTAAGTCTGCGAGTCTCTCGGGAGGTTCCGATGGGATTCTGGACGGAGAGACTTGGCGACGTGATGAGAGCCGCCGATCAACCTACACGGTGAAGCAAAGCGATTGCTTCAAACAAATGTGTGTGGGTCCCATGTGTGTATGGGTCCCAAATGTGAAACCCTAGTCCTCTCCTATAAATAGAAAGGGGAGAAGAAAAACCCCAAGCATTCATTTGGCACCCTTCTTCTTTTCTAGGGTTAGGAGGAGAGAGAGAGAAGCTAGGGTTTGAGAGATTGTGAGTGTGCTCTTGTGTGAGCTCTTGTCCTCCTTGTTGGAGTGGCTTTGTAAGCATCTTGTGAGATCAATCAATCTTGTGATGCTTGCTTGAGAGATCATTTGTCTCCCTTTGTGTTCTTCTCTCTTTTGGATGAATTTGATGCTTCCTTGATTCAAGTGGTTAAGCTTGGTCTCTTGACCTATTTTCTCTTGCTTTGATGTGTGGGAATACTCCTAGAATCATCTAGACCATCAACCCCCACAAGCAAGTCTTGAATCAAAAATTTTCATATTTCTAGGGTTTGTGCACTTATTTGGTAAAACCTTAAGAGATCGATTCTACGAAGTGGATCTGAATGATCGTCGCTAGAAATAGGTCTCTAATATCCTGAGGGAGGTGTGCTCGAAATTTGGTCAAGTTTCTTTTGTTGAATCAAAAGTTGGATCAAATTTCGTTTTGGATTTGGGCTTGGCATTTCAAGATCGACTAAATCGGTTCGACCGGTTTACAACGGGCGTCCGACCGCTCGCTTTGATCGCCCAAGAGCGCGGTCGAACCGATATCCAACGGTCCGACCAGTAGTTAGTAGCCGGCCTCGACCATTGGTTGACCATCGGTCCGACCAGCGACACTCATGGCCGGTCGACCACCAAAGGCCTGCACCAAATTAGTGAGTTAAATTCTCCATTTGTGTCTTGTGGTTGACAGGGTTATCGAATTCAGCACAAGGCTTCCACTGTGCGCTTACTGATTTTCTTAGCTTTCATAGCTAAAGGAGTAAAGTTCGTGTTGAATTTGATTAAGGCGAGAAAGTTGAGAAAGCGTCTATTCACCCCCCCCCCTTGTCGCCTTTACGGTCCTACAAGTGGTATCAGAGCCGGTTTGCTCTTCTCATAGATCTTAACCGGTCTTTGGAGCCATGGCGACTGACAAGTACTCAACCAAGCCACATATTTTTGATGGAGTTGACTTTGCATACTGGAAGGCTCGTATGCAGGCTTATATTGAGGCTCAAGGGCACGCTATTTGGCTTAAGGTAAAAAACCCTTATGTCGTGCCAGCCGATGACGATATGATCACTCAAGATGTGGAGGCCAACAGCAAGGCTCGGAATTATTTGATCCAAGGCCTTAGTCGATCCGAGTTTGAGCGTGTTGCTCACTTGCGGTCCGCTTCATGAGATCCGTGGACTCTTTGTGACTATCACGAGGGTCCATCGCGATCAAGGAAGTGAGATGAACCACCAAGAAAGTATACTCTAAGATCGAACAAAGGCCCGGGAGTCTTTAGACGAGTGTGGGAAGATTTTCTAAGATTCTTCATGATCTCCGTGACCGTTGACCTAGTCTTTTCGAGTCCAAAATGCACGCCACTTTTGGGTGCTCTTGATGTGAAGGTCTGGGAATGAAGATCACTTCCATCAATGACAACATCACATGAGTGAGCTTACCATGGATAAGCTTATACTCGAGGTTGAAGACGCATGAGATTGATTTTATCTCGCGTCTCCCCAAGACAGAGTCGATGACTTTAGTGGTCGACAAATCCAAGGGTTGTTCTTCTGATTCTCTCGATTGTAGCTCATCTAGTTTTTCATTATCTGCTTTTCATTCTTTGAGCGATGAGCAACTTGAGAAACTACCCGAGGATGACTTAGCCCTCCTATCCACCAAATTCACAAGAGCGTACAACAAGGTGAGGAATAGGAGGAGAAGTGGACCTATCACATGCTTCGAATGTGGTGAGCCAAACCACATTCGTTCCAGGTGCCCCAAGCTAAAGGGCAAGGAGGAGAAGGAGACACGAAGACATCCCCAGGAGAGGGATGCAAAACCCAAGAAGACAAACTATCGCAAGTTTATCAGCCGGGTCCTTGCCGCTCTAGAGAATGTAAATATGAGCGATGTGGACTCGGAAACGGAGGACGACGAGAGTGACTCTCGTGGTAAGAAGAAGGCTCATGACTTCACAGGCATGTGTTTCATGGCCAAAAACAGCCACGACAGCGACTCCTCCAACGATGAGGATCCTTTTAGTGATCCTCATGAGGTATGCCCTTCAATTGCTGACATGAAAAGGGCTTTGGTGCTTGCTGAACAGAAATTGCATAAGCAAGTAAAATGATTAAGAAGGTGACATTATGATTGATAATTTGAACCTAGAAGTTGTTAGGCTTAAATCTATTAATCCTGATGATATTTGTGATTCCTGCACTAGCTTGCTTAAAGAATTGACAAGCTTGAAATCTGCTCATTCCTCTGTTGCTAATCAATTAAAAGATGCTCTTGATGAACTAGAATCTCTCAAGTCTAGTTCTGTTTGTTTAGATGTCATTTCTCTTGATGTGACTACCATGGAAGCTATTCCCTTAACGTGCTCTAACTGTGCTTTACTTGAATTAAAATTGAATAGCTCTTTGAAAGAATTACAAAAATTTGATGCTAGTCACACATGCTCTCATTGTAAGAATAATAGGATTAAGATGCAAGAGATGACTGAAATAGTTGTTTACTCTAGAGCTGCCTCTTGTGAAAATTGTCCCAAACTTACAATTGAGATTGAAGCTTTAAACAAGACTCCTGAAGAAAAAGCTAAAATTGAAAAATCCATGTCTCTTACTGCTTCTAAGAAGGTTATTGATTCTAACTCTTGTGTTTTGAATGCTGAAGTTGAAACCATGATTGGTCAGATTCAAGAGGCATTTAGAGTCAAATTTAGGGAGCAGATGAATAGGATTAAGGAATCCTATTGTGTGTCTTGTGAGGCCTTCAAAGTGGAAGTGGCTCTTCTTAAGAGTAAACGTGATGAGGTAATCAAGTCTAGCAAGTGCACTAGATGTGAGGGTCTAATTAAAGAGAATGATTACCTCAAGGTGACTCTTGAGAAGTTTTCGAGTGGGAAAAAGAAACTCAACATGATTCTTGATCAATCCAAGGTGAGCGTGAAAAATAGTGGCCTAGGTTTCAATTCCCTAGAGCATTCCAAGAAAAACCCACCTAGGATTGCTAGAGTTGTGAAGAATGGTTTGTTTGAGCTAGAACCTCCTAAGCCATCCAGGGTTGTTTTCAAATCCGCTGGTTTTGCTCAAACTCTTTCTAACAAGAATGGTGCTTTTACTCCTTCAGTACAGACCCCTCAAAAGGTCAAGTACCATTGCACCTTCTGCAAGAAAGAAGGCCACACTGTTGAGTTCTGCTTCCGGAGAGCAAAACTTGAGAGAAAAGAGAGGATGAGCACCTTGAGATCCATTAGAGGAGTCCCTTCTCCAGCCATAGTCTCTTGAGCTAGGCAGCCTGCTTATCGTACTACGTATAGGCCTAGATTCGTAGAGAACTTTGTAGACTCTTTTGGTGGGTCTTAGCAGCATGTTGGATTAGGATATCGTGAGGAGAGACCACGGGTAGCACCTAGACAGGGGGAGTATCGATCTTTTGGTAGATCGTTTCAGAGATGTCTAGGTGGTTCTCATGTGCACCCTTATGATTTTATCCCTGATCATGTTTCTGCTGTTTCTACTGCTGCTCCCAGTCATCGTGCTTCTTAGTACTAGATTCCTAGATCATTTATCACTAACCCCAGTACTGAGGCACGGATGTTTTCTGATTGTGCTTTTTAGGTCCGTCGTGCGAGGAAGGAGGACATATGGCTTGTTGACTCGGGTGTTCTCGACATATGACCTGGAGATTCTAGATGGTTCTCCTCCTCACACGTGCATCCGCAACGAATTGATTACATTTGGGGATGCTTCTACCGGACCGTGGATCGCAAAGGGCACCTGTGCGCGCCAACGACAAGTTCATGATTAAAGACGCCGCTTGGTAAGTAAGCTGAGGTATAATCTTCTATCTGTTTCTCAGCTGCTTGATGAGGGTCTAGAAGTGAGGTTTAAGAGTGGTGAGTGTAGAGTTCTAGATTCCTCGGGTGAGCTTGTTTTTGAGATCTCCAGATTTGAGAAGATCTTTTGTGCAAATTTCAGTATTTCTTCAGTTTCCAGTCCTAGGTGTCTTGTAGCCTCTAATTCTCATGATCTTGTTTTGTGGCATTGTAGACTTGGGCATATAGGTTTTGATCATTTGTCTAGAGTCAGTTGCAAGGACTTGATTAGAGGTTTGCCTAGGTTGAAGGCTGTTAGAGATCTTGTGTGCTCGCCCTGTAGACATGGTAAGATGGTATCTGCTTCCCACCCACCTCTTACCTTGGTAATGACTGATGGACCAGGACAGCTTCTCCACTTAGACACAGTTGGTCCTTCTAGAGTTCAGTCAGCAGGTGGGAAATGGTATGTGCTGGCGGTTGTGGATGATTTCTCCAGGTATGCTTGGGTGTATTTTCTCGCTTCTAAGGATGAAGCATTTGGATTCTTTAGAGAATTGGTCCTTAGAATTGCTGTTGATGTTCCTGGAGCTTTGAGAGCCATTAGGAGTGACAATGGGACAGAATTCAAGAATTCTTCTTTTTCTACATTCTGCACTGATAGGGGAATTGAGCATCAGTTTTCTTCTCCTAGAGTTCCCCAGCAGAATGGTTGTAACATCCCAAATTTCAGAGCTTTAAAAATCTTTTAAATAGTAGTAGTGAGAAAATTCACCATTTGGATTTATTAGAATATTAATTTAAAAAGCTTAATATGGACTTTAAGGACAAATTGATTTAATGTGCTTAATCCCAACATCAACAATTGTCAAAACTATTTTATTTAGATTCTATATGCTTGGTTATATTTTATAGAATTTTCTGGAATTTTTCCAAAGTCAATTGCTATTTTCTAATTGCTATTTGCATTTTCTAGATTTATTTAAAATAAAAACCTATTTTAAATCCTTCGAATAAAGGTCGGGCCAAGCCCAACACTATTCCATCATCAACGCCAACCACGCCTCCGCGCTCGCTTTCAACCGCTGGATCGCCATCGCACGGTTGCCGCCGCTCACACAAGGCTTCCTCGCTCGCCGACAGGTGGGCCCGCGATCGAGTCGTCGCCTCGCGGATCTTCTTCCTCCTCGCGCCGCGCCTCGAGTCCGCCATTGCCGAGCTTCAAGTCTATCCGACAACGCCGATTCTCTCACGATTTCTTGAGCCGACCCCACCAAAACGTGTTCCTGTTATTCCATATCCGCTTCAAACCAAATCAAACCCGAATCGGTTTCAATCTCCAAAATCTTGGATTTAAAACCCGCTTGTTTCGGACCAATTGGGGTTTCAACCCTGCGCCTCCGAGCCTATAAGTACTCGCCCGGCCTCCGCAACCCTAAACCGCCACTCGCCGCCTAATCGCTCTAGCGCCGCATTGCAAGCGTTAGGGTTTTCGGCCGAACTTCTTCTCCGGTGGATTGCGCCGCCATCGCCGCTCTTGCTCCACCGACCGCACTGCTAGATCGAAGTCTCAGCTACCTCGCGCGCACCTCTCGTCGCCGAGCATCGCCGAGCGCCCGTCCGACAAAACCGAGAGCCGCCGCCGCTTCCTCGCCACGGCCATCTCCGTGAACCTCAGTGCTCAAACCGTGCCCTCATGTGCGCAATAACCCTCTACACATTGGTACCACTCACCACGGCGAAGAGCCGCTGTCATCGCTGCTATTTGATTCCCGAAGGCCGCCGCCGCCGAGTCTGCTGCGGCCCACCTCACCTCAAGGCGTAAGGCGTGTCACTTGTTGCCAAGGCCACTGCCAACCACTCACACAGGTGCACCACCACCGACCCGGATCCAGAGGCTTGGTGGATTTGGTCCACCGTGAGCCCAGAGACTGACAGTGGGTCCCACCTGTCAGTACGGTTTTTAATTATTTCTTTTCCTGAAATTCATTGCCGACGCAGCACCGACGCATTAATCCGAATTTCCTTTATAAAATAATTCGGAAATTCGAGAAAATCCAAATTAGGGTTTAATTGATTTTCCAATCTTCCAAAGCCCATATCTTTTGCATCCGAAGTCCAATTGAGCCCATTCAAATTTGTAAATTCATATAAAATTAAGATCTATTTAATGGTGAATTTTATTTGATTTTTGGAGTTTGTTTTGCCTCTGTTATTTATTTGTTTTGTTTCTTTTGTCTCGCTTATGTAGTAGACGCCGATACTTTGGGAATTTTGCGTAAGAAGGAGCACCTCAAGACCAAGACCAATATCTAGATCTATTCCAAGGCAAGTTATACCTTTGATCATTTTGAACCAGCTTTCAAAATACTTTGTTTCAATGTATTGCATTCTATTTCAAGTATTTATTTAAATGCTTTTGGGTGTAGTTATTAATCCAAATTGTTATGCCACCTTGTCTATTGTATGCCATGATCTTTTGTCACCCTAGGTTGATTAATTATTAGTTGGTATTATTGTAGCACCAACGTGGGTTGGTTAGATACGATTAGATCGCTTAGCCATGCCACGAGTCATCATTTCATGAGAGAGTTGCAATTATAAACTTGACTAAGTGATTATGGAACCGTGTGATGAATCTGTGTGTGTGTGGTGCTATTACTCGTTGATGGCATGTGTTGCACTTAATCAACAGGTGGGAAAAGATTTAGACCGAGGCAAGTGGTGGATTCTGTGTGAATGGTGGAGCTGTGTGCTTATTAAACTTTGTGATTTGGGTTAAACCGAAGTCTTGCCTTGGTCAATTAAGGACTTAACTTTGTGCGCCATTGAACTGGCCTCACTGCACGACCACATGCCTAGTATGGGCCGGGCCCGACTTAGTAAGTTATGGAGTCTTGACATTGACAACTCAGTTGTATTTAAGCTATGTGATGGGTTGGAGGTGTGATATGTCACATCGCGGATTCGTTCACGATCCCCGCCCAATGGTGTGTGTCGTTCCAAGGGTCCGTGTACAAATTGACGGCAGAAAGCACACCAGAGTGTCATTGTTTGAGATGAAGTCTCGAAAGGTTTTGTTGTGATCAACTCGATCCGGTTGGTTTCATCGTGTGGGTAAAGTGTACAACCTCTGCAGAGTGTTTAAATCAATCTATTCGAATAGCCGCCCCTGCTATGGACATGCTCGGAATTTCACACGAGGGGTAGATTTTCATAAAACAAATGGGAAGGGTCGGTGTGTGAGATAACTTGTTCATTGTGTGAAAGAACTTGATTAGACTGTGTGTCCTTTGTGAAATCAATTGTTAACTTATTATTGTCTATTTGTTTTGAATTACGCTTTCAATCTATTATTTGTATTCAATTGCAAATGTTGCATTTCTCGCAAAATAACCACGTAAGCCATTCCTTTGGAATAAGCCATCATGTATAAATGCATTCTGTGGTATGACTTGCGAGTACGGTGTGTACTCACTCTTGCTAAACAAATCAATGTATGGAGGAGTCGTCACCGCTTTTGAAGAAGAATTCTACGAAGGTTGAGCGTTAGGGTCTTGATCCGATCGGTTGTTCGTGGTAAATTGATGGGAGCCACCGAGTTTATTTCGCTTCACGCAGTTTATTTCTTTATTGTCACCTTGCATGGCTTAATAAATGTAAACTCGACCGTAAGGTCCCAACAGATTATTTGTTATTTAAATGTACTCGCTTATTCTTATATTCGTTGTATGGATGTGATATTTCATCAATGTTGACACTGTGCACTAGCGTGATCCTGGACTAGTGCGTAGAATACGAGGGTCCAGATTTGCATATTTGGGTCCCGACAGAGGTGGTATCAGAGCCATACTGACTGTAGGTCTTGACCCTAGTTAGATTGGCCGTTCTTAGTGAGTCCAAAACTATTTTCTAAAGCAAATATTAACTTGCAAGATTAATTGAACTCTTTAACTCATCTCATGTCTCTCTTGACTCAACTATTGCTGAAATTCTTTCTCTCCCCGCTATTTTAAAGTTGTTTTCATATCCTTGTCCATCTTGACAGATGCCTCGTCTTCAGATTTATGGAGAGCGCAAGGGAGGACTTGCCGCCGAGCTTTGGAAGTTGCTACAAGTACTTGGAGGGTTCGATCGTCCATTGTACCGTGGCAGTGCTTGGATTGTGAACGGCCGAGATCGTGGAGTGATCTGCCATTTGACCATCTACGCCAGGCAGAACACCAAGGCAAGCAAACCACTGAACATCTCAGCTCGAAGGAGTATTTGGATTGAAGCAATCCAGGAGTCTTCACGCCTTGCCATCCTGAGGATCTGCAACATCTACTCTCGAGAGCTTCGTGACACAGTTTTTTGTTATCATCCCCACACTTCCGACGTGGATCTTGCTGCACGTTTTCCGTCTACGGAGGGAGAAGACAACGCCACCGTCGTGCATCTTGCCCAGTTCGCCGCTGCTCAGGAAGAATCATTGGAATTAGCCGCCACAGAGCTGGAGTGTACCTATGAGACTCTTCAGAGAGCTGAAGAAAGGATCGCCATATTAGAAGAAACTCTTTATGGACGACACGATCACGAAGAAGACACTCAAGAGGAAGACCTGTAAGAAGTCGATGGACCGGTGAACGTAAGAGCCAGCAGAGGCAGCAGAGCGGAGGAACCAAAGAAGACTGCACACGAGACACCTGCTCCGTGGCACCACCCGGGACATCGTGATCGGCTTTGCGAGGATGCCACCACTTTCGTGTCTACAAGAAAGGGAGCACCGCCAAGGGCCGCGGAGGCTATTTGATTAAGTAGTCTGCTCGCGTTGTTTCGAGCTTAGCCGCTTTATGTCTTGAGTCGCCTTTAGGCGGTAGTTTGGTGTGCTTAAGTTCGTCCTTATTTTTGTGTGCAAGTATGAGTGCAAAGGCCCTTAGGCATTTGTTGCAAGCCATACTATTATCTTAATCAATATAAGAGTTTGGTTGAGCTTTCTTAAAATATGTTGTTGGGTTTTACCTACCCCGCTTAGTTCTACAACTTATCTCGTGCTTGCTACCTTATCTAACCCCGAGATTCACCGATGGTTCGGACTCGTCAAGCTGCTGCAAGTGGTTCTGATACTCCAGTATCAGAAGGACGGGAGCAAATCCCCGCAGAGGCAGTTCCACCACAAGCACCTTCAGTCGATCTGCAGAATTTTGGAGCATTCATGACACTGCACCACCGATGTACACCATGATGAATCGATGCAAGCTATGAATAACGAGCAACAACAATCAAGATCACAATGGAGCCCCAGCTTGCTCATGGTCACAATGGATCATCCAAGTTGGCGGAGTTTATGAGGACCCGTCCACCAACTTTTTCTGGACATGTCTCACCAGTAGAAGCTGATGATTGGCTTCGTGTTATTGAGAGAAAACTGCTGATCACTCAATGCAGCGATCATGAAAAAGTTCAGACGCCTCTCACGGATGGAAGGCATTCCGCCGAATGGTGGGAAAACTTTGTGCTTGCCGCATGGAACGCCGCAAGATATTACTTGGGAAGAGTTCACAACCGCCGCCAAGATCATGTACCGTAAGGAATCATGGATCCAAGAAGGATGAATTTTGTGCTCTCAAGAAAGGAGGAATGTCATGATCGACTACCTCAACAAATTCTCTCAACTTGCTCGATATGTCGAGAAGATGTCGCCACGACAAGGCTCGCGAGTAGTCGCTCAAAGGATTGAACACGGACTTCAAGTCAACTTGATCGCCCACACCTTTCCCGATTTTCAAGAGTTGATCAACAAGGCTTTGATTCTAGAGGATAAGCGCAAGGAATTGGAAGATCATCGTAAGCGCAGGATGGCTCAAAGAAGGAAGTCACCAACCCCACCGAGGGCAAGAATGATTCCACCGCAGATTTAGCCGCTTTCCACCACGCAGTCGCTGACCACCGCACCAACTTCAAGACTCGCCAGCTTGCTCGTAACTTCCGCAACCCCGCACTACCAACCCCAATCCAAGAAGCAACCCACGAATACAACCGAGTTTGCTTTACTCGCCGTCGGCCGTGGCATTTCGCCAACCGATGTCCGCAGAATGGGACTATCACCCAAAGACGCTTCAACCTTGGGAACACACCACCAAGACGCCAAGACAAGGCAACCATCAAGGAACTTCTCAAGCTACCGGTCAATCCGGAGGAGCACCGCCATCGCTGGTCGAGGCCGTGTCAACCACGCCACTCTAGAAGGAGCCCAAGAAGCACCGACGTTGTATCGGGTAAGTTCCTAGTAAATTCAAGACCGTGACGCCTGCTTGATTACGAGCTTCGATTCGCTTGTTTCGGAATTTTGCAACTAAGAACAAATTGGAAGTTATGCATCTTAAGCATACTCGTTAGTCCAATACCTAGAGCAGAGCTAAGTTCTAAAGTTGGATGTTTAGGAGCTAGGCTACTCATAGTCGGAGTTGAGTTTCTAGCCAACCTAATAGTTCTAGACACTCGCACCATAGATGTCATCCTTGGTATGGATTGGTTATCCAAACATAAAGCATGCTAGATTGTGGTCAAGAGCCGTGACAATAGAGGATACCACAGAAAGAAAGTTGAATTTCTAGCCACCTCAAGACGTGATGGACATTTGGTAGTCAACGATCAAGACAGTTTCTTTGGAAGATGTACCTATAGTCAGAGATTACCCAGATGTATTTCCAGAAGAGTTACCAGGAATGCCACCGGACCGTGACATTGAGTTTGTCATCGATCTAGTGCCAGGAACAGCACCAATTTCCAAGAGACCCTATCGGATGCCAGTCGATGAACTTGTGGAAATGAAGAAGCAGATAGAAGAACTACTGGAGAAAGGTTTTGTAAGACCTAGTTCGTCGCCATAGGGAGCACCAGTTTTGTTCGTCAAGAAGAAAGATGGAAGTATGAGAATGTGTATCGATTATCGTTCTCTCAACGAAGTCACCATCAAAAACAAGTACCCATTGCCCAGAATAGATGATTTGTTCGACGGATGAAAGGAGCCGGAGTATTCTCTAAGATCGATCTGCGATCAGGTTATCATCAGTTGAAGATTTGTCCTAAGGATGTACCAAAGACCGCTTTCTCAACCCGGTATGGACATTATGAATTTCTAGTCATGTCTTTTGGATTGACTAATGCCCCTGCCTATTTCATGAACATGATGAACAAAGTATTCATGGAATATTTGGATAAGTTCGTAGTAGTATTCATTGATGATATTTTGGTATATTCAAAGTCAGAAGAAGAACATACGGAACATTTGAGATTAATCCTAGAGAAGCTCAGAGGACATCAGTTGTATGCCAAGTTCAGCAAGTGTGACTTTTGGAAGAAGAAAGTTGATTTTCTCGGTCATGTGATGACAGCCGAAGGAGTAGCAGTTGACCCCGGGAAGGTTAAAGCTATAATGAATTGGGGGCAGCCCAAGACGGTTACTCAAATTCGTAGTTTCTTGGGGATGGCAGGATACTATCGTCGTTTCATTGAAGGGTTCTCAACGATTGCTAAACCTCTTACGCAATTGTTGAAGAAAGAGAAGAAGTTTATTTGGACAGCTTGTGAAGAAAGTTTTCAAGAATTGAAGAAACGTTTGACTTCATTTGATGCTAGTTTTGCCTGATATTAGTAAGGATTTTGATATCTCACCGTGATGCTTCGCGTCAAGGATTAGGATGTGTACTTATGCAAGAAGGAAGAGTCGCCGCTATGCGCCAAGGCAATTAAGGCCTCATGAAGAGAACTATCCTACCCATGACTTGGAATTAGTCCGTAGTGCATGCTTTGAAGATTTGGCGACATTATCTCATCAGAATCATTGTGAAGTCTACATGCATCATAAGAGCACAAGTACATATTCACTCACCGATTTGAACATGAGATGAGAAGATGGTTGGAATTAATAAAGGATTATAATCTTGGAATCCATTACCATCCCGGTAAGGCCAATGTAGTTGCAGATGCACCGAGTCGTAAGAGCTACCGCAATGCTCGAAGCAAAGAGATTTGCCCTAACTTCGGAGGAATTCGAAGCTACTGACTAGAAGTTGTTAGGAAGGATTTGTGGCCAATTTGGAAGTACAGTCTACTACGGAGAAACAGATTCGTGAAGCTCAACCTAAGGATTACGAGTTTGTTGATCTCAAGAAGAAGATGTCGAAGGAAAATTTAAAGACTTCACCATAGATGATCGGGATATACTGTGGATCAATGGACGATGTGTGTACCGGATATGGATGGATTAAGACGGTGATTCAAGGAAGCCCATGACTCAAAGTATTCAATTCACCCCGAAGCACTAAGATGTATCAGATGTTAAGAATAAGTTTTGGTGGCCAAACTTAAAGCGAGACGTCGCAGAGTTCGTTGCCTTATGCGACGTGTGTCGAAAGTAAAGGCCGAACATCGAGACCCAGGATTGCTACAAACCAAGATACCGAATGGAAGTGGGAAGAGATCGGTATGGATTTTATTACCGGATTACCCAAGACTCAATCAGTTATGATTCGATTTGGGTAATAGTGGATCGCTTGACTAAGGTTGCCCATTTCTTGCCACCAAAACCACTTACTCGAGAGACCGCTTGGCGGAATTGTATATGTCAAAATCGTCACCGCACGGTGTGCCTAAGAAGATAGTGTCGATCGAGGATCTCAATTCACCTCTCGCTTTTGGCGAGTCTACATGAAGCCCCGAACTCATCTAAATTTGAGATCGCTTATCATCCACGCATGATGGATGATGAAAGAGTCAACCAGATATTAGAAGATATGTTAAGAGCCCGTGCCTTAGCTAATGCTACCGCTTGGGATAAAAGTTTGCCGATGCGAATTCTCGTACAACAACAGCTTATCAAGCCGGTTTGCGAGATGTCACCATTTGAAGCTCAGATGGTCGGCTCGCAGAACTCCGTTGAATTGGTCGAGACAATTTGAGAACGTAGTGTTCGGGCCGATATTATTCAGAAGTCAAGAACAAGTTGCTATGATCGAGAGAGGTTAAAGATAGCCCATCCTGCAAAAGAGTTATGCCGATAATCGTCGCCGTGACCTCGACTTTGAACCAGAGGATTTTGTGTATCTTCGAGTTACTCCGCCAGAGGTGTTAAGAGATTCCACACCAAAGGGAAGCTTGCTCCAAGGTATGTGGGTCCATTCAAGGTTTTGGAACGCCGTGGAGAAGTTGCGTATCAGCTTGAGCTACCACGATCGTTAGCGTGGAGTGCATGATGTCTTTCATGTCTCTCACCAAGAAGTGTCTTCGTGTGCGTAAGAGCGGACCCATTGAGTCAATTGAATCAAGGAAGATCTCACATACAAAGAGCAACTGTCAAGATTTTGATGTCGCAGAGCGCCGCACTGTAAGCAAGACCGCTCGTTTTGCAAAGTCCAAATGGAGTAACCACTCGGAAGGAGAAGCAACGTGGGAACGTGAAGAAGAGTTAAAAGCCGAGTTCCCTAGCCTTTTCTCTAGCTAGCCGGAATCTCGGGGACGAGATTCGTTTAAGGGGGGGAGGTTTGTAACATCCCAAATTTCAGAGCTTTAAAAATCTTTTAAATAGTAGTAGTGAGAAAATTCACCATTTGGATTTATTTGAATATTAATTTAAAAAGCTTAATATGGACTTTAAGGACAAATTGATTTAATGTGCTTAATCCCAACATCAACAATTGTCAAAACTATTTTATTTAGATTCTATATGCTTGGTTATATTTTATAGAATTTTCTGGAATTTTTCCAAAGTCAATTGCTATTTTCTAATTGCTATTTGCATTTTCTGGATTTATTTAAAAGAAAAACCTATTTTAAATCCTTGAAAGTCGGGACGAAGCCCAACACTATTCCATCGTGCGCCATTGACTACACCGCGTTCGCTTTCAACCGTTGGATCGCCATCGCACGGTTGCCGCCGCCGCTCATTGCGCTTTCCTTCTCGCCGACGGTGGCCCGCGATCGAGTCGTCGTCTCCGCGGATCTTCTTCCTCCTCGCGCGCCCGAGTCCGCCATTGCCGGAGCTTCAAGTCTATCCGACAACGCCGATTCTCTCGCTGATTTCTTGAGCCGACCCCACCAAAACGTGTCTCCGGTTATTCCATATCCGTTTCAAACCAAATCAAACCCCGAATCGGTTTCAATCTCCGAAAATCTTGGAATTCAAAAACCCGGTTGTTTCGGACCCGAATTGGGGGTTTTCAATTCTCGGCGTCTCGAGCCTATAAGTACTCCTTAGCTCACTTGGGCCTCCGCAACCCTAAACCGCCACTCGTCGCTCTAATCGCCCTAGCGCCGCATTGCAAGCTTTAGGGTTTCGGCCGAACTTCTTCTCCGGTGGATTGCGCCGTCATCGCCGCTCTTGCTCCACCGATCGCGTTGCTAGGATCAAGCAAGTCTCGAGCTACCTCGTGCGCACCTCCTCGTCGCGCCGAGCATCGCCGAGCGCCGTCCGACAAAACCCGAGCCCTCGCCGCTTCTCCTCGCCACGGCCATCTCCGTCAACCTCGTGTGCTCAAACCGGTGCCCTCATGTGCGCAATAACCCCTCTACACATTGGTACCACTCACCGCCCGTGAAGAGCCGCTGTCATTGCTGCCATTTGGTTCCCGAGCGCGCCGCTCGCGCAGTAGCTCGCGTCGGCGTCCACCTCGACCACAATGCGTGCGTGTCGGCCTTGTTGGCGGCGTCGGTGCCACCCTGCGTGGTGCGCCACCTCACCAGACCGGATCCGAGGCTTGGTGGATTTGGTCCACCGTGAGCCGAGATCGACATGGGTCCCACTGTCAAGACGGTTTTAATTATTTCTTTTTCCGGTGGAAATTCATTGCTGACGTCAGCCGACGTCATTAATCCGAATTTCCTTTATAAAAATAATTCAGGAAATTCTAGAAAATCCAAATTAGGGTTTAATTGATTTTCCAATCTTCCAAAGCCCATATCTTTTGCATCCGAAGTCCAATTGAGCCCATTCAAATTTGTAAATTCATATAAAATTAAGATCTATTTAATGGTGAATTTTATTTGATTTTTGGAGTTTGTTTTTCCTCTGTTATTTATTTGTTTTGTTTCTTTTGTCTCGTTTGCGAGTAGACGTCGATACTTCGGGGAATTTTGCAGAAGAAGGAGCACCTCAAGACCAAGACCAATATCTAGATCTATTCCAAGGCAAGTTATACCTTTGATCATTTTGAACCCAGTTTTCAAAATACTTTGTTTCAATGTATTGCATTCTATTTCAAGTATTTATTTAAATGCTTTTGGGTGTAGTTATTAATCCAAATTGTTATGCCACCTTGTCTATTGTATGCCATGATCTTTTGTCACCCTAGGTTGATTAATTATTAGTTGGTATTATTGTAGCACCAACGTGGGTTGGTTAGATACGATTAGACTGCTTAGCCATGCCACGAGTCATCATTTCATGAGAGAGTTGCAATTATAAACTTGACTAAGTGATTATGGAACTATGTGATGAATCTGTGTGTGCTGTGTGCTATTACTCGTTGATGGCATGTGTTGCACTTAATCAACGAGGTGGGAAAAGATTTAGACCGAGGTAAGTGGTGGATTCGTGTGAATGGTGGAGCTGTGTGCTTATTAAACTTTGTGATTTGGGTTAAAATGGAAGTCTTGCCTTGGTCAATTAAGGACTTAACTTTGTGCGCCATTGAACTGGGCCTTACTGCGACCACATGCCTAGTATGGGTGGGCTGACTTAGTAAGTTATGGAGTCTTGACATTGACAACTCAAAGTTGTATTTAAGCTATGTGATGGGTTGGAGGTGTGATATGTCACATCGCGGACGGTTCATTTGCATCCTCGTCCAATGGTGTGTGTCGTTCCAAGGGTCGTGTGTACAAATTGACGGCGATAAAGCACACCAGAGTGTCATTGTTTGAGATAAAGTCTCGAAAGGTTTTGTTGTGATCAACTCGATCCGGTTGGTTTCATCGTGTGGGTAAAGTGTACAACCTCTGCACGAGTGTTTAAATCAATCTATTCAATAGCCGTCCTCTGTTATGGACATGCTCGGAATTTCACACGAGGGTAGATTTTCATAAAACAAATGGGAAGGGTCATTTGTGTGAGATAACTTGTTCACTTTGTGTGAAAGAACTTGTTTAGACTGTGTGTCCTTTGTGAAATCAATTGTTAACTTATTATTGTCTATTTGTTTTGAATTACTCTTTCAATCTATTATTTGTATTCGATTGCAAATGTTGCATTTCTGCAAAATAACCACAGAAGCCATTCCTTTGGAATAAGCCATCATGTATAAATGCATTCTGTGGTATGACTTATGTAGTACGGTGTGTACTCACTCTTGCTAAACAAATCAACAGAAGTGGAGGAGTCGTCGCCTGCTTTTGAAGAAGAATTCTACAAAGGTTGAGCGTTAGGGTCTTGATCCCAGTCAGTTGCCTGTGGTAAATTGATGGGAGCCACCGGAGTTTATTTCATTTCCGCTGCAGTTTATTTCTTTATTGTCAGCCTTGCATGGCTTAATAAATGTAAAACTCGACCGTAAGGTCCCAACAGTTATTTGTTATTTAAATGTACTCGTTTATTCTTATATTCGTTGTATGGATGTGATATTTCATCAATGTTGACACTGTGTGCACTAGCGTGATCCTGGACTAGTGCAGAATACACAGAGGGTCCAGATTTGCATATTTGGGTCCCGACAATGGTGTTGTAGAAAGGAAGAATAGAACCCTTGTAGAGATGGCTCGGACCATGTTAGATGAGCATTCTACTCCTAGGAGATTTTGGGCTGAGGCGATCTCTACTGCTTGTTATATCTCCAATATGGTTTTGTTGAGATCTGTGGTTGGAAAGACCTCTTATGAGCTTAGATTTGGTCATTCTCCCAAACTCTCTCATTTTAAGATTTTTGGTTGCAAGTGCTTCATTCTTAAACATGGCAACCTTGATAAATTTGAGTCTAGATGTTTTGATGGCATATTTCTTGGATATCCTGCTCATTCTCGTGGCTATCGTGTTTTTAATGTTGACACTAACAAAATTGTTGAGACTTGTGAAGTCACTTTTGATGAGGCTAGTCCTGGTACTAGACCCGATGCTACAGGTACACAAGCATCTTCGTCGATGATGACTCTGAGGATGAGGAACCGAACCATCCTACAGCTACCTCTGAGAGGGGTGGAGAGCCTGCTACTACTACTCCAGTTTCAGCTGAGCAGCCTCCTCCTATCCCCACCGACGATCTGAGTGGCTCTGTTCCTACCTCGACAACTCATGGGGTAGAGGCCACTTCTACACCAGGAGCACCTCTTCACATTCAGCGACAACATCCACCTGAGCAGATGATTGGGGATCTTCAAGAGCGAGTCACTCGCTCGTGTTTATTTCTCCGATTCTCATGCACATTACGCCTCCATCGCTTCTTTTGAACCCCGAGATATCACCCATGCTTTATCTGATGCCTCTTGGGTCAATGCCATGCATGAAGAGCTTGAAAATTTCGAAAGAAACAAAGTCTGGACTTTAGTTGAGTGTCCTTCTGATTCTCATGTTATTGGAACAAAATGGATTTTCAAAAATAAGCAAAGTGAGGATGGGTTGGTTGTTCGCAATAAGGCTAGACTCGTAGCTCAAGGTTATTCCTGTAGAGGGCTTAGACTTTGAAGAGACATTTGCTCCAAAAGAGCTAGATTGGAAGCCATTCGCATTCTTTTAGCATTTGCAACATCCAAGGGTTTCAAGCTTTTTCAAATGGATGTTAAAAGTGCTTTCTTGAATGGTTTCATAGAAGAAGAGGTCTTTGTCAAGCAACCTCATGGCTTTGAAAATCTTAAATTCCCAAACCATGTTTTTAAACTCTCTAAAGCCTCAGATGGATTGAAACAAGCTCCTAGAGCTTGGTATGACAGCTTAAGAGTTTCTTGCTTGAAAATGATTTCAAAATGGGAATGGTTGATAAAACCTTGTTCACTCTCGTGCATGGCGGTGATTTCTTGTTGGTTGATTTATGTGGATGATATTATATTCGGTGGTTCTTCTCATGCTTTAGTGTCCAGATTTTGATTCTATGAGCGGTGACTTGAGATGAGCATGATGAGAGTTGACATTCTTCCTTGGTTTACAAATCAAGCAAGCGAAAGAAGGCACCTTCGCTCACCGAGTAAGTATACAAAGGACCTTCTTCGCTTCAATATGGGAAGCGAGAGGCCAATGTCTACTCCCATTGCTACAACCACCGTCTTTGGACCTCGATGAGGATGGAGAGCTCGTGGACCGTAAGGAGTACCGCAGATATGATTGGCTCCTCCTCTATCTTACAAATACGAGTAGGACATACAATTTGTCGTATGTCCGCGTGCGCCGCTTCGAGCTTCCTCGTGCTTCTCATCGCAAGCAATACGTCGATCTTGTGTACCTTCAAGATACTCTTGACTTTGGGCTCTGGTATTCTTCTTCTTCTGCTCTCTCAATTCGAGTATTTTCTGATGCTGACTTTGCGGGGTGTAGAGTGGATAGGAAGAGTACTTCTGGCACTTGTCATTTCTTGGGCACATCTCTTGTTTCTTGGTCTTCAAGAAAACAGTCTTCGGTTGCACAGTCCACAGCTGAGGCCGAGTATGTAGCTGCCGCCAGTGGTTGCTCTCAGGTTCTCTGGATTTTATCCACGCTGCGGGACTATGGGTTATCCTTGAGAAGTGTTCCTCTTTTCTGTGACAACACTTCTGCAATTAATATTGCCAAAAACCCAGTGCAATATTCCAGGACTAAACACATTGATATTCGATTTCATTTTCTTAGAGACCATGTTGAGAAGGGTGATGTTGTGCTTCACTTTGTAGAGTCAGAGCAACAGTTTGCAGATATTTTCACTTAAGCTCTTGATTCTTTTCGTTTTGCTGCTTTGCGGGGAGAGTTAGGGGTTATTAGTCCTATTGGGCTGTTTTGAGGGGGAATTTGCTCTTTTTGCATTCATTGTAACATAATGCATGTTTTATTTCTATTGTCTTGCATTGTATAATAAAATTTGTGGAGCTTTGATTATTATCCTTGTATGGCTTGATTTCATACTCTATACCTTGTCATATCAAGTGATAGTCTGCTAGACTTCTTTTATGGCTCTTCTTGTTTAGCTTAGCTTTTGCCTTGCTAGCTTTATATCTATGAGCAAATTGAATCAAATCATGTCTTGTTGGATCTTGTGACTAGTTTTGTTCTAGTGATCCTCTTATGATTCTTGCCATGTCATATAGGTTGAATTGAGTCTTGAACTTATTTTGAGATGAAAATGAGCTTTTTAATTTCTTAAGTCAAGCAAATGAAAAATGAGATTTTCTGTGCGAAAAAACTGATCTCACCAATCCTTTCTCATGAGACGGCTTGCCATTGCACTAGGCATGAACTCAGGGGGAGTTTTGGATGACCTAGACCACTCTTTTAAGCTTATCGCTTGAGATGGTCGCGGCAATGCTTGAGATCTAGCACAGTGAAAAAAAATCATTTTTAGGAAAATGCTCAAAATGCTAAGTGCTTGAGTTTTGCTTCAAAAGTGTACTCTTAATGCTCAAAATGCCTCAGTTCTTGTTTTGAGTCTCTTTTTACTTATAGACATGGCTTGACTCATTTTTGGTTGCGTTTAGTGAAACTATGACATTGAGCAACCTTTCATGGTATTAATTCTGTTAATCTCAGATGACTGCTATTTTGGTTTTAACTTTGCAGTACATGTTTTGCCATGATTGAATATAGCGTCTACTCTTTATATAGCTTGGTATAATACTTGTACTGTCTACATGTATAATGGTCATGGCTCCTATTTACTAAAGTTCAAAAATAAAGTCATTCCTTCATACTCTTTCTTTTCCCATGCATCTTGATGAATTCATTGTCAAAGGGGGAGAAAGATTGTGAAGAAAAATGTTGTTTTGGAGCTTTTGGTTTCATACATAAGGTTTCATATAAAAGAACTCTCATAAAAAATGAACCTTTTAAAAATTTGTGATCATAGTGAGTTGAGTCTCTTGGTTCTATTGCCTTTTTCTGATTTTATTTGCAATTGAAAAAGACTCACAATGATCAAAGGTCAAATAGAACATTTGTCTTTCATATGGACCTAAGTGAGATTTTTGGCTACTTTCTGGAAATTGAATCCTATTGTGCTTTCATTGCCTTATCTCACTTGCTTATACTATTCTGAAGCCAGCTTGGTCGGTTCCTAGGCTTTTTCTTGCTTTTGGACCAAGTTGTGCCTTTATGCGAAAACGGCGAATTTTTTACTTTTCAATTCGAAAAACCACATTTTCTGGGAAATTACCAATGTGTTCATCAAGGGAGAGATTGTGGATATCGTGAGGATATGTGCACGATCTCAAGATGATGAGTCAATTGGCAATGGCTTTGTTGGTTTACAATTTGTCGCGTTTTCGGGTTTGCTCCAAGGCTGTCAGACCACAGGCGGTCTGACCGGTTGTATGGGGCGGTCAGACCGCCCGTGGAGAGGTCGGACCGGCCGTTGTTGCCGGTCGGACCGGCCTGACCTAAAAGTGGTTTTTGGGGCTGAGCCAAAAATAGGTTGTGTAGGCAAGTGAGGGGAGTCTCCTGGATGTGGTCACACAATTTTTTGGAGCTCCCAGTCAAAAGTTCTATTCAGTTGAAATTTCCAGAAGGTTTCGGATTTTCAAGCTGAAAATTTGGCTAAGTCTTTTCGGGCGGTCCGACCGCCGTTATGGAATCGATCGGACCGGCCTGAAATCGGTCTGACCGGTGGAGTGAAATGATCGACCGCCGATCACTTGAAGCTTGGACTTCTTTGCATTGATGTGATTTGAATGTGTTTTATGTATGGAGTTCAATGCTTTATTGTTGCATATTGCATTGCGGAACTAACGTGGGTCAAGTTGTGAAGAACTTGTTCTCGGAGACGATTTGTCTGTCTATTGCTATGCAGGTGGCTTGCAGGTCAACGACGTCAACGGTGAGGTGGATCGGGACTACGCTTGGAGAGCTGAGGTCCAGAACGATCATGGATGCCGGGTGAGGTCGTGTGACTCAAGCATGGTGCAGAATGGGCAAGATGGATCAAACGGGTAGTTCGGTGCAGCTGGTTGGATCAGGCGGTGCGGAAGTCGGTGCGAGTCTTTGGGAGGTTCCGATGGGATTCGGACGGGAGAGACTTGGCGACGTGATGAGAGCCGCTGATCAACCTACACGTGGTGAAGCAGGCGATTGCTTCAACAGTTGTATGTGTGTGGGTCCCATGTGTGTATAGGTCCCAAATGTGAAACCCTAGTCCTCTCCTATAAATAGAAAGGGGGGAGAAGAAAAACCCCCCAAGCATTCATTTGGCCCCTTTCTTCTTTTTCTAGGATTAGGAGGAGAGGAGAGGAGAAGCTAGGGTTTGGAGAGATTGTGAGTGTGCTCTTGTGTGAGCTCTTGTTCTCCTTGTTGGAGTGGCTTTGTAAGCATCTTGTGAGATCAATCAATCTTGTGATGCTTGCTTGAGAGATCATTTGTCTCCCTTTGTGTTCTTCTCTCTTTTGGATGAATTTGATGCTTCCTTGATTCAAGTGGTTAAGCTTGGTCTCTTGACCTATTTTCTCTTGCTTTGATGTGTGGGAATACTCCTAGAATCATCTAGACCATCAACCCCCACAAGCAAGTCTTGAATCAAATATTTTCATATTTCTAGGGTTTGTGCACTTTTTTGGTAAAACCTTAAGAGATCGATTCTACGAAGTGGATCTGAAGGGTCGTCGCTAGAAATAGGTCTCTAATATCCTTAGGAAGGTGTGCTCGAAATTTGGTCAAGTTTCTTTGGTTGAATCAAAAGTTGGATCAAATTTCGTTTTGGATTTGGGCTTGGCATTTCAGTACTGGACTAAATCGGTATGACCGGTTTTACAACGGAGGTCCGACCGCCCGCTTTTCAGACCGCCCAGTAGCGGCGGGTCGAATCGATATTCAACGGTCCGACCGGTAGTTAGTAGCCGGTCCGACCGCTGGTTGACCGTCGGTCCGACCGCCAACCTACAGCCGGTCTGACCGCCAGTGCCCAGACCAGATTAGTGAGTTAAATTCTCCATTTGTGTCTTGTGGTTGACGGGGTTATCGAATTCAGCACAAGGCTTCCACTATGCGTTTACTGATCTTCTTAGCTTTCATAGCTAAAGGAGTAAAGTTCGTATTGAATTTGATTAAACCGAGAAAGTTGAGAAAGCGCCTAATCACCTCCCCTAATCGCCTTTACGGTCCTACAATTTTTTTTCCTATCTAATGAATGGGTCACAATTTATTAGAACCGTGCATCAGTACCCTCTATGGATTTACATCTTAGAACCGCCTATTTACTATTGTCGGCACTGAGTACATCCCATCCGGTAGCTAATAGGGCGGGCACACCCGTCAGCCTCACACTAGACACGAGTTCGGCTAACAAGCCACCCCCACTCCGTTTTTGCCACCGCGCATTCCTCACATATGTTCTATTTCTGCCGGCGAGCTCGACAGAGGAGTTGCGGCCACCGTTCTCTCTCTCCTCTCTCTGGCAAACTAGATAGGTGAGAGATGGATATGAGGCGTCTTAAGCTGACCGGTGGCCCCGCCCTGTCAAGTAGCAGTTGGGAAGATAGAATGTAGTTTTGTGGTCAGATCTTGAGCAAAGGTGCAGCTTTGCTAAATGAGACTATAAAACTAGTGGCGGGAACCCTAACTTGCACGTTGGGCAAACAACATTGTAACCCGTACGACAAAGACAATCCGATCTAGGGAAAACAGGCGCGCCCTACAACAGAGCAGTTCAATTTGCAAATTTTATGCAGCGTACTCTGAATCAAACAGTGTTAGATTCTGTCCTGCTCCAGGATTAACATCATAAGCTGCGTTACGAAATTTCTGTTGTCCTTTTAATCTCTAGCTACCCTTGCCGACTGACGGGAGTCAGGACGAAAAGCTTGCACGAGTGCGGCCCGACGTCTGCCGTTGAACTTCGCCGGGAGTGTCTCATGCTGCATTCACAGAGAGATCGACATGAAAATTAACGTGGTGCAAAGCTTTTACAAATTTTTCACCAGTAAATTAGTTCAATTTTCAGCAAGTAGGATCATTCACCTTCCAGACGTCCCTCGCGTCGGCGGTCACGCCGCGCGGGAGCCCGACGTCCGCCCAGGCCGCGGTGATCGATCGGGTACTTTTAAGCCCCCGGTTCAGCAGCAGCACCGCCTTCCTGTGGCGGGAGAGCTGCCCTGCCCATACCTGCAAAAGCACCATGGAACTTGATTCAGAACTTCTGAATTGGAGAGGGTCCCCAATGTCTCCTTGGAGATGCTTGTCACATCGCAGCCGATTATCAGAGGAGCCTGCAAAAGATTTACAAACAGATCAACAATCTGACAATAGTCTTCCAAAGATAAAAGGATCCGATAATAGCCATCGTCAAGGTAGTACTTCTCGGTAATTCTGAACTAGAGAGAGGCCAAATCAAAGCTACCTTGGCAATGGCCCACAAGCTGAAGTGCACGACGTACTCATTGTGCGTCATCCCTCCATTGCCAACCTCAAGCATATCAGGATCTGTGACAGGACAGAGAGCAGACGCAGTGGTCAGCTGGTAGGAAAACTGCATCAAATTCTGATGTTTCCATCAATTTTGAGGTGATGGACTAACCGTTCCAACCGCCAGGCCTCGCGTAGTTGGCATAGGCGTCGTTTTGATCAATGTTGCTCAGCATGCTGTTTACTCGCAAGAAGAATGAAAAATATGTTCTAATCAGCAGGTTACTAGCTACCCATACCATACTGAGAATCTAAGAAAGCAGCACGAGTCTTTGACATTGCGCTAGTGCTACAATTAAGCAAGGAAGACGAGGATCGACTGCACGAGTTTTGGACAGTCCGATCAGGCAATCAATGGTTCAGATCGCCGCGCCTGATCTGAGACGCTGACCTTTAATCAAACGGGATAGCTGCACAACGGTCAGCTGTGATCCAACTGCAACCGATCCGTGTCCGAGTCCGAGTCCGAGTCCGAGTCCGAGTCCGAGTGCTAATTTACCTTGTCCATGTGTCGTTGATGTCGCCGGTGGTCCTCCAGCTGTTTCCGTACAGGCCGCCCCATTTCGGCACCTCCATGTTGCCCCTGAAGACCAATTGAGAGCAATCAACACAAATCAACAGAGCTGTTCATCAGTCTCTCATATCAACCAGCCAAGCTATGTCAAGATGCGATTAGTTTTATATCGCAGTTCCAAAAGGAAGATAAATGCTATATCATACCATTCACAAAGTGAGTAGAAGATTGGACGGCCGGCGTTCCTCAGGGCGGTCGACATCCTCGCAAATCTGCAACAACACGAATTACAGGTCGTACATGGAGCAGAAGACGTGGTGACAATATTATTTGAGGTGAACTACTGTCAGTTCAGTGTTTCCGAAAAACTACTGTCAGTTCAGAAGAATTTTTACCTCACAGTTTCCTTTGAGCCATCGTTGAAACAGTTATCGTACTTCAAGTAATCGACACCCTGTGTTCACAATTCGACCACAAGCATTACTTTACAACGGCAGGGATATAAAAATCGCTCTTTCGAGAGAAACAAACCAAAAAAAAGCAAACAAAAGAATACGAGGCATGGTTAACAAAAATCACACTATCGATATGATCTGACTAAAACATTTGTATAAGAATTACCCATGACGCAAACGTCTTGGCATCAACGTCCTCATGGCCCAGACATCCGGGCATCCTGTTGCTGCAAGTTCTTGTCCTGAAGATTGCAAAAGCAATTCCGTTTTAGTATGTAAAGAAACATATCTTTTTTTTTTTAAGTTACTGCACTTGCAGAACAACACTTGCCCGGCTGAAGAGTACAGGCCTAGCTTAAGTCCCTTGCTGTGCACATAATCCGCGAGGGCCTTCATCCCCGACGGGAACGTCTTCGGATTAGCTGCCATGTAGCCCTAATGATCAATTAGCGGCATTACGAAGGGGAGGTGGTATATAAAGAAAGAATGGTAGAAGTAGTATCGAAATCGCAGAATGACGCGTATTTAGGAACAAAACTTGGAAGCTAGAATGACATCTATTTGCGAAGAATGCAAGAGCCTAATACATGCACACCTCTTTGGTCCTCTGGTAATCTGCCCAGCAATCATCTGCAGGTAGCACACCCCCACAAAATTTAGCAGTGTATATCAGCGAGCCTCTCCAATTAGCATGTAATTACTATATATGTTAAAGCGCCAATTTATAGTACCATATATATACCTAAGTTGACATAAGTGTACCCTGCCCTTGCAAGGCCGTTGGAGATGAGCGCGTCCACTGTTTCCCAAATGCATCCAAATTGAATCAATCAGCCGAATCAGAAACAGCATCGATTCAATCAAGAATGCATGTAGCTAGCTAAATCAATCCAGAAGCTATATGTTTAATCAATCCTTGATCTCACCGGTGCTCCGGATGACCGCCTCGTTGATGTCGCACGCGTAATGGTTCCAACTGTTCCAGCTGAGAACAAAACGAGAGAGAGAAAACAAACCCCATGGAATGAACGAAAATGCAGTGCAAGAAAGACGATCGAATCCCGAGGAAGAGAAAGCGAGTATCACGGAGAAAATCTGGATCCTCACCCCATCTGGGGCGTCCGCCCGAGCCCGTTCTCGGCGAGGAGGCAGCGGGCGTCACCGCCGGTCGCCGCGTCTGCGCCGGCGACGAAGAGGCAGCCGGCCACCAGCAGGACGGTGAGAGCCCGCCGCGGAAGAGCAGCGCTGCGGTTCATGGCCATTACTTCTTCCATGCTTCTAGCTCTTGTCTGTAGCATTCTTTTTCTTCTTCGCTTGCTATGATGCTATCTATCCACGTACGTATGCTAGCTGCCGACCTGAGGTCTCTCGGTTTCTTCTGCTTTGGGCCTGTCCTACTATACCTGAGTACGTACAGTGCTGTTCACTTGCGTGCATTCCTAGCAGTCTGATGGATGTAGCCATCCATCATGCATGGGTGGGTTAGGTGCATCTGAATATCTGATTTGCTCGGTCAAAGCCGAGATGCACGGGGGACAATCGGTTGTGGGGGACACACGCAGGTGTATGTCTGTCCAGCCAGCATTATGCGTCCGTTCCTTCGCTGTTCAAATGGTAGCTAGATCGATGATGAACAATTGACCATGCGTCCATGCACGCAAGTACTACCAACTAGGCAGTCAGCACCATAAGTCCGTAACAGTCGGCACCACAGAATACATCACAAGATTGGTGTATTAAGTAGACAGCAACCAAATCGAATTGTACTTATTACCCGATTAGAATGTAAATCTACAAGATTGATGTATTAAGTAGACAGCAACCAAATCGAATTGTACATATAACCTGATTGGTATGTAAATCAGTCGGCAACAACCCTTATGTAAATTAAAGAGGCCACAGGATTGATGTATTAAGTAGACACCAACCAAATCAAATTTTACTTATTACCTGATTGGTATGTAAATCAGTCGGCAACAACCCTTATGTGAATTAAAGAGGCCACAAGATTGGTGTATTTGTTAAGGAGCCGGGCCTAGGTTAGGTAGTGGACTCCTCATCTATTTAGTAGATTATACAAATTGGGATCCTAACAATTATACTACAGCTTTACAGAAGAGCAATAAAGAGAAGTCAGAAGTCTCTTCATATCAAAATACTATTCTATTCTTGTATTCTTGTACTGTTCTTATGATTCTAAGTTTGTCTACGAGGTAATCGTTCAGACTAGACTCGCCAGTGACGGTTCCTCAACACGTTATCAGCACGACTACGCTCTCCAGCCTGCACGGATTGAAAAAGGTAATCGTCAAGAACGACGCCGTAGATCGAATTGTTTTCTAGATTGCTTTCAATTCTGCAATTATTGCTTTCTAGATTTTTTTTTTATCCTACGGTACTGCTCTAATCTATCGCGAGCCGACTTGAAGTCGCCGGTACAATACTGGTCGATGGATTGCATGAAAGAGCAGATGTCGATTGCATCATGGATTGTAGATTGCAAAATCCCTCTAATCTCCGCGTGTCGACTTAGCAGTCATTGGCATAATGCTGATCGGACGATTGGTTGAAAGTAAAAGGGATTGTTGATGGCACAATTTCATTGGATGAACAGCAATTGCATGAACAGTCCACCCCCACATAGGTCTTCCACGGTCTAGAGTTGTTCCACCGCCGGCCTGGAGCAGTGTGTCGCCGCCGCCCCCACCCCCCGGCCTGGAGACACACGCCGCCCATGAAACTAGTAGACCCTCGCATGGGCTCGGCGCCCACCGATTGCCACTCGGCCCACATACCGCAACACTGGCGCCGCACCCCATACCGCCACAATACCGAAGAAGCGCGGCCTGCCATGACGCCGCCGGCTCCGCCGCCGCCGCACCTCCATGCACACTTGAAGCCGGTCGCCTCCGCACGGGCTCGACACCGCTTGGTCCTGCCAGCCCTCCAGCATGAGGTGTCCCAGCCGACTGCCACTCGGCCATGAAGCACTGCCGCTGGCACCGCTTGGCCCTCCCGCATGAGGTGCCCCTAGCGGCACCACCCGAAGCCGCATGGGCGTGCTGCCCCACACCTGATTGCCGCCGGCCAGCCACATTGCTTGCGCATGGCCCCGCATGGCCACCGCGACGTGACCTAGTTGGCCGTATGAGAACACCGCGCAAAGCTGCCCGACCGCCGCCTCCGCATAGGCACGACCATATGGCCACCTTGCACCATCGAACCAGTTGCATCGCACCGCGCCGCCCAGCACGGGCCCCGGCGTGTGCAGCCGCCGCCGCCTGCCATGATCAAGGTAGGGAAACCCTACCCCGTCGACATCCCTTTGAACCGGTGTGATGGGCCAGCCCGCGTTTTGGGCCGGTGAAAAGGGTAAATGGGCCAAGAAAACCAGCATTTCTTCTACGCCCATGCATATTTTCTGTGCCCATGCATTGTCTAGGCTGAGTTTTCCGCATTTTGGTGATGTCGTCACATTTGATACTACTTATCGTACGAATAGGTATTTTTGTGGGGTTAACAACGCCGACAATTGTACATACGAGCAGCTTAAGAAAACCCCATTGGAGTATGTGTACTAATCTCAAATAAAATTCCAAAAGGAGTACTTATATACTGCTCTATCAAAAAAATGTACCTCCATCTAAATGACGAAGAGCATGTAAACTGGCAAAATAAAATATAAGTATCTCCATCTAAATGGCTGAAGATAATGGGAGTATGTGAGATGTTTTTAATGTATTATTGTTTAAGTGGGGAGTAGTATGTATGATGGTATTAATGTATTCTTTTAATTTTGGATGGGAGTATGTGGAATGGTATTAATCTATTATTGTTTATACGGGAAGATGTAGTACGGGATTTTCTTGATGGGTGTATAGAGGATGGTATCAATCCTGAAATGCATCTAAGGTGGGCAGACAATAGTATTTGTGGACACACAAATGCTAAGAGGGCTAGAGCTAAAATTAGACAAAATGGTGGAGTGCAACTCCTAATGTGGCCGTGGCCCGATTTTTCAAAAGGTAGTAACATATCGATTGTGGAGATCACAACGTTGATGATCCAAAGGCTCCGACCAAAACGGATCGGACCCCTCACAATCACTACACCACTGCTCCGATGGTTATCAACCATGCTGAACGCGGTTGACCTCGCCAAGAAGGCTATCTCCTGCATGCAAATCGAGAACACAAGCAAGAAAGTAGAAGATGCAATCTGAAATTGTATTGCGAATAATGATGAAGCTCACAAAGTTGGGGTTCCTCAAACCAACGAGCGGCGAAACTACTATGCAGAATAATCTAAAAAAGAAACCCACCGAAACTAAGGGATGGCGGTCACTATGTAAAGGATGAAGAGGGAAGGGCGGTGGCACTGTTCACACATAAATAGAGTTATATGAACAGTACCCCCAACCCCTAGGTGACCGAGCATATGGGATACATGGGCCAAATAAGCCCATTACAAAGTTTGACTCAAACTAACCCTTAAGGGGATTCGGATACAAGCCTTGTAGGCTAAGTAAAGGTGGCGCAACAACAAGTAGAGGGTGGCCGAAACTCTTTGAGTTGGGGGCTACAAATTCTTCATCTCCTTTAGGGTGGCTTTAAAGTCCTGAAGTCCTCGCTGGAATTGTGGCCATTGTTATTGTCTTCTCCTTCCTTGATGCACATCAACTCCTTGCTATCCATTCCTAGATTCCTAAGCACAAGCAAATCATCTCCATTAGACAGCATCATAGAGTTCTTAAATAATACACTCAGCCATAGAAACAAATTTACCTGATAATTGAGTTGACGAGCACGTGCCCGAGTAATTTTACCTTGCACATCATTCGTGGTAGCAGCAAAAGGAGTGTTTATATCAGTAGAAGTGATATCCCCATCATCCTCCCCTTCTTGAATTGCAGTCGTCCTCGACTCAAGCTCATCCTCTGTGCCCAAGAAAGGTCGCAGATTTGCAATGTTAAAGGTGGGGCTAACCCTGAAATCTGCAGGCAAGTCTAACTTATATGCATTATCATTAATATGTTCAAGCACTTTAAAAGGATCATCTGCAACAGGCATGAGTTTAGACTTTCTCAATTCAGGGAATCGTTCTTTACGCAAGTATAGCAACACAAGATCACCAGGTTCAAAAGTAACATGCTTGCATCCCTAACTACCAGCAAATTTATATTTAGCATTCATAATATCAATGTTCTCTTTGGTTGTCTCATGCATCTTAAGTGTCGAATCAACACGTTGTTGCACATCAAAATTTAACATCTCCGAAGCTGGAAGAGGCAACAAGTCGATAGGTGCACGAGGTATGAAACCATAAATAATATCAAAAGGGCACGTCTGCTGACGACATGACCCCTACAGATACAACCATATTTGTTATGTTTGTTGTTCCAATTACAAGAGCTTGTAGGCTTCACTTAAATTATCAGGTGAGCTCGTTTTTAGGAGCGTCTTTATATTATTGAACTATATGATGCTACCTAATGACGAAAATATGTATTTGTGCAGTACCACATCACTTTTTGTCCAAGCCAAACAAGAGTTTGAGCTAGACACGTTTTGGAATCCAATTCGACCTCCGGAGACAGTTATGACTTCAAACGTGCATAACTTTCACATACGGAGTCCGTTGGAGCTCCACGAGTACTTGATGGAAAGCTTATCTCATCCTCTTTCCAACGGATCCAGCCTCACATCTAAATTCCTTCTATGTGCATTGCAATCACCAAAAGAATATATTGTGTCACCAATTTATGCCAAATTGGGCCTTGTAATACTTGGGCCCAAGGGAAGGCGCCACCTTAGGCAGTCCGTACTGTTCAGGAGGCACTATTTATGCATAAACAGTGTCATGAATAGTCTTACCCCCTATTTTCTTAGCTATGTGCGGCTCCCCTCCCCTATTTAAGAAGGCCGCACCCCTCTAGTTTTCTCGGATTTTGTTGAGTCAAAAGTTAGCTACAATGCGACCTCGTCTATTGGCTTGTGTCGATTAGACCAACCATAATACTGCTTCAGAATCCCAATTTATGAATTATTTTAATCCTATTTGCAATTTCAGATTGTGTATTATCTTGTTCGTGCGTGCTTCTTTGCTGTATGCAGGAATTGATCTTCGTGATCAGGTCATCCGGGTATTCATGCATGGTTAATAACGACTTGTCGAGTAGTTTAGCGATTGTGTGGTTTTGAGCCTTGCAAGTTCGTAACTAGGATCGTGAGAGTTGAGCGACTTCTACTAAATTTATCGTCTCATCGAAAGATTGGGCCAAATCAGAACCTCCGTGGTTCATCAACATCTTTATGGTAGAATGCAACGAGCGATTATAAGTAGATTTCACATGAGGCAAACATTCCTCCCACATTTTTAAGTTCTTTTTAAGCACAGCCCTAAACATAGTAGACAATGTTCTATTGACTACCTTAGTTTGTCCATCAGTTTGGGGATGACAAGTAGTGAAAAATAACAGCTTAGTCCCCAGCTTAGCCCACAAAGTTCTCCAAAAATGATTAAGAAATTTAGCATCACGATCTGAAACTATCGTATTCGGAATACCATGCAAGCGAATAATTTACTTAAAGAACAAATTAGCAATATTTGTAGCATCATCACTTTTATGACATTGTATAAAATGAGCCATCTTAGAGAACCTATCCATGACAACAAAAATATTATCCCTCCCCTTCTTTGTTCTAAGCAGCTCTAAAATAAAGTCCATAGAAATATCTTCCCAATGTGTGCTTAGAACAGGAAGAGGCATGTATAAACCATGAGGATTAAGTCGTGACTTAGCTTTTTGGCACGTGGTGCAGTGGGCAATGAAGCGTTCGATGTCACGTCTCATTTTTGGCCAATAAAAGTGGTGGTCAGAATGTCCTCGGTCTTCTTCACGCCAAGTGACCCATTAATCCTCCTACATGCGCCTCCTGTAACAACAAAAGACGAATGAAGCTAGCTGGAATGCATAGCTTGTTAGCACGGTACACGAACCCATCATGCACCACAAATTTATTCCAACCTTTTCCCTAATCCAAAGATTTTGAAATCAAGTTGCGAAAGCATGGTATATCTCCTAGACAAAGCATCAGCTATTACATTTTCTTTACCCTTTTTATATTTAATGACATAGGATAAAGACTCAATAAACTCAACCCACCTAGCATGCCTACAGTTCAGGTTGGTTTGACTTCGAATATACTTCAAAGATTCATGATCAGAATGCATTACAAACTCTTTGGGCCATAAATAATGCTGCCATATTTCCAAAGTTTGAACTAGAGCATATAATTATTTATCGTAGGTAGAATAGTTCAAACTAGGCCCACTTAATTTTTCACTAAAGTAAACAACAGGTTTTCTTTCTTGAATTAACACACCACCAAGACCTATGCCACTAGCATCACATTCTAATTCAAAAGTCTTGCTAAAATTAGGAAGTTGAAGTAAAGAGGCGTGTGTTAACTTATCTTTGAGAACGTCGAAAGCTTGTTGATGCATGGTGCCCCAAGTAAAAGAAACACCCTTCTTTGTAAGCTCATTCAACGGTGCAGCGAGGGTGCTGAAATCCCAAATAAAATGCCGATAGAAACTAGCGAGCCCGAGGAAACTCTGCACTTGTGTGATCATTTTAGGATGCGGTCAACTCTGGATAGTGACGATCTTGGCTTAATCAACTTCAATGCTCTATGGAGTAACAACATAACCAAGAAAAGAGACTTGATCCGTGCAAAAGGTGTACTTCTCAAGGTTACCAAATAAATATACATCTCGCAAAGCATTAAAAACAGCACGTAAATGATCCAGGTGTTCTTTATATGACTTGCTATAGATCGGAATATCATCAAAATAAACCACCACAAATTTTCCAATAAAAGCACGCAAAACTTCGTTCATCAAACACATGAAAGTGCTAGGTGCATTAGTTAAACCAAAATACATCACTAACCACTCATATAGCCCGAACTTAGTTTTAAATGTCATTTTTCATTCATCTTCCAATTTCATCCTAATCTGGTGGTACCCGCTACGCAAGTCAATCTTTGTGAAAAGAATAGAACCACTCAACTCATCAAGCATGTCGTCTAACCTAGGAATAGGATGACGATATTGTATTAGATATTATTAATGGCTCTACAATCAACACACATACGCCAACTACTATCTTTCTTAGGAACCAAAAGAACAGGAATAACACAAGGACTAGGGATTTCACGTACGTACACTCAGTAAAAAAGATCTTGGACTTGTCGTTGAATTTCCTTAGTCTCCTCTAGATTGGTCCTATACACCGCACGGTTTGGCAAAGTCACTCCCAGAATTAAGTCAATTTTGTGTTCAATCCCTCTAATAGGTGGCAGTCCTAGGGGTATCTTAGCTATAAACATATTCTCATATGCCTGCAAAAGGTTAGTGACAACAGACGGCAAAGAGCTAGATATATCATCAAGTGAAAATAAAGCATCTTTGCATATCAAAGCATAGCATGGCATATCATTATAAAAAATTCAACAAGATTTGCAAGCATGACACAATCCTTTAATTTAATTCTCTCAGTCCTAGAACTAGGTGCCAACTTGTCTTTCTTAGGTAGGAAAACGTTATTCATTACTTGTTGATTTTCATATTCATGTTCACGTTCTTTTCTCTCATTTTCAGCTATTTCTTTATCACATTTCACAATTTTAGCAGGTGTCAAAGGTAGCAAAATTATTTTCTTTTATTTGTGTAATGCCCCGGAATCAAATCGGTGGAATTGGGAAGAAGTTGGGGAGGAAAATGCATTATGAAAGAATAGTAATTTCATTATTTGAGGGGGTTTTCAGCTATTTCGCGGCAACCTAGGCCTTGGGCCGAAGCCCAAGAGGCCCAAGAGGGGGGCCGGCCAATGGGGGGTGTCCTCCCCCTAACCCTAGCCGCCCCACCCTCTCCCCTCCACTCCCTCCCCCTTGGCCGCCACTCCCATCACCCCTACCCAGCGCCTCCTCTGCCCCTTGAGGTCTCCTCTCCCCTGCAATGGCAGCCCCGGCGATCCCCGGTGTTGTTCCCCAAGAGCCCCTCCGAAGTTGTCTCTTCCTGCTGGCGTCGTCGTCCATTCGTCGTCTTCCCGGTGGCCGGCTCTTGGAGAGGGAAGGGAGGAGAAGGGAGGAAGGCCTTGGTGCAGCGGATCGTCGTCATCCTACGAGTCTACAAGGGTAACGAGAGATCCACTTCGCTGTTTGAGTTCATTAGAGTCGAGAATCCGAGTGGATTAGTAGCTTTGTGCTGCCTCTGTTTGTAGATCCATTCTGTCCAGATTGTTGCGTGTCTACTATTGACCTGTTAGAGGCCGATTTGGAGGTTCTCCCCTTCTAGAGAATTGTAGTCGCAACTCTTAGCTTTCCATAGCCACCGAGATCACGTGATTCCGCCTTACGGTTTAGGAGATATGAATTTTTAATTGCGAACTGTTCTGTCTGTCTGTAAACTGAAGATAGTCGTGTTGTCCCTCGGTTTTGATCTAGTTAGGGTCAGATTCAGAACCTCCACCCAAATAGGTTATTGTATCCCTTTAAATTATCTTTCCAAGTTGATAAAGATCACCTAATTTGGATCAGTAGATTAAAAGTTACGTCATTTTCTTTACCACTGTTCTGTAATCTGGACAGATTTCTGTTAGTGTTTTCAGTGACTGTTTAGTCCTCTGTGTTGGCCGAATCAGAGAACCCCGCCAACTACAGTTTCATAGTGTCGTGCGTTAAGATTCATTGGGCACTGGTTTCGGGTCATTTCGAATTCCATATGATTAAATATGCTTTTTCTCGTACCGCTGATCAGAAGGGCTGAAATCTGGCTGAATAGTTTATTTTCAATTCGGGTCTGTGCGGTATATTGGCTAGTCAGGAGATATTGTAGAACACCGGTAGCAATTTATTTCCACGTTGTTCTTATTTCGGGAACACTTGTGTAGGCGGTGAGGCATCGCGTGTGGGGACACCTTCATTGTTTGCTAGCGCGTCGCAACGCGAAAGGCAAGTACATTGAATCCTTTACATTGATGAATGATGTGTTTGTGTTCATGCTAATGTTTCTATGATTCATGTTTTCAATCAACGAAGTTACTCAACATTCATATTCAGATGAGACAAGCATCGCATATTAACTTGTGGTGTTTTCAATTGAATGCATGATAATGTGATGTATACGTGTATGTTCTTGCACTTGTTCATGATGTTGATAGGTTTCAAATTGATAATTGAGAAAAGATGATGACATTCATATTACTTGCTTCATTCCATTCATACATGCTTTAATTTCCGTCCACGGGAGTGGAATTTTGAAAGACCCATCAATTCCAGTATGGGCATTTGAAAGACCCATCAATTCCAGTATGGGCATTTGAAAGACCCATCAATTCCAGTATGGGCATTTGAAAACCCATCAATTCGAATGGGTGCGTGTGATCCACCATTCCAATGTGGGCCACGTTGGACACCCGTATGAAACGTTCTTCATACGGTAACTTTAAGTGAACACCGACGGTGTTACACTCGCTATCTGGTATAAGTTGTGATTAGTCCATTCCTTCAGTGTATTCTTTCATTCCATCCATTCATGTATTCATTCCATTCAATCATGTATGTGATGCAAGATTTGTTCATAATTCAATTGGATTGATTTGTCCACTATTTGATTGATTATTCTAATATGGTACTTCGAGTTTCGACTCACCCTTGCTTTCAATGTTATTTAGGTGATCCACCCTGATGTTGATGATTTTGGGAAGGGAGTAGACCAACACGTTGCACACAGAACATTACTTGATAATTTCATTAATGCTTTCAACTTTGATATTCCTTGATGAGAGATGGACTGTATTAAGTAATGTTTAAACTTCATGTCATGTCGTTCCATGATTAGTTTCTTGATTATTCGCCACTGATGTATTGGCTGCTTTCACCTCGTTATCTGTTATTGATATTTGGATAGATGCATATTGAATCTTATTAGTAAATTGTTCATATGTTGTATCCTTAGGTGGCATCTTGGCTTCCGAATAGCCAGGGTGTTACAGTTGGTATCAGAGCAGACTTTAGGTCCGTGGTTCATTCAAATATATTAAATTGACACACTATGCACACTAGGAGGGGTTTGGTAAACTATTGCTTCCGCATTTCGATTGTGGTGGCACGAGTAATGAGTCGTTGTTAAATTGTTTTGTGCTATGATGTGTTAATCCACGATATGATGTGATAACCTCTATCTATGAAATTATTCTATGATTGCCATGAGATGATCCGTTATATATATATATATATATATATATATATATATATATATATATATATATATTCATAATTGATTGCATTAGTTATGCGTTTCATTGCGGACGTCGAGAAGTTGAGTTCGTGGTTGTTGTCCTGGGTTTTGCCAGGCTACACCACTGTTTGTGGTATGAAATTAGAGAAGTTCTTACCTCTGTTCCATAAGCTCTGTGTTGAGCATGAGTTCATTGATGAACTTGTCGCCTTTCTAGAACTGGTATCTGGTTTCCTGGTTGTAGTTTCTGGCAGTTCGTGAATTTCTTTTGAATTTGGAGTTTAAATGAAATAGCAAGCTCCCGTAGGTTTCTGACCGTTCTTTGAACCAGTTAGGGTTCTTTTGATTCTTGTGAAATTTCTGCTCCACGTGGGCATAGTTCCATTACAAGATTTATCTTTTCACAAAAGACATGTTTTACCCCTGTTGGGAAAATTTAATTCATTCGTTCGTTTGGAATCTCGGTACTGGAAGACTTCTTTTGCAAGTTCTTTATTAAGTGTGTATTGATCTTGCATATTTCTCTAGGGATGCTTTAGTAAGTCGTTCTCTTCCTTGATTTTTGAATTTGACAAATTCTTGTCCGGTGGTGATTGATGAATTTATCTTGGGTTCATGATTCTTGGTAGACGAGATTAAGTAGGCCTTTAATGGTACTCCGAAAATATTATTGTTTTCGATTGTTGAATTGCTGTTACTACGAGTGATCTTTGTAAATTGGCAACATTGATATTTCCATGGTTGTTCCTTCTTTCTCATTGGAAAAGAGCGACTCAGTTACTCGTTTGATAATTTGCATAATGAGAGTTCCTGTTGCAAGTTCGTTAACATGAGAAAGCATTGGTTCCATGTATTTCTCTTGGATCTCTCCGCTTGTTGAAATTTGATATATCTCTTTCCCGAAGAAAAATGTTAAAACCATTTGTGCTGTTGGGTTGTGATTAAGTCGGAGGTTGAAAAAAAAAATTGTGGGCTACGGGTTTCTATTGGACCCTAAGGGTTTTCAAAACAGTTCTTGTCTTTTTACTGCTGAGCTCCCTTTACTACTTGTGAACGTAATTGTTGACAGGATCGTTCTCTTTTTGATAGCCTCATCATTTTTGTTGATAGAGGCAATTTGGTTATCTGTTGGGCATTTCGGAGAATGGGAATTTTCTTTCACAAAGTTCATTGAAGAAATTTCGACTATGTTCATTTCCTTTGGAATATTTAGAGTGTTGGAGTTTAGAACCTCCCTTTGAAAAAGAAAAGTGTCGCAACCCTTTGTCAGGTTTTGTGTTGTTTTGTGAGGGGTTGTGAGTAAATAATCTATGAGTTCAAGTTAGATTATTAGCGTGATGCATAATTTATCTTGACCGATGTCCTCGATGAGCGAATCGGTTAGCTAGGTCTACCTAATTTTTCTTGGCTGGCTAATATTGTTGGAATCTTATGCTTTTGCCACATTGAGATTTCTAGCTTTCAAGTCGGTACCTTCTTCTCATTTGAAGTTTGATCTTCTTCTTGTGCGGGTCATGTGACCTCAACTGTGGACTCCACTTATGTTCAATGAGTTCATCGCTTTAATGGTTTTTCCTTGGTTACGTGTTCATTGCAGTGGTAAGTGATTTCCCAGTTGGTGAAAAGCGTTTTTTTATGTGCCTCTTCTTTTGAGAAGTATTCAACCCATTTTTTCACATGGGTCTTTCGAAATGTTTTCTAAATGTGGTTGTGAGCTTGATGTTATTACTTGTAGTAAATTGATCGCCTTTTTGTGATATCGTTCAAATGAGAATATTTCCAGTTTAGCTTTCGCGGTACCTTGGAGATCGCGAATCACCGGTTAACTGAAATCATTTGGATAACTTAAGGAATTGGATTATCCTATTGCTTCTTAAAGGTTTCGTGTGATTTAGCCCGAAAGGCTCTTTGGTTTGAGTCCGCAAAGTGAGGTTGCAATTAAAGAAAAAAAAATTCATTGATCTCTTCGAGACGAAGCTAACCCATTTGCTTTCCGTGAAATCCTGTAAAGGGAAATGTTTCGAGATTTGTGGCTGAGATCATTTGGATCCCGTGTTTTCTCAAGTAGATGATTTGTTCCGAGCAAATTTGTCTTGTCGAAAAATTTTATTGGTTCTTAATTAGATCTTGTGGTTTGGACTAACGACCTTAGCTTGACCGTTGTGGCAAAGCGTTTCTAGTCAAAGGATTAATTTTAGTGTTAACGGAACGAGTGTAGTAGGGGAATTTGAGAATTTGAGTCAAGTTTTGTAACTTGTGGTTATTTGAGTCGTTCCTAAACTTCTTGCTCTTCCCGCTCAAGAGATGTCGAGTTTCAATCACAATATCTTTCTTTCATATCGGCTGTTATTTGCTAATCTCTCTTAGGGATGTGTTCCCTCAACTGTGAACTCAATTTCCGTTTTCCAAAGTCACCTTTTATCAGAATATTTCTTATGGTTTCTTGCTCGCCGTGATGAGCAACGTTTTTCTGTGTGATTAAACTTGTCTTTGTTCGCCTCTTCCTTTTGAGAAAGGATCGCAGTTTTGTGTTGCGAAGTGTTTACAACGTGTAAGTTTGGAAACTGGTTGGTGTGGATGATGTACATCAGTTTGAACATAATTTGAGAAGGTTTAACTAAGAGATTTAAGCTCTGGTGATATGCGATGAGTTCGAATTTCAAGGTTCAAGAGAAGTTTTATTCCTAAAGAGGAACTAAGAAGAATGATGTTTTCTTGGTTAGTGAAGCGTTTTCTTTAGTCACACTTGATCTTTGTGTTGTTGATTGATGACTTCCACAGTTTTGGGTTGGCGCTGTTTTGGCATGAGTGATTCTTTCCAGTTCCGACGGAGTCAAAGAAATATTTGATTTGGGCATTCGCGTGAATTTCTCCTTTGGCTTTCGTGGTGTTCTTTCGCAAATGTCTTAATTGGAAGTGGAAATTGCTTTCATGATGAATTGTCAAATTTAGAATTTAAACTTTTGGTGGAGGGTTAGTATTTTGTGGACGCGATGAGGACTCTCTATTTCCAGTTGGATTATCTTCGTTTCAGAAGGTTGCAGAAATTGGGAAGTTAGCATATCGCATTGACCGTCTCGGATCCATATGCGAAGCACGTAACGTCTGTTGCGTTCTGGGGCTAAGTGAACAGCTGAGCCATTCAAAGTTTGAGATTTAGTTAAAGATGTTGACCAACGTGTAAGGTCTTACCTTCGATCCTCTTCTAATAAGTGAACCCAGAAAGTTCAGGCTGAGCATTAGGTCAGTCGTCGTTTTACATATTTGTGTTGAGGTTTCTCTAGTCCGAGAGAGAGGACACTTGAGAGCTAGAGTCTCGCATGTGCGAGCAGTATCCAGATCTGTTCGATTCAGGTACGTGTTTAAGATGATTAATTTTCCCGCCACATTTCCTTTCTAGTAGATCGTTGCATAGATTCGAGGTCGAATCCTGTAAGGGGGGTAGAATGTAATGCCCCGGAATCAAATCGGTGGAACTGAGAAGAAGTTGGGGAGGAAAATGCATTATGAAAGAATAGTAATTTCATTATTTGAGGGGGTTTTCAGCTATTTCGCGGCAACCTGGGCCTTGGGCCGCCTAAGAGGCCCAAGAGGGGGGCCGGCCAATGGGGGGTGTCCTCCCCCTAACCCTAGCCGCCCCACCCTCTCCCCTCCAATCCCTCCCCCTTGGCCGCCACTCCCATCACCCCTACCCAGCGCCTCCTCTGCCCCTTGAGGTCTCCTCTCCCCTGCAATGGCAGCCCTGGCGATCCCCGGTGTTGTTCCCCAAGAGCCCCTCCGAAGTTGTCTCTTCCTGCTGGCGTCGTCGTCCATTCGTCGTCTTCCCGGTGGCCGGCTCTTGGAGAGGGAAGGGAGGAGAAGGGAGGAAGGCCTTGGTGCAGCGGATCGTCGTCATCCTACGAGTCTACAAGGGTAACGAGAGATCCACTTCGCTGTTTGAGTTCATTAGAGTCGAGAATCCGAGTGGATTAGTAGCTTTGTGCTGCCTCTGTTTGTAGATCCATTCTGTCCAGATTGTTGCGTGTCTACTATCGACCTGTTAGAGGCCGATTTGGAGGTTCTCTCCTTCTAGATAATTGTAGTCGCGACTCTTAGCTTTCCATAGCCACCGAGATCACATGATTCCGCCGTACGGTTTAGGAGATATGAATTTTTAATTGCGAACTGTTCTGTCTGTCTGTAAACTGAAGATAGTCGTGTTGTCCCTCGGTTTTGATCTAGTTAGGGTCAGATTCAGAACCTCCACCCAAATAGGTTATTGTATCCCTTTAAATTATCTTTCCAAGTTGATAAAGATCACCTAATTTGGATCAGTAGATTAAAAGTTACGTCATTTTCTTTACCACTGTTCTGTAATCTGGACAGATTTCTGTCAGTATTTTCAGTGACTGTTTAGTCCTCTGTTTTGGCCGAATCAGAGAACCCCGCCAAATAGATTTTCGTAGTGTCGTGCGTTAAGATTCATTGGGCACTGGTTTCGGGTCATTTTGAATTCCAGATAATTAAATATGCTTTTTCTCGTACCGCTGATCAGAATGGCTGAAATCTGGCTGAATAGTTTATTTTCAATTCGGGTCTGTGCGGTATATTGGGTAGTCAGGAGATATTGTAGAACACTGGTAGCAATGTATTTCCACGTTGTTCTTATTTCGGGAACACTTGTGTAGGCGGTGAGGCATCGCGTGTGGGGACACCATTGCTTGCTAGCGCGTCGCAACGCGAAAGGCAAGTACATTGAATCCTTTACATTGATGAATGATGTGTTTGTGTTCATGCTAATATTTCTATGATTCATGTTTTCAATCAACGGTTACTCAACATTCATATTCCGATCTGCACAAGTCTCGCATATTAACTTGTGGTGTTTTCAATTGAATGCATGATAATGTGATGTATACGTGTATGTTCTTGCACTTGTTCATGATGTTGATAGGTTTCAAATTGATAATTGAGAAAAGATGATGACATTCATATTACTTGCTTCATTCCATTCATACATGCTTTAATTTCCGTCCACGGGAGTGGAATTTTGAAAGACCCATCAATTCCAGTATGGGCATTTGAAAGACCCATCAATTGGGCATTTGAAAGACCCATCAATTCCAGTATGGGCATTTAAAAATCCATCAATTCCAGAATGGGTACATGTGATCCACCATTCCAATGTGGGCCACGTTGGACACCCGTATGAAACGTTCTTCATACGGTAACTTTAAGTGAACACCGATGGGTGTTACACTCGCTATACCGGTATAAGTTGTGATTAGTCCATTCCTTCAGTGCATTCTTTCATTCCATCCATTCATGTATTCATTCCATTCAATCATGTATGTGATGCAAGATTTGTTCATAATTCAATTGAATTGATTTGTCCACTATTTGATTGATTATTCTAATATGGTACTTGCTGAGTTTCGACTCACCCTTGCTTTCAATGTTATTTAGGTGATCCACCCTGATGTTGATGATTTTGGGAAGGGAGTAAACCAACACGTTGCACACAGAACATTACTTGATAATTTCATTAATGGTTTCAACTTTGATATTCTTGATGAGAGATGCGACTGTTGATGATCTAGATGACTCTAGGAGTATCCTCACACAACAAAACAAGATAAATTAGTCCAAGGGACCAAACAAAAACCTTTGAATCAAGGAAGCACCAAATTCATCCAAAAGGAGAAAAACACAAAGGAGCAAATGATCTTTCAATTAAGCATCACAAGATTGTTTGATCACACTAGATGCTTACAAAGCCTCTCCAACAAGGAGCGCAAGAGCTCACACAAGGAGCACACTCCAAACTCTCCAAACCCTAGTTCTCCTCCTCTCCTCCAAACCCTAGAAAAGAGAAGGAATGCCAAATGAGTGCTTAAGGGGTTTTCCATCTCCCCTTTCTATTTATACTAGAGAGCTAGGGTTTCACTTTTGGGGTCACTTACACATGGGACCCACACACATAACTATTGAAGCAATCGCTTTGCTTCACCACGTGTAGGTTGATCAGCGGTTCTCATCGCGTCGCCAAGCCTCTCTTGTCCGAATCCCATCGGAACCTCCCAGAGACTCACACCGATATCCGCATCGCCTGATCCAACAAGCTGTAACGAACCACCCGTTCGATCCATCTTGCCCATTCTGCACCATGCTTGTGTCACACGACCTCACCCGGTATCCCTGATCGTTCTGGACCTCAGCTCTCCAAGCGTAGTCCCGATCCACTCACCGTTGACGTCGTTGACCTGCAAGCCACCTGCACAGCAATAGACAAACAAATCGTTTTCGGGAACAAGTTCTTCAGAACTTGACCCACGTTAGCTCCGCAATGCAATATACATCAATAAAGCATTGATAACCATGCATGAAACACAATCAAATCAACTCAATGCAAACTTGGCTAACCTCCAAGTCACTACCGGTCTGACCGCCCCACAAGGCCGGTCCGACCGATTTCAGGCCGGTCGGACCGCTCCCACAACGGCGGTCGGACCAGTCAAAAGGACTTAGCCAAATTTCCAGCGTGTAATTCCGAAACCTTCTGGAAATTTTAAACGAATAGAACTTTTGACTGGGAGCTCCAAAAATGATGGGACCACATCTAGGAGACTCCCCTCACTTGCCTACACAACCTATTTTTGGCCCAGCTTCAAAAACCTAATTTCATTTTGGCGGTCGGACCGCCACCATGGCCGGTCGGATTTCTCCACCCAAGCGATCGACCGCCGACACCACCGGTCGACCGCTGTGGTCCGACGACCTGGAGCAAAACCGAAAACGCGAGATTTTGCAAACCAACAACGCCATTGCCAATTGACTCATCATCCTGAGATCGTGCACATATCCTCACGATATCCACAATGTCCCCCTTGATGAACACATTGGCAATTTTCAAGAAAATGTGGTTTTTCGAAATGAAAAGTAAAAACTTCGTTGCTGCATAAAGGCACAACTTGGTCCATAAGCAAGAAAAAGCCTAGGAACCACCAAGTCGGCTTCGAATAGTATAAGCAAGTGAGATAAGGCAATGAAAGCACCAAAGGATTCAATTTCGTAAAGTAGCCAAAAATCTCACTTAGGTCCAAATGAAAGACAATTTTTCTATTTGACCTTTGATCACTGTGAGTCTTCTTCAAATGCAAATGAAATCAGGAAAAGGCAATAGAACCATAAGACTTAACTCACTATGATCACAAATTTTCAAAAGGTTCAATTTTTATTTTATGAAGTTCTTATATATTAAACCTTAAGTATGAAACCAAAAGCTCCAACATCATTTTCTTCACAATCTTTCTCCCCCTTTGACAATGAATTCATCAAGATGCATGAAAAAGAAAGAGCATGAAAGAATGACTTTATTTTTGAACTTTAGTAAAAAGGAGCCATGACCATTATACATGAAGACAAGACAAGTATTATACCAAGCCATATAAAGAGTAGACATTATATTCAATCATGGCAAAACATGTCTTCGCAAAGCTAAAACCAAGATAGCAAGAATCGAGATTAACAAAATTAAAATCATGAAAGGTTGCTCAATATCATAGATTCACTCAAAGCAACCAAAAATGAGTCAAGCCATGTCTATAAGTAAAAAGAGACTCAAAACAAGAATTGAGGCATTTTGAGCATTAAGAGAATTCTTTTGAAGCAAAGCTCAAGCACTTAGCCCTTTTTGGGCAATTTTTTTTTGCTGTGCTAGATCTCAAGCCTTGCCGCGACCATCTCAAGCGATAAGCTTAAAAGAATGATCTAGGTCATCCAAAACTCCCCGAGTTCATGCCTAGTGCAATGGCAAGCCGTCTCATGAGAAATGATTGGTGAGATCAGTTTTTCGCACGGAAAATCTCATTTTTCATTTGCTTGATTTAATAGGATAAAAGCTCATTTTCATCTCAAAATAAGTTCAAGACTCAATTCAACTTTGTAAGACATGGCAAGAATCATAAGAGGATCACTAGAGCAAAACTAGTCACAAGATCCAACAAGACATGATTTGATTCAATTTGCTCACAGATATAAAGCTAGCAAGGCAAAAGCTAAGCAAAACACGAAAGGCCATAAAAGAAGTCTAGCAGACTATCACTTGATATGACAAGGTATAGAAGATGGAATCAAGTCATACAAGGATAATAATCAAAGCTCCACTAATTTTATTATACAATGCAAGACAAATGAATTGAAACATGCATTATGATACAATGAATGCAAAAGAACAACTTCCCACTCAAAACAGCCCAATAGGACTAATAACCCTAACTCTCCCATAAGCAGCAAAGAAAACGAGAAGAATCAAGAGCTTTAGTGAAAATATCCGCAAGTCGTTGCTCGACTCTACAAAGTGAAGCACAACATCACCTTTCTCAACATGGTCTCTCAGAAAATGAAATCGAATATCAATGTGTTTAGTCCTGGAATGTTGCACTGGGTTTTTGGCAATATTAATTGCAGAAGTGTTGTCACAGAAAAGAGGAACACTTCCCAAAGATAACCCATAGTCCCCAGCGTGGATAAAATCCAGAGAACTCCGAGAGCGACCATCGGCGGCTACATACTCGGCCTCGGTAGATCAGGCAATGTAAGACTGCTTTCTAGAAGACCAAGAAACAAGAGATGTGCCCAAGAAATGACAAGTGCCAGAAGTACTCTTCCTATCCACTCTACATCCGTGAAATCAAGATCGAAAATGCTCGAATTGAAAGAGCCAAGAAGAAGAATACCAGAGTCCAAAGTCAAGCGTATCTTGAAGATACCTGAAGATGCGGCGTACTGCTTGACGATGAGAAGCACGAGGGGAAGCCTGAAAGCGAGCGCACAGACATACGGCGAATTGTATGTCCGGCCTCGTACCGTAAGATAGAGGAGGAGCCAATCATATCTGCGGTACTCTTCCGGTCCATGGACTCTCCATCCTCATCGTGGTCCAAAGACGGTGGTTGTAGCAATGGGAGTAGACATTGGCCTATCGCTTCCCATATTGAAGCGCCGAAGAAGGTCCTTTGTATACTTACTCTGGTGAACGAAGGTGCCTTCTTTCAGTTGCTTGATTTGTAGGCCAAGGAAGAATGTCAGCTCTCCCATCATGCTCATTTCAAACTCACTGCTCATCGAATCAAAACTGACACCAAAGCATGAGAAGAACCACCGAAAATAATATCATCCACATAAATCTGAACCAGCAAGAAATCACTGCCATACCTGAGAGTGAACAAGGATTTGTCAACCATTCCCATTTTGAAATCATTTTCAAGCAAGAAACTCTTAAGCCTGTCATACCAAGCTCTAGGAGCTTGTTTCAATCCATACAGGGCTTTAGAGAGTTTAAAAACATGGTTTGGAAATTTTTGATTTTCAAAACCAGGAGGTTGCTTGACAAAGACCTCTTCTTCTATGAAACCATTCAAGAAAGCACTTTTAACATCCATTTGAAAAAGCTTGAAACCCTTGGATGTTGCAAATGCTAAAAGAATGCGAATGGCTTCCAATCTAGCTACTGGAGCAAAGGTCTCTTCAAAGTCTAAGCCCTCTACCTGGGAATAACCTTGAGCTACAAGTCTAGCCTTATTGCGAACAACCAATCCATCCTCACTTTGCTTATTTTTAAAAACCCATTTTGTTCCAATAACATGAGAATCAGAAGGTCGCTCAACTAAAAACCAGACTTTGTTTCTTTCGAAATTTTCAAGCTCTTCATTCATGGCATTGACCCAAGATGCATCAGATAAAGCATGGGTGATATCTCGGGGTTCAAAAGAAGCGACAAAAGCAGAATGTGCATGAGAATCAGGAGAAATAAACCTGGAGCAAGTGACTCGCTCTTGAAGATCCCCAATCATCGGCTCGGTGGATGTTGTCGCTTGTATGCGAAGAGGTGCTCTGGTGCAGACGTGGCCTCTACCTCATGAGTTGTGGAGGTAGGAACAGAGCCACTCAGATCGTCGGTGGGAATAGGAGGAGGTTGCCACCAGAATCGACGTAGTAGTAGTGTGCTCTCCACCCTCTCGAAGTAGCTGGAGGATGGTTTGGTTCTTCATCCTCAGAGTCATCATCGACGAAAATGCTTCCTTGAATTTCAGGAACCTGTGTACTTGAAGCATCGGGTCTAGTACCAGGACTAGCCTCATCAAAAGTGACTTCGCAAGTCTCAACAATTTTGTTAGTGTCAACATTAAAAACACGATAGCCACGAGAATGAGCAGGATATCCAAGAAATATGCCATCAAAACATCTAGACTCAAATTTATCAAGATTGCCATGTTTAAGAATGAAGCACTTGCAACCAAAAATCTTGAAATGAGAGACTTTGGGAGAATGACCAAATCTAAGTTCATAGGAGGTCTTCCCAACCACAGATCTCAAGAAAACCCTATTGGAGATATAACAAGCAGTAGAGATCGCCTCAGCCCAAAATCTCCTAGGAGTAGAATGCTCATCTTGCATGGTCCGAGCCATCTCTACAAGGGTTCTGTTCTTCCTTTCTACAACACCATTCTCACGAGGAACTCTAGGAGAAGAAAACTGATGCTCAATTCCCTATCGGTGTGAAGGTAGAAAAGAAGAATTCTTGAACTCGTCCCATTGTCACTCCTAATGGCTCTCAAAGCTCCGGTATATCAACAGCAATTCTAAGGACCAAATCTCTAAAGAATCCAAACGCTTCGTCCTTAGAAGCAAGAAAATAAACCCATGAATACCTGGAGTAATCATCCACAACCACCAGCACAAACCATTTCCCACCAGCTGACTGAACTCTAGAAGGACCAACTGTATCTAAGTGAAGAAGTTGTCCCAGTCCATCACCATTATCAAAGTAAGAGGTGGGTGGGAAGCGGACACCATCTTACCATGTCTGTGGTGAGCACACAAGATCTCTAATGACCTTGACCTAGGCAAACCTCTAATCAAGCCCTTGCAACTGACTCTAGACAAATGATCAAAACCTATATGCCCAAGTCTACGATGCCACAAAACAAGGTCATGAGAATCAGAGGCTACAAGACACCTAGGACTGAAATCAAGAAATATCAAATTTGCACGTAAGATCTTCTCAAACTGAGATCTCAAAAACAAGCTCACCCGAGGAATCTAGAACTCTACACTCACCTCTCTTAAACCTCACTTCTAGACCCTCATCAAGCGGTGAGAAACAGATAGAAGATTATACCTCACTTACTTACCAAAGCGACGCCTTTTAGCATGAACTTGTCGTTGACGCGCATAGCGGTGCCCTTTGCGATCCACGGTCCCAGAGAAGCATCCCCAAATGTAATCAATTCGCTGTCGGATGCACGTGTGAGGGAGGAGAACCATCTAGAATCTCCGGTCATATGTCGAGAACACCCGAGTCAACAAGCCATATGTCCTCCTTCCTCGCACGACGGACCTAAAAGCACAATCGAGAAAACATCCGTGCCTCGATCTTTGGGGTTAGTGATAAATGATCGAGGAATCCAAAGATCGAGAAGCACGATGTCCGGGAACAAAGCAGAGAAATAGCGTAAACATGGTCGAGTAAAATCATAAGGATGCACATGAGAACCACCTAGACCTCTCCAAACGATCTACCAAAAGATCGATACTCCCCTGCCTAGGTGCTACCCGTGGTCTCTCCTCACGATGTCCTAATCCAACACGCCTAGACCCACCAAAAGAGTCTACAAAGTTCTCTACAAATCTAGGCCTATATGTGTTGCGATAAACAGGCTGCCTAGCTCTAGAGACTATAGATGGAGAAGGGACTCCTCTAATGGATCTTAGGACACTCATCCTCTCTTTTCTCTCAAGTTTTGCTCTCCTAAGGAACTCAACAAGATGGCCTTCTTTCTTGCGAGAAGGTGCAATGGTCTTGGACCTTTTGAGAGGTCATGCATGAATGAGTGAAAGCACCTTTCTTGCCGTAAAGAGTTTGAGCAAAACCAATGGATTTGAAAACAACCCGGATGGCTTAGGAGGTTCTAGCTCAAACAAACCATTCTTCACAACTCTAGCAATCCTAGGTGGGTTTTTCTTGGAATGCTCTAGGTGATTGAAACCTAGACCACTATTTTTCACGCTCACCTTGGATTGATCAAGAATCATGTTGAGTTTCTTTTTCCCACTTGAAAACTTCTCAAGAGTCACCTTGAGGTAATCATTCTCTTTCATTAAACCCTCACATCTAGTGCACTTGCTAGACTTGATTACCTCATTGCTCTTACTCTTAAGAAGGGCCACTTCCACTTTGAAGGCCTCACAAGACACACAATAGGATTCTCTAATCGTATTCAATCGCTTCCTTAAATTTGACTCTAAATGCCTCTTGAATCGATTAATCATGGTTTCAACTTCAGATTTAAAGCACAAGAGTTAGAATCAATAACTTTCTTAGAAGCAGTAAAAGACATGGATCTTTCAATTTTAGCCTTTTCTTCAAGGGTCTTGTTTAAGGCTTCAATCTCAATTGTAAGCTTGGGACAATTTTCACAAGATGCAACTCTAGAGTAAACTAGCATTTCTTTCATCTCTTGCATCTTAATCTTATTATTCTTACAATGAGAGCATGTGTGACTAGCATCAAATTTTTGCAGTTCTTTTAAGGAGCTATCCAGTTTTAATTCAAGCAAAGCACAATTTGAGCAAGTTAAAGGGATAGCTTCCATGGCAGTCACATCAAGTGAAATAGCATCTAAGCAAGCAGAACTAGACTTGAGAGATTCTAGTTCATCGAGAGCATCTTTAAGTTGATTAGTGACAGAGAAATGAGCATATTTCAAGCTTGTCAAGTCATTAATCAAGCTAGTGCAGAATTCACAAATATCATCAGGATTAATAGATTTAAGCCTAACAACTTCTAGGTTCAAATTATCAATCATAATATCCTGCTTCTTAATCATTTTTACTTGCTTATGCAATTTCTGTTCAGCAAGCACCAACGCCCTTTTCATGTCGCAATAGAAGGGCATACCTCATCGAGGATCACTAAAAGGATCCTCATCGTTGGAGGAGTCATTTGTCGTGGTCGTTCTTGGCCATGAAACACATGCCGGTGAAGTCATGCGCCTTCTTCTTGCCACGAGAGTCACTCTCGTCGTCCTCCGTTTCCGAGTCCACATCGCTCATATTGACATTCTCTAGAGCGGCAAGGACCCGGCTGACAAACTTGCGATAGTTTGTCCTCTTGGGTTTAGCATCCTCTCCGGGATGTCTTCGTGTCTCCTTCTCCTCCTTGCCCTTTAGCTTGGGGCACTGGAGCGAATGTGGTTTGGCTCACCACATTCAAGCACGTGATAGGTCCACTTCTCCTCCTATTCCTCACCTTGTTATACGCTCTTGTGAATTTGGTGGAAAGGAGGGCTAAGTCATCCTCGGGCGTTTCTCTAGTTGCTCATCACTTAAAGAATGTAAAGGATAATGAAAACCAGATGAGCTACAATCAAGAGACTCAAGAACAACCCTTGGATTTGTCGACCACTAATGCCATCGACTGTCTTGGGAGACGCGAGATAAAATCAATCTCATGCGTCTTCAACCTCGAGTAAAGCTTATCCATGGTAAGCTCACTCATGACATGTTGTCATTGATGGAAGTGATCTTCATTCCCTGACCTTTACATCAAGAGCACCTGTAAGTCGGGCGTGCATTTTCAGATTCGTAAAATATCAACTCAACAAATACGAAGATCATGAAGAATCTTAGAGAATCTTCCCCACACTCATCCAAAGACTCACCAGGCCTTTGCTCAATCTTTGAGTATGAAGGACCGAAATGGCAACAGAGGGGGGGTGAATGGTGCCTTAAAAATAAGAACTCCCCTTTACTGTATTTAAATAAGATCAACAAACCCTCTCAAGAAGAGTAAAACAAAATCAGAGAACTAATCATACATTCCAGATCATTCACAAATATCGGACGCCCGATTTTACCGGCGGTACTTCCGCTCCGTAGTTCGGAATCGGTCATGGAAGTTCCGCTGCATGAGTTCGCTATGGACAATCGGAAGTTCCGATTGTCCTGACCGAAGAACAGTGCGCTCGGGTTTCTCTTCAAAAATCCAAAAACTAAATCTTGAATGCTCTTCTCTGGTCAAGTTTCACAGGACATCATCCTAAACACCTTCTTGACCTCATGGAGAAGAATTGCAACCAAAGATTCAATAATCGAACCAAAAACGGATTTCTTGAAGAAGGGGCAAGAAAGACCAAAACCAATGATAAGTTTAGATTCTCAGATTCTTAGAGCATGAAACTTTGAGGAAGTAATAGCAATACCAAAACGATTCTAGATATGAAGTTTCATGCTATTTCATAAAACGAAGCAAAAGATATGCCAAAACCCTAGATATTCAACATGAACAGAGAGAGAGAGAGTTGCAAAATCAAGTAATCAAAACCTCAGATTTCATTGGATTGAAATATGGATTACAGAGGTAACACAAAGAGGAAAGATTACAATAGGTTTCAGTTCATCAACTCCACAAACTCAAAAAACAAAACACACCCTTTTGGTGGAGCTAACCCTAATTTTGTATCAAAAGGTCTAACCCTAACCCCAGGGTTCTCCCCTATTTATAGCCTCTGCTAATGGGCCTCCAACCCATTAAGCCCGCTACATCCGAACGGAACCGCCTCCACTTTTGCCGCTTTGCGAAAAGACCCTTTCGCCCCTTGCGCACCTTCTGGAAGCCTCCCGTACACCTTGTTGTGCACGACTCGCAACCGCTTCAAGATTCACGCCGTCTTCGACACATCCCGACCGCTCGACCTCAACGCCTCCGCGCTTAGTCCGTACACGTGTCTCGCCACGACTCCATCTTGATGCCTGCGCGTCAACATGCACAAAAACACATCACATAGCATTGCACAATATCATAGCATCAACAATTGTATAAGACTCAAACTCATACAAAATCAAAATCACAATTTAATCTTCTCTGCACAGTTCTGGACACAATCGGAAGTTCCGCACTTAACACAGCGGAAGTTCCGATTTCCGGAACATCCGCACTTGTCAGGAATATCGGAAGTTCCGCGCTCAACACTGCGGTACTTCCGATATCCGGAACAACCGACTTTCCAGATATTTAATTCCGATTTAATATCTCAGAGAACACTCAATGTCAGTATTATCGGACACTCCGCTACCCCTTGTGCGGAAGTTCCGATTTCCTTCAGCCGAGAGCAAAACCCAGATAAATCGGAAGTTCCTATTTCCAACACCGGTAGTTCCGATTAATCGGAACTTCCGCTCCATACACAGCGGTAGTTCCGATTTTCGACTCAAATTTAAAAGCAGTCCAAATCGAAAACCTCAACTCTCAATCTAATCAACACACTTGTCAAATACTCATCACTCAGAGTGGAGGACCTCTCACATGGTCTCTCAATCTCCCCCTTGATGAGTATATTGACAATTACCGAAAAAGCATAAGATGAGTTTGAGATTCCAGTCAACCAAGGTCTAAACAAGAGCAATTAAGCTCAAGACCAAGTTGACAAAAAGAAAAAGACTTGAGATGAGATGAAAGAGCAATTTTCGCACAAAACTCAAGGCTTTTCTTTAGAAGGCTTTTCTCACAATCATTCTCCCCTTTGGCAATAAAATCATCAATATGTAGAAAAGGGAGGAAAAGACTATATGATGTTCATTTTAAGCATTAGGAGCCATGTAGATTATCCAAAATGACTATTAGAGTATTACACCAAGCCATAACACGTAAGAATGCTATCAAGATCATGACAATCGATGTATAGAAGAGCTAAGACAGAAAGTCCATAATCGATTAATGATCCAATTCTTTAGCGAGTCAAATAAGCCAAGATTGAAGTCTAGCTAAAGATATCCAAGGATGATACAAGCCATGTCAAATAATCTAAGTTGAACCAAGAAGACTCATCTTGAGCAGTTTAGAGTGCTACCATTGAAGAAGGACTCATTTTATCCGAACTTGGTCCTTTTAATGATAAGCAATTTTAGCACATTTTTTTAAAGCTCTTTATGGTTTTATCTTAGTAAAGCAAGCTCTGGACTAGGTGCCATCCACAAGCCGCCTCCTAAGCTTCAACCAATTTTTCAAATCTTAGCCATGTGCTAGATCCCAAGCCTTATGCGACCACTCCAAGCAACAGACTTAAGGAGGTGATCTTAGGTCATCAAGGCTCCCCGAGTTCATGCCTAGTGCAATGGCAAGCCGTCTCATGAGAAAGATTTGGTGAGATCGGTTTTTCGCACAAACGAGATCATTTTTGCTTTTGAAGTTTTTAGACCGGTGATTAGAGATAAGTCATGTTTCTTAACAAACCGACATAGCTTACTCAAAAGTTCAAAAGAGATTCAGGACTCAACTCGACTTACTTGACATGGCGAAAATCATAAAAGGATAGTTTCAACGGACTAGTCTCAAGAGCTATCATGACAAGATTTTAATTCAAGTTTAGCATTTTAAATACCTTAGTATGGCAAAGACTAAACTACACATAAAAAGTCATGATAGATCTAGCAGTTTAGCATAAATCATGGCAAGATGTAAAATAGTGAAAACAGATCATAAGGGATAATAAACAAGGCTCCATTTGATTATCATGCAATGCTTGATGAAATACACAAAAATCGATTCCCTTCAGAATGAGATGCATCTTTTAATTCAGGTTGAGTTATGACAAAATTAAGAGTATGGAATAGCCAAGAATAACTCCCCCTGAACCAAAGGAACAAAAACGAGAATCTGATAAGTAAAACAGAAAAGGCAGTCCTTTAGAGCATAGAAAAGATATAGAGAAAACTATCGCTCAGACAGATTCTTATCTACCCCATATGATTCTAGGACTATTAGCTGATCTACACAAACACTAAGGAGCAAACACTGTCCCTGTCTACCCAAGGGTGGCCCGACCCCTGCTAGAACCTATAAGAAGTGAGTAAGCTCTACTTAGAGAGGGAAGAGACAGCTAATAAGCAGCATCCTAGAAGCACAAGACAAGAAGTAGCAGTCAAAGCAATTGTGGCAAGAGAAGTACTCTAACCTATGCTGGAAGGACTTTGACCCGAAACATTAAAAGAAATGAAACCAGAAAGGAGTAAGAGTATAATATAATATTATATAATATGATACAGTAGTAGCACAAAGCTCCCTCTCACAGCAGTCTATAAGGACAAACCACCCCAAGCTCTCCCCGCAGAGCTGAAAACCGAGAGCTGTCCAGAGGCTTAGTGAAGATATCAGCCAACTGGTGCTCACTCTCCACAAACTGGAGCACAATGTCACCCTTCTCTACATGGTCTCTAAGAAAGTGATATCTGATATCAATATGCTTGGTCCGAGAATGTTGCACTGGGTTCTTGGCAATGCAAATCGCAGACGTGTTATCACAAAAGAGTGGAACGCAGTCGATAGATAGCCCGAAATCCTGCAGGGTCGAGACCATCCAAAGCACTTGACTACAAAGAATCGGCTGCGACAGAACGCTCGGCCTCTGCGGTGGATGCGCAACACCGGATTGCTTCCTCGGCGACCGGAGACAAGAGAAGTGCCAATGAATTGGCAAGTGCGGAAGTGCTCTTCCTATCTATCCTCTGACCAAACAAAGTGCGCAGACGGAGAAAGCTCTAAGAGATAGACAAGAAGAGGAGGAGTACCGGATACCATAGTCAATGGTAGCTCGAAGGTACCGAAGATGCGCTTCACCGCTTTGACGGTGAGATCGCGAGGAGAAGCTCGAAACCGAGCACAAAGACACACGAGAAGTGTATGTCCGGTCTCGAGGTCGTGAGGTACAAGAGAGAGCCAATCATGCTCTGAACTCCTTTTGGTCAGCAGTTCGCCGTCTTCATACGGATCCAGAGCATTTGTAGATGCCATTGGAGTTGATCTTGGCTTTCCATCATTCATGTCGAAGCGCTTCAGAGGTCTCGAGTGTATTTGCCTTGATGAAGAAAGGTACCCCCGAGTCTGTTTGATTTGGAAGCCAAGGAAGAAGCTCAACTCGCCCATCATGCTCATTTCAAACTCCGAGCTCATGACATCTAAAGCGGGAAACGAGCACGCGAGGAGCCGCCAAAGATAATGTCATCCACATAGATCCGACGAGCGTAAGATCGGTGCCAAGGCGGCGGATGAACAAGGTTTTGTCAATTTTACCCATCTCAAAACCATGGCTCGTGAGATAGGACTTAAGCCTTTCATACCAAGCTCAGGGAGCTGCTTGAGTCCATACAAAGCTTTGGAAAGCTTTGTAGACATGGTTAGGGTATTTGGGGTTCTCGAAACCGGAGGTCATGTCGACATAGACTTCTTCCTCAATAAGGCCATTGAGAAAGGCACTCTTGACATCCATCTGGAAAAGCTTGAAACCCTTAGAAGTCGCAAAGGCAAGCAGGATTCTAATGGCTTCAAGTCTAGCTCTGAGGGCAAAAGTCTCTTCAAAATCTAGACCCTCAACTTGAGAGTACCCCGAGCTACCGACCTAGCCTTGTTTGAATGACTAACCCATCTTCACTTTGTTTGTTTTGAACACCCATTTGGTCCCAATGATATTGTGACCTTGAGGGGCTCAACAAGAGACCGGACCTTGTTTCTTTCAAAGTTTTCCAACTCCTCATGCATAGCGTTTGTCCAAGACTCGTCGGATAGAGCATGACAAACGTCTTTGGGCTCAAATGAGGCGACGAAGGCGAGAATGGAGAGCGAAAAGAGACAAACCAGCTTTAGAGCGTGTGACACGCTCAAAGAGGTCTCAATGATCCGCTCTGAAGGATGGTCCTTTTGAATGTGTTTTGGAGGTCCAGGTGAGATGAAGAAGTGGCCTCTACCTCATTACAGATGAGATAGGACAGAGCCACTAGCTTGAAGAAGCGAAGGTAGGTCGATCTCCTCGAGGTGCGGTGGAAGAAGGCACCTCAAGAGGAGGAGGAAGAAGCTGGATCGGTATACAACCATCATCTCCGTCTTCCTCTTCGTCCACAAAGATGGACTCGCATCGCTCTAAAGAACACGAGATATCGAGGCCTAGTCCCTGGTGGCCTCATCGAAGGTCACCTCACGAGTCTCTAACAACTTACTAGACTCGCGATTCTGGACTCTATAGGCACGAGAAGAAGTCGAGTAACCGGAAAGATCCCATCACAAGATCGTGACTCGAACTTATCTAGGTTCCCGGACTTGAGAATAAAACACTTGCAACCAAACACACGAAAATGCGAGGCTGGTTTTCGCCCATATCTCAACTCATAAGAAGTGCGATGCAAGAGTGCAGAAGAAAAACTCTGTTAGAAACATGACAAGCGATAGCAATTCCTCACCAAAACTTCCTAGGTGTAGAGTACTCATCAAGCATCGTCCTGGCCATCTCGACCAAGGTGCGGTTCTTCCTCTCCACAACGCCATTTTGTTGAGGGGCGTATGGAGACGAGGCGGTGCTCTACACTGTCTCACCACAAAAACTCTCAAAGTAGGAATTCTTGAACTCGGTGCCATTATCGCGAATTGCTCGTAATGCACAGGAGCTCAACAGAAAGCCTACTAAAAAGACCACGAAAAGAGTAAGCGTCTCATCCTTGAGGCTAAGAAAAACACCCAAGAATACCTCGAGAAGTCATCGACCACGACAAGTACGTACCACTTCCTCCCTCGATCGCACTCTATTTGGTCCCTCTGTGTCCATATGGAGCGATTGACACTGGTGCATCTGTCATAGTCATCAGAATGCTGGAGGATGTGAAGCGGCAACCATTTTGCCGTGCGGCAAGGAGCACAAACAAGATCCTTGACCATTTTGAGTTTGGCAAACCACGAATGAGATCGTGGCGCTAACTCGGTCGATGATCAAATGCTATATGACCAAGTCTCCTATGCGAGAAGGTCAAATCACGGGATTGAAGCAATTAAACATCGGAGAGGATCACGGAAGATCCGGAAAAATCAGCACGAAAGATCCTCCCATATCGAGAAATCCATAAACTAGACTACCGAAGAATCAAGAATTTTGCAATTGTTTTTCTTAAAGCTCACCTCGAAACCATCATCAGTAAGCTGAGAGACTGAAAGCAGATTATACTGCAGCTTACTTACTAAGGCAACATCTTTTAAAATAAAAGAATCATTAATGCTCACAGTACCTTTAGCGATGACGCGCCCAAATGAAGCATCTCCGAAAGTGATCGTCTCATCACCTGGAGCGCGGGCTAGGGAAGAAAACCAACGAGACTCACCAGTCATATGACGTGAACAACCGGAGTCTACAATCCAGACCTTTCCCTTCCCAGCCCGGCGACCCTGAGTCAAGCAGAGAGTAAAGTCTCAGTACTGGGGTGAATCAACAGTGATTTTGGCACCCAATACTGAGTAACACGGCGAACAGATGAAGTAGTCAAGCAAGACTGACCTCTATCTACCCTACGCTCTCTGTCACTCAACAAGTCAAAGATCTCACTGTTCTTTGGATCCATTGCTATGAAAGAGCGAGTCGAAGTGCGATAATATCTTGATCTCGCCATGGTAGCTATCTCGAAAGGAAAATGAGATCTACCCTCAGGACGGCTGAAGTTACGACCAAAGGGAGCATGAGGACGAAACTCAGAAAACTTAGAAAAACCAAGTCCTCGATGCTGCCCAAAATCATCAGATGGAACAAATCTAGACCTCGTGTTGGTCTTAGGTGCACTCAAAATGGGTCGACCACGAATGTGCCTAAGAGACTCAACACGGTCTCTACGCGATCTTGGCGCTGAAGCAATGATCAACTAAATGTCCATCTTTTTGACAGAAGGTGCAATGATACTTCGCCTTCTGAGGCGAAGCTGCAGGTGGAATCACCTTGCTGTCAGAAATCCTTTGAACAAAACCCGCTGACTTAAAATTTACTTTCTCGATCCCGAGCTTAGTTTTGATCACACAGTGCTATGGTTTTGAGCACGACGGTGGATGCTTCCTCATATCCTCTCGGATATCATATCCTAGACCCGATTAAATCTGCAAATTTTAGATTTGTCTAGAATGAGATTGAGCTTCTTCTTGCCTCCTACAAACCTCTCGAGAGTGTTCATAAGATACCGACACTCCAAAGAGAGAGGTGCAAGAAGAGCGGGGAAGAAGGGAGCAGAAGGTAAGGGAGCGTAAGAAGAACCAACAACGGAGGAAAGATTGGCTTGTGCACGCACAACCGACTTTGAGGGGACGATCCCATCGCTAGCAGATTGGTTCACGTTGCTAGGCGTCTCTACCAAACCCTTAGACTTCTTCCCAAAGACACACAATACAAGCGGATGATTGTGTCTCTAAAGGTCCTTAGTTAGCTTCACACATTTTTCATCCAAGGCAACCAAATCACATTTTAGTTTATAACAATGATTGCATGGTGAGCTAACAAGGTCCTTAGAAGCATCTTGAGCCAATTTATTATTGTGATCAATCATTTCTTGAAACCTTGAGATCTGATTCTAGTTGTGATTAACTTAGGACAGCTTTAAACAAGAAACAATAGGCTCTAGTAGCGCGACTTGAAATTGACAATTTTGTGATCCGCCGCTTTAGGTTCATCTTGAGATTATTACAATTTTCACAAGTTTGAGCGAGATCAAGCAATAAGGTATAAAGACCTCTAAGCGAATTGTCATTAACCTCACATGAGGTGCAAGCAATAGCCTCAACAGTAGTGGATGAAGGAGGTGCTACCCTACTCATCTCTAATTCAAAGAAGAAGGCTAATGTTCTCTACCTTAATCATGTCAAGTTCGGAGGACACACTATCATGTAAGGTCCTTAGTTTATCCATATCATCAATCAAAGCACAGCATGTGTCACATTCATCACGGGAGGGAGCAGATGTAAGTAAAGTAAGCTCCGTGATAGTCTAGCTACTTCCTTCTCCAACCCAGCACACTTAGCCCTAGACTTAGCATGAAATCTACCTAGCTTAAGAAAAGCATCATTAAGGTGGTCGTAAGTGGGACTAACCTCGTCGGAGTCGGAGTACTCATTGTCGCTCGATTCGCCCGAGGGCCATGAAGCACATGGGAGAAGTTGCCGTCGTCCTTGGGATCATGATCGTCCTTCCCATCATCGTCCTCCACCCTCCACCTCGCTGGTGTCCAGTTCGTCGAGGGCGGTGAGGACGCGATGGAACAACTTCTTTGCCTTCCCAAAGTTGCGGAACTTCTTCTTGCCTTGATCAGGTGCTGAGGGCTTCGTGTTGCGGTTCTTGTCGATGTAGTCGTTCTTGCTTGGCCGCCATAATCACCTTTGCCCTTCCCAAGCTTGGGACGGTTTGCTCGGATGTGGTTGGGGCCACCACACTCAAACAAATCACAGGACCTCCTCTTGTAAGCATGAGAAAACTTCCGAGCTAGGAGGGCTAGTTGTTCATCCTCAAGTCGCTCTAGCGATCATCGTTATGTCACGAGAGCAGACTAGGAGAACCCACGTCGACTCGAAGAAGATCCGAAGTAGGATCGCTGACTAAAGCCATCGATTGTGACTTCGACCTTGAGAGACAATGTCAATCTCGTGAGTCTTGAGACGCGAGTAAAGCGCATCAAGAGTCGGTCGAGAGGTCCGTGCTATCTTTGATGGTAGTCACTTTCATCTCCCAAACACGAAGATCAAGTCGAAAGCATCTGTCGGCGTTATCCGAGTCGGGGTATGTAAGACCGACCGCTCGGAGGTTGCTCAAAATCTTGTGAAAACGCGAAAAGCACTCGTCAAGAGATTCACCGACAAGCATCTCAATTTCTTGTATTCACGCTTGAACCGGTCTTGTCGAACCGTCTTAATCGGGTAGTGCCCTCATGGTATGCATCGAGGTCACCTAGATGTCGTAAGCGTAAATCAAATGAGAAATGCGATCAAACTCATACGCTCAAACCACGAATAATTATGTTCCTTGCCTTAGCATTTGCCTCAACATCGGCCATGTTTCCAGCATTGATGTTCTCATCGGCAGGAACAGCAAATCTAACCTTCACCTTTCTCCAGATGGCATACCCCTGAGCCTGGATGTAAGTTTCCATTCGGCTCTTCGGAAGGGTAATCCGGACCATCAAAAGCGGAGGCTTGGTGGAATACTTGTCCGTTGCCATGGCTCAACCGACCAGGTTAAGATCTATCAAGAAGAGCTAACCGGCTCGATACCAATTGAAGGACCGAAATGGCAGCAGAGGGGGTGAATGGTGCCTTAAAATAAGAACTCCCTTCTTTGTATTTAAATAAGATCAACAAACCCTCTCAAGAAGAGTAAAACAAAATCAGAGAACTAATCATACATTCCAGACTGTTCTGTCAAATATCGGACGTTCCGATTTTACCCGACGGTACTTCCGCACTCCGGTAGTTCGGAATCATGGAAGTTCCGCTGCTGATAGTTTCGCTATGGACAATCGGAAGTTCGATTGTCCCGACCAAGAACGATCGCTTTCGGGTTTCTCTTCAAAATCCAAAAACTAAATCTTGAATGCTCTTCTCTGGTCAAGTTTCACAGGACATCATCCTAAACACCTTCTTGACCTCATGGAGAATAATTGCAACGAAAGATTCAATAATCGAACCAAAAACGGATTTCTTGAAGAAGGGGCAAGAAAGACCAAAACCAATGATAAGCGAGATTCTCAGATTCTTAGAGCATGAAACTTTGAGGAAGTAATAGCAATACCAAAACGATTCTAGATATGAAGTTTCATGCTATTTCATAAAATGAAGCAAAAGATATGCCAAAACCCTAGATATTCAACATGAACAGAGAGAGAGAGAGTTGCAAAATCAAGTAATCAAAACCTCAGATTTCATTGGATTGAAATATGGATTACAGAGGTAACACAAAGAGGAAAGATTACAATAGGTTTCAATTCATCAACTCCACAAACTCAAAAAACAAAACACACCCTTTTGGTGGAGCTAACCGTAATTTTGTATCAAAAGGTCTAACCCTAACCCCAGGGTTCTCCCCTATTTATAGCCTCTGCTAATGGGCCTCCAACCCATTAAGCCCGCTACATCCGAACGGAACCGCCTCCACTTTTGCCGCTTTGCGAAAAGACCCTTCGCCCCTTGCGCACCATTCGGAAGCCTCCGTACACCTTGTTGTGCACGACTGCAACCGCTTCAAGATTCACGCCGTCTTGACACATCCGACCGTTCGACCTCAACGCCTCCTGCGCCTAGTCCGGCACACGTGTCTCGCCACGACTCCATCTTGATGCCCCGCGGTCAACACGCACAAAAACACATCACATAGCATTGCACAATATCATAGCATCAACAATTGTATAAGACTCAAACTCATACAAAATCAAAATCACAATTTAATCTTCTCTCGCGCGATTCGGACACAATCGGAAGTTCCAGATTTAACACGGCGGAAGTTCCGATTTCGAACATCCGATTTGTCGGGAATATCGGAAGTTCGCGCTCAACAACTGCGGTACTTCCGATATCCGAACAACCGACTTTCGGATATTTAATTCGATTAAATATCTCGAGAACACTCAATGTCGTATTATCGGACACTCCGCTACCCCTTGTGCGGAAGTTCCGATTTCCTTCACCGAGAAGCAAAACCGGATAAATCGGAAGTTCCTATTTCCAACACGGTAGTTAGATTAATCGAACTTCCGCTCCATACGGCGGTAGTTCCGATTTCACGACTTCGACCGAAGCAGTCCAAACCGAAAACCTCAACTCTCAATCTAATCAACACACTTGTCAAATACTCATCACTCAGTGGAGGACCTCTCACATGGTCTCTCGAGTATACTTTCTTGAGCCGGGTTACATCTCACTTCCTTGATCGCAGATGGACCCTTCATGATAGTCACAAAGAGTCCTTGGATCTCGTGAGCGAACCGCAAGTGAGCAACACGCTCAAACTCGGATCGACTAAGGCCTTGGATCAAATAATTCGAGCCTTCTTTGTTGGCCTCCACATCCGAGTAATCATATCGTCATCATCGGTGGCACGACATAAGGATTTTTCACCTTTAGCCAAATAGCGTGCCCTTGAGCCTCGATATATGCTTGCATACGAGCCTTCCAGTATGCAAAGTCAACTCCCTCAAAAATGTGTGGCTTGGTTGAGTACTTGTTAGTCGCCATGGCTCCAAAGACCGGTTAAGATCTATGAGAAGAGCTAACCGGCTCTGATACCACTTGTAGGACCGGAAAGGCGACTAGGGGGGTGAATAGGCGCTTTCACAACTTTCTCGCCTAAATCAAATTCAACACGAACTTTACTCCTTTAGCTATGAAAGCTAAGAAGATCAGTAAACACACAGCGGAAGCATTGTGCTGAACTCGATAACCCCCGACAACCACCCGACACAAAAGTGGAGACTTAAACTCAAAAGGCAGATCTGGGCACAGGCGGTCTGACCGGCTACCACGGGCGGTCGGACCGACGGTCAACCAGCTATCTGACTGGCAACTAACTGGCGGTCGGACCGGTGGACAGCGATTCGACCAGTAGAAATGATGTCGATATATCAGGCGGTCGGACCGCCGTTCAAACACCGGATGACGGTTCGATCCGATCAAAAGAACCCCAAATCCAAAACGAAATTTGATCCAACTTTTGATTCAACCAATGAAACTTGACCAAATTTCGAGCACACCTCCCTAAAGATATTAGAGACCTATTTCTAGCGACGATCCTTCAGATCCACTCCGCAGAATCGATCTCTCGAGGATTTAACCAAGAAGTGCACAAACCCTAGAAAAATGAAACTCTTGATTCAAGACTTGCTCATGGAGGTTGATGATCTAGATGACTCTAGGAGTATCCTCACACAACAAAGCAAGATAAATTAGTCCAAGGGACCAAGCAAAAACCTTTGAATCAAGGAAGCACCAAATTCATCCAAAAAGGGAGAAAAACACAAAGGGAGCAAATGATCTTTCAATTAAGCATCACAAGATTGTTTGATCACACTAGATGCTTACAAAGCCTCTCCAACAAGGAGGGCAAGAGCTCACACAAGGAGCACACTCCAAACTCTCCAAACCCTAGTTCTCCTCTCCTCTCCTCCAAACCCTAGAAAAAGAGAAGGAATGCCAAATGAGTGCTTAAGGGGGTTTTCCATCTCCCCCTTTCTATTTATACTAGAGAGCTAGGGTTTCACTTTTGGGGTCACTTACACATGGGACCCACACACACATAACTATTGAAGCAATCGCCTGCTTCACCACGTGTAGGTTGATCAGCGGTTCTCATCGCGTCGCTAAGCCTCTCTTGTCAAATCCCATCGGAACCTCCCGGAGACTCGCACCGATATCGCACCGCTTTGATCCAACCGGTATAACGAACCACCGTTCGATCCATCTTGCGCGATACGCACCATGCTTGTGTCACACGACCTACACCCGTATCCACGATCGTTACGGACCTCGGCTCTCCAAGCGTAGTCCCGATCCACTCACCGTTGACGTCGTTGACCTGCAAGCCACCTGCACAGCAATAGACAAACAAATCGTTTCCGGGAACAAGTTCTTCACAACTTGACCCACGTTAGCTCCGCAATGCAATATACATCAATAAAGCATTGATAACCATGCATGAAACACAATCAAATCAACTCAATGCAAACTTGGCTAACCTCCAAGTCATTGCGGTCGGCCGCCCCACAAGGCGGTCAGACCGATTCGAGCAGTCGGACCGCTCCCACAACAACGGTCGGACCGGATCAAGGACTTAGCCAAATTTCCAGTGTAATTGAAACCTTCAGTAAATTTCAAGCGAATAGAACTTTTGGTGGGAGCTCCAAAATGATGGGACCACATCCAGGAGACTCCCCTCACTTGCCTACACAACCTATTTTTGGCCCGACTCCAAAAACCTAATTTCATTTTGGCGGTCGGACCGGCCACCATGGCCGGTCGGACTCCTCCACGGGCGGTCTGACCGCCCGACACCACCGATCGATCGCCGGTTGTGATGCAGCGGACCTGAAACAAAAGCGAAAGCGAGATTTTGCCAACCAACAACGCCATTGCCAATTGACTCATCATCCTGAGATCGTGCACATATCCTCACGATATCCACAGTAATGTTTAAACTTCATGTCATGTCGTTCCATGATTAGTTTCTTGATTATTCGCCACTGATGTATTGGCTGCTTTCACCTCGTTATCCTGTTATTGATATTTGGATAGATGCATATTGAATCTTATTCCGTAAATTGTTCATATGTTGTATCCTTAGGTGGCATCTTGGCTTCCGAATAGCCAGGGTGTTACAATTTGTGCATAAGGGAGTACTTATTACTTCTACCATGATGAGTTGCATCGGTATCAAATTCCTATGGACGACCTAATAAAAGTGAGCATGCTTGCATAGGCACTACGTCGAAATCAGCAATATCATGATAGGAACCATTGAAAAAATGCACTCTCGCAGATTGTGTGACCTTCACCTTACCACTGTTGTTGAACCACTGAATGTGGTACGGGTGAGGACGCACATGTGTGGTCATGCCAATCTTCTTGACCAAACCTAAATTCACCAAGTTATTACAGCTCTCGCTATCAATTATGACACGAATGCGGCAGTCCTTGACGATGAGGAACATCTAAAATAAATTATGGCATTGTAGCTTCTCCACTTGCTCCATTTGAGTGCCCAATACTCGCTGCACAATTATAGTCCTATAATTATTCGTAGCAGCGGCACCTAAAATTTCATCACCGTCGCTATCTGCCTCATTATCATCATCATTACCTGCAAGGTTAGCTGCAAGAGAATATTCATCCTCAACATCACTGGCACTTATATAACCACCGTCTTCGGTCACAATGTACGCTCGCTGACTTGGGCAATCCGTTATGACGTGGCCCATCCCTTTGCAACAGTAGCACACAATCCCCGTCGTACGACCCGTGACAAGCGATGAAGAGCTATGCACTGGTGCCTGCACACTAGTAGATTTGCTCGTCTCGGGTGCGCGTGATGGTGGGGGCGGTGCTGCTGAATGGGCCCTACTCACGAAGGGGGCAGCAGACCGAAAAATAGGAGGCTGGGCTGTCTTGGCTTGCCCCAGCGTCGATCTCGATGTAGACGTACTTCCAAAGTTGCTCATTGTCCTTTGTTGCCTACCCTGCAATTCCTTTTCTGCCAAACAAGCAAGCTGAAATAACCTATTGATATCATTATATTATTTGTAATCAACGATGTCCTGAATTTCACGTCTTAAGCCCCCATAAAAGCGAGCCATCTTATCCTCCTCATCCTCAACAACATTACAATGCAGCATGCCTATTTGTAGTTCTTGATAATATTCCTCGACAGATCTATTACCTTGGTCTAAGCGCTGTAATTTCTTACGCATACCACGTTTAAAAGGAGGAACAAATTTAGCAAGCATAGCTACCTTCAATCTATCCCATGTATCAGGTGTTAAGCCAGAATTAACTACTTGATTCCACCAAATGATAGCAAAATCTCTAAATTCACTAGTAGCTTGTCTGACTCTATACACTTCAGGAACTAGATGGGTATTAAATTTTTGTTCAACTGGCATCTCCCAATCTAGATAAATTTCAGCATCATAAACACCCGCAAAAGATGGTATGACAAATTTAACTATAGCAAATGAGTCATTATTAACACGAGCATTATGGTGCTGAAAATTATTACCTCCCATACCGTAACGGTTGTGATGCAAGCGATGTCGTTGACGTGCATCTTGGTCAGCAAAAGTAGCACCGGCATCGCGGTTTCAACTCTCATTATCATCTCCCACCTCAAAATCCTGGGCTACATTACGATCATACTCGCGTCCATTGTTAGGTGGTTGATTCACCATTCTTTCAAAGCGTGTAGTGAGCGCTGCAATACTATCGTTGATAGAGCACTACAATGTGGTCATAGTAGCTTGAAGCTTTATGTCGATGTTCTAATTAATGGTAGTGTGTTGTTCATCCAAAAGTGTCATGAGCTCTCCCTTTAAAACACACTCTTTCTCATTATTCAAGTCACCTATCATAGTTAGTAGAAAATAAAAGACAACACAAAGGTATTATCCCTATCGACTACTAGGTGATGGAAGGTGGAATCACACACTCTCAAGCGTCTTACCACACTCTTACAAGTGTTCTTACCAATGCAACAGGTGGTACAACCAGTGGCTGGTTAGTGATACCGTGTCGAGCGTAGGTACGATTGCAAGGGGTGACCTGTTCTAATCAAGAGTAGGTGGAGTTCAGAAGGCAAAATATGTAGCAAGGATTAGCAAAAATCGTAACCGGTTAGCAAAGCTGAATAAGGGTCCAAAGTACTTATCACGGTTGCTGGTCTAAAAGTGTCCGTAGCCCTAGCACAACACCAACTGATATCAGGGACCAAACACAAATGATTCAAAGGATGCAAGCAAACCTGATTGCTTCTTTCTCTCTTTTTGCTTCTTTTTTTGCGAATGTGACTTTGACTCAAAACTCTTCAAAATCCTCTTCCGAGTCTAGGGAGGTATATGGGTCACAAACTTTTTGTAGAAGGCAGGGGTATAAAGGTAATTAAACTTTGATTTTTTTATCGTGTTGCTCCTTTTTTTCTTTTCTTTTCCTTTTCTTTTTTTCTCTCTGTCACAAACTGAAAGCAATCTTGATTAGGGTTTCTTTGCGTCGGGGACTTTGGGTACATCTAGCAGTGCGAGTCTGATGGCGTAAGGTGATGGAGTCTTTGCGTGACAAGATCTTTGGAGCACCGTGCTTGTGGTTGTGGCGAGGAAATTGGTGGCGAGCGTGGATAATTGGTGGGGCGATTTGGTTGGCATGGTAGCGGAGGGTGACGACTAGAGACCAAGAACATGACTCTAGACCAGCAACACGACTTAGACAAAGGACACAAATTCAACAACGCGAATCCAAGAACAGAAATTGCAAAGGCACAAAGGGTGATGGAACAGCGGAAGAACACAACGAACAAATTATTTTTGTGTGGCTAATTTTCTGGAGTTTTTAGGATGATGAACAACAACTAATCTAAAAGGTGAAGAATTATGATTACCTAACGGACAACCTTTGCTCTGATACCACCTAATGTGGTTGTGGCCTGATCTTTCGAAAGGTAGTGATATATTGATTGTGGAGATCATGACGTTGATGATCCAAAAGCTCCGACCAAAATGGATCGAACCCCTCGCAATCACTACACCACTGCTCCGATGGTTATCAACCGTGCTGAACGCGGTTGACCTCGCCAAGAAGGCTATCTCCTGCATGCGAATCGAGAACACAAGCAAGAAAGTAGAAGATGCAATCTGATATTGTATTGCGAATAATGATGAAGCTCATAAAGTTGGGGTTCCTCAAACCGACGAGCAGCGAAACTGCTATGTAGAATAATCTAAAAAGAAAACCCACCAAAACTAAGGGATGGCGGCCACTATGTAAAGGAGGAAGAGGGAGGGGCGGTGGCACTGTTCACATATGAATAGTGCTATGTGAATAGTACCCCAAACCCTAGGTGACAGGCTATATGGGCTACATAGGCCAAATAGGCCTATTACAAAGTTTGATGCAAACTAACCCTTAAGGGGATTTAGATACAAGCCTTGTTGGTTAAAGAAAGGTGGCGCAGCACCAAGTAGAGGGTGGTCAAAACTCTTTAAGTTCGGGGCCACAAATTCTTCATCTCCTTTAGGGTGGCTTTAAAGTCCTGAAGTCCTCGTTGGAATTGTTGCCATTGTTGCCTTCTCCTTCCTTGATGCACATCAACTCCTTGCTGTCTATTCCTAGATTCCTAAGCACAAGCAAATCATCTCTATTAGGCAGCATCATAGAGTTCTTAAATAATACAATCAGCCCTAGAAACAAATTTACCTGATAATTGAGTTGATAAGCATGTGCACGAGTAATTAGACCTTGCACATCACTCATGGCAGCAACAAGAGAAGTGTTCATATCAGTAAAAGTGATGTCCTTATCAACTCCTCATGCTATTCCTGACAGAAAAAATGTTAATATCAAAATTACTGCTTTGAATTTAATGTTCAATCTATCAAAACAATCATCTCAAATAATTGACCGAACAGTTAAGCTCGACCCATCTTGACATTTGGGTAAAGATTATTTCTGTACCTACATCTAGAAATGGGAATGCTGTAGTTATTGGTGTCCTAAGCAACATCCCGGTGACAGACAAGGGGATAACTGAGCTCCTCACACAAGCAAATTTTCTTCCTCTTCGTTTCTCCTTACTGGAGGCAAATATCACAACATCTTTGACACCGCAAAACATCAGGTCATTGACAGCAACACAATGGTACTTTCAGATAGGTGAAATATCCTTTTTGAATGTACACTTGTGAAATTGTAGTAATAAAACTCATATCAGTTCAATGACATGAACACAATGGTAGTATGTATTCATTTGAAATTATGATAAAAAATTATTTCAATTGGTCCATGCCAGGGATGAGGCTACCGGTTGAAAAAATCGGAGGGTAGCGATAACTCCTGTTACCGCCGGTAACCGAAAATTTTAGTCAAATTTCGGCCGAAATTTTCAAAAAAAAACTCAAATTTTTGGATTTTAAATTTTAAAAAAATCATATTCGAACAAAATTCAAGCAAATTCAATTTTTTGGACAAATTTCACCAAAACTAAAATTTTCGAGGATGGTTTGAATTTTACCGATGATCACCGGTAACCGCCGAAATTTTGGTGAAATTTTTTTCACTGGTCCATGCCAATGCAAAATCCATTGACTAAGGATACCCGAGGTGGTTCGTTTTTTTCTTCTAGAATAGACCAAACTCTTTAAAGTATCATGTTGATCTCATTTCCGGCTGGACGCTTTCAGGCATTGAATGATGTAATCTGGTAGAATAGCTTCATTTTTGTTGAACAACAACAGATTATGCAGAAATCCTTTTTGTAGTTCGCGCGGATCCTGAGACATACAATGATGTTTGTTAGTTAATGTGTAAGAGTTGTAGGTACTACGTTCAATTGCTATAGTTTGTGAAAATTCAGATACTCGCATTGGAAACCGCATTCACGAGGTGAGAGCCATCCCAATTCCTCATGTAGTTTAGTACATGAAATGAACGGTCCAATCTAGCAAGTAAACTAATTTAAAAAATCGGGGTATGAAGGATCAACAATAAATAACGTCTTTTATTTCATTACTTGTTATCTTGAGTAGGGATGTTAGACGGGAAATCCATAGGCCAAATTGAGATGTCCTCGTCCCATTTAGGGAAACAAAGCTTCAAGCACTGATGAAGCGCTTTGGAGATGTCATCCTTAGTTTTAGTATGTCTATCTGCAAGATCTTTACCTTCTGTGGTGGTATCCCGCACGGGGTGCAGTATACTAACCTTCTTGTCGTGCATATCAAATGTATAAAGTGCATAGTGCTCTGGTTGGTGAACAGGAATAAAGATCTACAACAAAGATTGGTTGTTATCATATTGTATTTTCAATGATGTAATGATGTGTTTATTGCATGAACATACCAGCCGACAATTGTGCACATCATATGGTATTAGAGTGGCATCACAAGGTGTGGAGATGATCTTCTGGGTTCCAAAGTCCCTCACCAGTAGCTGTGAACATCTGTGATTGTGGGTAGTATCAGAACATAATTAAAGGGAAGCTATCTGAAAGGTAGCATCATATTTAACTTATAGCAAAATCCTGGTTTAGAAAATGTCTCCATCCGACAAAATTAGTTCCCCCGAACCTATGTAGCTCATCCTCAAAAAACGCTTGTACAACAACATCGAATGTTTCATCATCCATTTCGACATCAAACCTGAGTGTGTGTTGTATTTGTTGCAAGTTTAATGTCATGGAAATTGGGTTTGAGATATGAACCCAAATTTTGCTGAGGAAAAAATGTAGTATTAGTCACATGAAATATTTGGTGTAAAACACTTACTGGAGGGAATCTTCGTCGTTCTTTGGAATTGTGTAGTCATACATATCTTCTACTGCCTTTTAAGTCATATCTCATAACAGAATATTGTTTGCTTAGAAAAGGTGACTTAACAATCTTGCTACCCTTTTTGGTCTATCTAGAAGACTATCCGAAGGTTCTCCGTGATCCTCCTCTTGGCGTTAGGAGGGTATTTTGTGCATGCATACTCTTCACGTAGCACAATCCTGATTCCACTCACCTACCTCATGGCAGAGTGTGGGGATATGAAAATTTGTTAATAAGTATTAAGCCTGATATTTACCTGCACAAGGCATTCCTTGTTGTGATTCAGGAGCGTTTGGCACTACATAATCACGGTATTTCTCTTCGGGAGGCATAGGTGGTGCTGCTTGTTGGTTTTGAAAAATTATTATTATTTGCATCGGAGTATGCAGTTCGAGCGACATTAGTACATATTTTAAATTACGTAAAAAACTTACATGGTTCACCCGGATGGTCATTGTCTAATTGAAGATATGCCGAACTAGTTAATTTTGCATTGGCCTGGGCTGCATTGTCGAATTCTTCTGCCAAGTTGGATACAACTTGATTTTCTAAGCTGTATACACCTATGTCATTTCCCCTAGAAGTTTGAGTGATGCCGAGATCAAAGCTTGGGGGTTCAATGTCCACCTATGTATGAAATACTCCCTGTGTCAACATAGTATTTGCATCAATCCTTAACAGACAAATGACAAAGCAGTGCAAATTTTGTAGTAACAACTAATAAATCATTTATTGACATATTGAGGGAAGGTTAACTGTGTAGCTAAATTGTTCACAACATTCAGTGTACCTGCTCTGATATATTATATCGACTAGCTACATATGCTTTAGATCATACAGGTGAAGCAGGTCATTAATACACCAGAAAACCTATGGACTATTGGCTATCTATGTAAAACAGAAGTTTAACTAAATAGACACAGGATAAAATGCTTAAGTTAATACTTAACAGTACAGGAGACAGCCAATCCAAAAATAGATACTACCATTCTGGTTGCTCTTTGAATAACAATCATTGGTTATTATATTTTGTATAATAGCCGTCACTGTCCTTATATTTAAATTATAGATTACATTGTTGCGTACCTCATTTGTCGGTGGAATTGTACAATATTGATAGCATACATTGCTAGGATCACGAAGCTGTATCAGTAAAAACATGATTATGAATTGCATAGTTTCAAACAATATGTAAAAGAAGTATTAGAAAGAGAAATTACAGATTGAAGTAGTATGATACCTTAAACATTAATTGGTAAACAAATCAAGGTAATTTTTGTTACTACAATGAAATGAAGATCCACCATAACTCATAGACGTAAATTAGCAGTAGAGTTCCTCCAAAGGACCATGATTATTCGAAAAAAAGGACCATGATTAAATACTTCTCAAATGCATGCATGGAAGGAGCATTTGAAAAACGTGTCATAGACTGCTGTCTGTGATTTGGTTAGTTTAGGCAACTCTATAAATCCTTCCTATACTTTGAAACTGACCAAAAGCCCCATGATTTGCAATCTAGATTATGACATCAAAGGACCAAATTTTGTTATGCCATACAGCGGACCAAAGGCACCAACACAGAGTGTTTCTTTTTTTTTTCTTCTTTTAAATGGTATTCCAACCCATTAAGTGAGAGTTTATTACAGGATCAACGCGTCTGAAAAATCCGGACAGAAGCAACAAGTAAGAAATGAGTTTGAGTAATGCCGAGATCAAAGTTTGGGGGTTCAATGTCCACATATGTATGAAATACTTCCTGTGTTCACATAGTATTTGCATCAATCCTAAACAGACAAATAACAAAGCAGTGCAAATTTTGTAGTAACAAGTAAGCTTCTCTCTCAATCATTAACAGACAAATGATAGACTGAAGTAGTATGATACCTTAAGCTTTCCGTATGCAGGGAATTGTGTTCGATTTTTCATAACAATGTCTCTCTCGATGTAGTCTGCTAACTTCTTATCATCATATGCCCCAATACGGTTAAAGCTGTTGTGATCAGCAATGTCCTTCCCAAGATCAAGATTGTCTATGTAAAATATCTGGAAAAAAAATCTTATAATTAGAGTTTGCATTTCCTTAATGAACTGCAAAGGTATGAGCAAAGGATTAACAAATCGGATAATATCAATGATTTGTTAGAATTTGTACAAAATCATACATGAAGTAAGAAGATGCATCCATTGATATACCCTGGATTCTTTCGATGCTCAATTTTGCTTGGCAAAACAACAGCTGCATTTTTCAGTTCTTCCGCAATGAAGTCGACACAGTTGTAGTTATGAACATTTTCAATATCAACCACAGCCTTTACGTGCCGTGTTGATATGTAATTGTTATATGACTACAGTGCTAAGAATTTTGTGACAACGTAAATTATGAAGGCAGTCTTGAATTTAATAATTTCATTGATGTCCAAAGGTCCATTAGACCCTCTCGTCAGTATGCGCTCAAGAACAGGGATAGTTAGATCATTCCAGGATGACTTTTCAAAAATGTAGCACATGTAATCTTTTAGCTGACACCTCTTTTTGGTTTGCAGATAGTACAAGCTTGCCTTTGCAAGGGATACCGATTACACAGTTGATATCCTCGCAAGTCAACTTGAGCTCCAATCTTATACCAGCACACAATACTCCGGATGTAGGATCAAATTTGCTTAGAAGCCACGCACCAAATTGTCGGTTGAATTTTGTCAATTTTAAACTAACTAATCCGTGAAAGCCCGTCTGATTAACTAATTCCTGTAGAAAGGAAAGTATAGGGCACAATCACCGCACACGCCATTAGGCCGGGATGGCTTTGTAATACTCTGAAAATAATATTAGTATTAATAAAAGCGTCTTAAGGGTCGGAGCGTAATTAATCGAATTGCATACATAAAATCGTCTTAAGGGCTTGCGCGTAATTAAATAAAAGGAATTTGTGAAAAAACAGAATATTTCAGGATTTTTTTTAGAGCCATATAAATAGTTTTTTGGGTTCTCTAGAAACCCTAGCCTTTTTTTCCTTTTTTCCAAGCCAGCCGCCGGCCAGCCTTTCTCTCTGTGCATTGCCGCTCCTGCGCATCTTCTTTGCGATCTGCCGATCTCTTTGTCTTTCTTCTTGCTGCTGACCCGATGGCCGAACTGCTGTGGTTGCGAAGCCGACGACTGACTGCGGCTTTGTCTGCCGAGCGAGGCGCTACACGCGCTTCTTGCTTTTCCTCTGGCGCTTTCTTTTACTTAGCTGCCATTGGCGTGTATTCTTTGTCTCTTCTTGTAGTGTACTCTTCTGAGTGTCTTTGCTGCGCCAATGACAGCGTGGAAGCCAAAGCTCGCTGCGCGCGCGCTGCCGCCGCCGACCGATCCATTGATTCTTTGTCTTGTTGTGATCTTTGTCTTCTTGCCGGCGCATCAAAAGGTCGCCGATCTGGCGTACTGCTAACGCCGCACGTCATCAGGTCTTGTTGATTTGTTCTCTTGCGGTTGTTAGTACTATCAATCAACGATTAGTGCTGCATTAGTAGTTGATTAATTAATGTGATTTGCATGCAGCAATTAGAGATTATAATTGAGATTAATTAGAGAGGTTTAATTTTTCTAATAGAGAGGTCGATTAATAGATCCGTTAGCCTGCTGTTCGGTTGTACGATTCATTCGGGTATCTTAATGGCAAATTTTGGAAATCTCATCTACTAGTTAATTGTAGATAATTTCGATATCTTTCTATAGCATATTTAAGCTTGTCAATCGGACAAGTATAATTCGAGTTATGATTTCCGGAAGACCGCTGTTTTTACGGTTGTCGCCTTTCGGCGCTGTTTTGGTAGATCAGTTATTAAAAATAGTAAATAGCATAATTAGAGTTTTTGATCTACATGAAAGTTGTAGCTAATTGTCCAATGGTTCTGTAGAATCTGAGAACGCGAATTTTGGTTGAATAAAACAAAAGTTATGAAATTAGGAAGACCTGCTGTTCCGAAGCGGACAGACCGGCTTTCTGGGCTAAATACGGAGGGTTAGATGATTTAATTAGAAGTCTTTGTAATCTAAGAAAATGTGGATAATTTTGTAAAGAATCCAGAATGGGGTGGTTTGTGGTGATCGGACTTTCGAGTCAAAAGTTACGCTCTTTTTAGTAACCGGACAGCTATGGGTAACTATTCGGTACCGGCGTATCGTGGTATATTTGGGGACGTATAGGAGCGTTGTCGATTGATTGCTATTCTTGTTGCTGTAGCTTGTATTGAAGTTTGTGTATTTAATATAGGAGAGGCGTCGTGCTTGTTGCCATCTTCTAGCCAAATCGTGCGTCGCAACTAGTAAAGGCAAGTGCATGGTAGACAGCGATCAATGATCGATCACTGTTTTCTTTATCTTCTATTACCATTATTGTTGTGCTTTTATTTGGTTTACTTGCAAACAATGAATTGGTATGTTTATATCTTTGTTGACAAGCATGATGAAAAGTTGGATATGATGTTTATGATGGAGTTTGCATGTTTGCATTCATAAGCATCTTTGCATAAGAGAAGGTGATCATGATTGATCACAACTCCACGGGAGTGGAGGAGGTCCCGATCCTTAAGGAGGAGCGGGCTTGAGAGTGAATGTTGTCGTGACATTCACTCATGCTATCTGCATATCTGTGAAAAGAAGTGCATGTGGACATGTAGAATAGAGTTGCATTCATAAATGAGATTAATGGTGAGAATATTAATGAAAGTGCTGTGATGATAATGAAGTTATTGATTCTTTGTTGATTTATTATTATCGTTGTATATCGATGTGTTTCTTTGAGTCGTGGACTCACCCTTGCTCTATTGTTGTCTTTAGGTGATCTTGAGGATGCAAATGGCGAGCGAGTAGAGCACATGGAACACATGATCATTCGCCATAATAATCTTTTCATTCAATATTGGTTTATACTTGGACATGTTAGAGGTTGAATAAAATGTAGGGCATCATTTGGACTAGACTATTTGCTTTATTAATTTGGATTCATTGGTTGATGCTATTTTGGACTATTCTGGGTTATATTCCTCTTGCTTATTGACTATCATTTGATCCTTAATTATGCATGTTCGTTTGTGATCCATGGTTATGTTTATTGTTGTTTTCCTTGCTGCAATTTTATAGTGTGTCGATAATTATTAGTTTAAAGAGTAGGTGTGGTGGCATTCTAGGCTCAGTGTTGAAATTTGAGGGTGTTCTGGGCTTTTCATATATAGTCGAGCAAGAACCAGTTAGGAAGTTTACAGGATCCTCAATTAGAGG